>OZ005734.1:142195938-142196964 GCA_963930755.1 Eudasyphora cyanicolor
TATTATTATTATTATTATTATTATTATTATTATTATTATTATTATTATTATTATTATTATTATTATTATTATTATTTATTATTATTATTATTATTATTATTATTATTATTATTATTATTATTATTATATTATTATTATTATTATTATTATTATTATTATTATTATTATTATTATTATTATTATTATTATTATTATTATTATTATTATTATTATTATTATTATTATTATTATTATTATTATTATTATTATTATTATTATTATTATTATTATTATTATTATTATTATTATTATTTTATTATTATTATTATTAATTATTATTATTATTATTATTATTATTATTATTATTATTATTATTATTATTATTATTATTATTATTATTATTATTATTATTATTATTATTATTATTATTATTATTATTATTATTATTATTATTATTATTATTATTATTATTATTATTTATTATTATTATTATTATTATTATTATTATTATTATTATTATTATTATTATTATTATTATTATTATTATTATTATTATTATTATTATTATTATTATTATTATTATTATTATTATTATTATTATTATTATTATTATTATTATTATTATTATTATTATTATTATTATTATTATTATTATTATTATTATTATTATTATTATTATTATTATTATTATTATTATTATTATTATTATTATTATTATTATTATTATTATTATTATTATTATTATTATTATTATTATTATTATTTATTATTATTATTATTATTATTATTATTAATATTTTATTATTATTATTATTATTATTATTATTATTATTATTATTATTATTATTATTATTATTATTATTATTATTATTATTATTATTATTATTATTATTATTATTATTATTATTATTATTATTATTATTATTATTATTATTATTATTATTATTATTTATTATTTATTATTATTATTATTATTATTTATTATTATTATTATTATTATATTATTATTATTATTATTATTATTATTATTATTATTATTAATTATTA
>OZ005734.1:143399664-143894664 GCA_963930755.1 Eudasyphora cyanicolor
TAGGTTTAGGATGCTTCCCATTGATGAAAAAATGGGATAAGCTTGTGGAACACAAAGTGTGTTTCGTATGTTTGGAGGTGGGTCATGTCAAAAGGACATGTACCCGAAATGTTTCTTGTACAAAATGCTATGGGAGACATTTCACTCATCTCCATAGGGAGATTGAAAAGAAATTAGTTTTTTTCGATTATGAATTTATCGAACCACCAAAGTTGTTTAAGGAACAGTCAAAAAACACTTTGAGTATAGACTTTGAGGCATTAGGATTGCCAAGATTCATTGAACCACCAAAGTTATTTGATGAAATCTCTGACAAATCTCTGATAAAATCTCTCTGATAGGCTAATTGGTCTGAAGTCTTTTGGCCTAGTGTGTGATATCTTTCCCGCTTTAGGTATGAATACCACTTTGGTATCCCTCCATCGATTCGGGACGTATGAAAGCCTGTGTTCAGTTCTCTGAACTGAATTGTATGGAGTCGGGTAGATTTAGGTATACAATTACAACATGTTTGTGTATGAGATGTAAGGGAATTCAAAGAAATTCCCATTTTTTAGTTATTCTAACATCGACCCAGCCATGCACACTAGATAAGAGAAGTGCATTGGTCGATGTTGTATAATCTATTTATAGACTGTAGTGAAGATAAGGGAAACATGTGTTGTGACCTTATGCCTTCTCTTTTCTTCTTACGTATAAGATAGGTTAAGAATTATTTGGTTAGTTTTAGGCTAAGTAAATATATTGTAAATAAAATTAGTTCCCAACTAACATCGAAAGTGTTCAGATCGATTTCTTTCTGCAGTTTCCGCTCTCTACATATGGTGACCCCAAGTTAAAACATCAATTAATTCCAAGTTTCCCCCCACCAGCGGTAAGGGACTTAGAATTATCATTGATGGATACGAATACGACAAAAAAAAACGCCTTTGAAATTTCAAGTTTCCGCCCACCAGTGGTAAGGAACATAAAATACTCACTGGCGCAAAAGGAGAAATAAAATTATAAACGAAAAAAATCGTTATATTTAAATAAAATATATACATATATTTAAAAATAAAATTTACGCATATAGTAAATAAGAAAAATGTGTGTATAATTGTTAAAAGTATAAAAAAAGAAACGATATTACTTCAATAATAAATATAAATAAATACAAAAGAAACTGAGCAAAATTGCTCATCGTGTAGAGCGTGTAGATTGTAGCAGAAAAGAAAAGGTGAACAATAGGGAACTCCGTCCGTTAACGTTAGCTATGGAAAAAATTCCATATTGCCAAAGGGAAGTGGTTAGCAGGGACGCTATGAGTGAATTCGACAGTTGGTACTGTCAGTTTAAAATACATTTGGAGGGAGAAACCAAAAGTGTTTTCCAAACAAATCGAGTCTCAGAAGCAAATGCTTCAACGAAAGACTTTGTGAGATTACAATATGGAGAAAATGCTCAGCCGTCTTCAAGGGAAGGTACGGAGGGATGTGAATTACCAAGGATGGGATTTAGGAAATGTCCAATTGGGTGCTTAGTATCCCACCAACTAAAAAGGTGTACTAGGTTTAGGATGCTTCCCATTGATGAAAAAATGGGATAAGCTTGTGGAACACAAAGTGTGTTTCGTATGTTTGGAGGTGGGTCATGTCAAAAGGACATGTACCCGAAATGTTTCTTGTACAAAATGCTATGGGAGACATTTCACTCATCTCCATAGGGAGATTGAAAAGAAATTAGTTTTTTTCGATTATGAATTTATCGAACCACCAAAGTTGTTTAAGGAACAGTCAAAAAACACTTTGAGTATAGACTTTGAGGCATTAGGATTGCCAAGATTCATTGAACCACCAAAGTTATTTGATGAAATCTCTGACAACACCATGGGAATAGATTTTAAGGCATTAGGGTTGCCACATTTTATCGAACCTCCTAGGTTGCTTACAGAAAATTCTGAAAGCTCCTTTGAAAAAGAAGAAAAGTTAGACTTAGTAGCTACAGTTTCCAGTGAGACAGACAATACTGGAAACATTTCCACATTAGATAAAAATGGTAAAAATGCCGTAGGAATTTCTAATATCATAAGGAATTATTTTCCAAAATTGAATTGGAGATGGGGAAGGTCCATCCAAATTAAAATGAATTTGGATGGTGTAGGTAAAATAATAAACAAGAATAAAAATATAAAAAATGTATTATCTTTATATAAGAAACTTAGAATTAAGAAAAGCGTCGGAGAGTTAATGGTGGATGTCCAACAACCCACCAAGAAGAACTGGAAAACTGCCACAAAAAGTGATAAGCATGCAGAAATAAATGCAGCATCGAGTCAAACAACAAACCCAAATAATTGCATTATAAGGAGCACCAATGGGATCATTATATTCCCGGAAACAACCGTGGTAAAGGAACAACAGCAGCCGTTGCATCACCACCACTGTCATCACCATTTAAAGATGACAAAACGTGAGTTTGTTAATGACAATAATGTGTTTCCAACACAGCTTTCAACGGCAGAATCATTGAGGTCCAACTTGACAATTGGTGAAGATGCTAGATCGATAAGTGATACTCCCAATGCCGAGGGAGCGGACAGAACACTCGCAGCAAGAGTTCAAGAAAAACAGAAGCCAAAGGAGCCGGATAAAATATTACAAAATAAAAATCTGCGATTGAAACGAGATAGATGGCGACTATAATGGAGTCAACGCTGTTTTATTGTTAGCGTATTCAATACCTCAACTTATATTAATTTAATAATAATTTTAAATATATCTTGTTAAAAGACTAGGATCTTTTAAGGCCGGCAGTATGTTCAGTTCTCTGAACTGAATTGTATGGAGTCGGGTAGATTTAGGTATACAATTACAACATGTTTGTGTATGAGATGTAAGGGAATTCAAAGAAATTCCCATTTTTTAGTTATTCTAACATCGACCCAGCCATGCACACTAGATAAGAGAAGTGCATTGGTCGATGTTGTATAATCTATTTATAGACTGTAGTGAAGATAAGGGAAACATGTGTTGTGACCTTATGCCTTCTCTTTTCTTCTTACGTATAAGATAGGTTAAGAATTATTTGGTTAGTTTTAGGCTAAGTAAATATATTGTAAATAAAATTAGTTCCCAACTAACATCGAAAGTGTTCAGATCGATTTCTTTCTGCAGTTTCCGCTCTCTACATATGGTGACCCCAAGTTAAAACATCAATTAATTCCAAGTTTCCCCCCACCAGCGGTAAGGGACTTAGAATTATCATTGATGGATACGAATACGACAAAAAAAAACGCCTTTGAAATTTCAAGTTTCCGCCCACCAGTGGTAAGGAACATAAAATACTCACTGGCGCAAAAGGAGAAATAAAATTATAAACGAAAAAAATCGTTATATTTAAATAAAATATATACATATATTTAAAAATAAAATTTACGCATATAGTAAATAAGAAAAATGTGTGTATAATTGTTAAAAGTATAAAAAAAGAAACGATATTACTTCAATAATAAATATAAATAAATACAAAAGAAACTGAGCAAAATTGCTCATCGTGTAGAGCGTGTAGATTGTAGCAGAAAAGAAAAGGTGAACAATAGGGAACTCCGTCCGTTAACGTTAGCTATGGAAAAAATTCCATATTGCCAAAGGGAAGTGGTTAGCAGGGACGCTATGAGTGAATTCGACAGTTGGTACTGTCAGTTTAAAATACATTTGGAGGGAGAAACCAAAAGTGTTTTCCAAACAAATCGAGTCTCAGAAGCAAATGCTTCAACGAAAGACTTTGTGAGATTACAATATGGAGAAAATGCTCAGCCGTCTTCAAGGGAAGGTACGGAGGGATGTGAATTACCAAGGATGGGATTTAGGAAATGTCCAATTGGGTGCTTAGTATCCCACCAACTAAAAAGGTGTACTAGGTTTAGGATGCTTCCCATTGATGAAAAAATGGGATAAGCTTGTGGAACACAAAGTGTGTTTCGTATGTTTGGAGGTGGGTCATGTCAAAAGGACATGTACCCGAAATGTTTCTTGTACAAAATGCTATGGGAGACATTTCACTCATCTCCATAGGGAGATTGAAAAGAAATTAGTTTTTTTCGATTATGAATTTATCGAACCACCAAAGTTGTTTAAGGAACAGTCAAAAAACACTTTGAGTATAGACTTTGAGGCATTAGGATTGCCAAGATTCATTGAACCACCAAAGTTATTTGATGAAATCTCTGACAATACCATGGGAATAGATTTTAAGGCATTAGGGTTGCCACATTTTATCGAACCTCCTAGGTTGCTTACAGAAAATTCTGAAAGCTCCTTTGAAAAAGAAGAAAAGTTAGACTTAGTAGCTACAGTTTCCAGTGAGACAGACAATACTGGAAACATTTCCACATTAGATAAAAATGGTAAAAATGCCGTAGGAATTTCTAATATCATAAGGAATTATTTTCCAAAATTGAATTGGAGATGGGGAAGGTCCATCCAAATTAAAATGAATTTGGATGGTTTAGGTAAAATAATAAACAAGAATAAAAATATGAAAAATGTATTATCTTTATATAAGAAACTTAGAATTAAGAAAAGCGTCGGAGAGTTAATGGTGGATGTCCAACAACCCACCAAGAAGAACTGGAAAACTGCCACAAAAAGTGATAAGCATGCAGAAATAAATGCAGCATCGAGTCAAACAACAAACCCAAATAATTGCATTATAAGGAGCACCAATGGGATCATTATATTCCCGGAAACAACCGTGGTAAAGGAACAACAGCAGCCGTTGCATCACCACCACTGTCATCACCATTTAAAGATGACAAAACGTGAGTTTGTTAATGACAATAATGTGTTTCCAACACAGCTTTCAACGGCAGAATCATTGAGGTCCAACTTGACAATTGGTGAAGATGCTAGATCGATAAGTGATACTCCCAATGCCGAGGGAGCGGACAGAACACTCGCAGCAAGAGTTCAAGAAAAACAGAAGCCAAAGGAGCCGGATAAAATATTACAAAATAAAAATCTGCGATTGAAACTAGATAAATGGCGACTATAATGGAGTCAACGCTGTTTTATTGTTAGCGTATTCAATACCTCAACTTATATTAATTTAATAATAATTTTAAATATATCTTGTTAAAAGACTAGGATCTTTTAAGGCCGGCAGTATGTTCAGTTCTCTGAACTGAATTGTATGGAGTCGGGTAGATTTAGGTATACAATTACAACATGTTTGTGTATGAGATGTAAGGGAATTCAAAGAAATTCCCATTTTTTAGTTATTCTAACATCGACCCAGCCATGCACACTAGATAAGAGAAGTGCATTGGTCGATGTTGTATAATCTATTTATAGACTGTAGTGAAGATAAGGGAAACATGTGTTGTGACCTTATGCCTTCTCTTTTCTTCTTACGTATAAGATAGGTTAAGAATTATTTGGTTAGTTTTAGGCTAAGTAAATATATTGTAAATAAAATTAGTTCCCAACTAACATCGAAAGTGTTCAGATCGATTTCTTTCTACAGTTTCCGCTCTCTACAGCCTGATACAGCGTACATAAATTTTCTCCAGCCAGGGGATAATGTACTTTAACATTTTCTGCATTTCTGCTGGAGTGATGCCATCTGGTCCAGGTGACTTGAAGGGCTAAAAGCTGTTAATAGCCCAGCTTATTCTGGATCTCTCAGTCAAGAAGCTAGCGACGCTCGCAGTCCACTCGCACTCTTGTTGGTCCTGCTGATCCTCGGGTTCTGTTACAGAGTTCCCCGGGAAATGTGTGTCGAGCAGTACATTGAGCGACTGCTCGCTGTTTTTGGTCCAGTTATTTGCCTCATCCTGTAAATATCCCACTGTACAGGGTGAAGCAGATAATATCTTCCTCAGCCTAGCGGCGTCGGAGACCTTTTCCACTTCACCACAGAAGGTATACCAAGAGCGCCTTTGCGCCTTTCTAAGCTCCTTCTTATAGATCTTGAGTTGCTCTTTATAGGCATCCCAATCATTAGCGACCCCACTAGATTTAGCCTTATTGAATAGCTTGTTGCAGGTCTTTTTCATAGCTGTTAGCTCAGAAGTCCACCATTGGGGTTTAGTTTTACCCTTGTACCTTTTTTTTGGACAGGCTTCTTCAAGGGATCTATTGAATGATATGGTGATATGATCGACCAGATTATCCAGACCGGCTTTGTCATTCGGTTCGTACAGAAGTTTAGAGTTGAGGACTTTCTTGAAATTCTTCTCATACAGATGCCACTTTGTCTTCCTTACATTACGGTGGACGGCGGGTTTAGGCGCTTTTTCCGCGAGTTTGAACTCAATATAATGGTGATCTGAGAATGAGTGGTCGTCCAGTACATTCCACCCAATAATTTTGTCTGACAGCCGGTCAGTAGCAAACGTTACGTCGAGTACTTCTTGTCTGTCTTTAATTGTGAAGGTCGGTTTATTACCTATGTTACAAAATACTAAGGTTGGTAGTTAGAATAAAGTCAAGAAGCGAATCACCCCTATTGTTTATATCCGTACTACCCCAGATAGTATGATGAGCGTTCGTGTCTGCGCCAATAATCAGCTCGAGCTCGTCAGACGTTGCTTCTTCTACTACTTCCCTGAATAGAGCAGTCGGTACTACAGATTCATAAGGCAAGTAGCTGGAGACCACCCAATATATGCGATTACCGATCTCCAGGCTAGCAGCTGTTTGGTCTTTACCACTTAAGTTAGTCAGGAGAAATATACTTAGATCTTTCCTGGCCAAAATGCAGGTTCTTGGAGTGCCTTCACAGTTGGCCACAAGCAGTTTAAAGTTGGGTGTCCTAATACCGCACACCCTTCCTCCCACTACGTAGGGCTCCTGTATCAGGACGATGTCTACTGCGCCTGTGGACAGGCGCAGCAATAGAGCCGCTGAGGCTGCTTTAGCGTGATGGAGGTTAATCTGTAGAATTCTTACCATCATTGGTAATTGACAGATTAACATCCACCCCGACAAGGGTGTTATCGAACTCTTCGTCCGTATCGTCGAGAAGAATGTCCCCGCCAGATTCGTCAAAGAGTCCGGAGACTCCCCTCAGCCTCTCTGTGTCCGAAGTAGAGCTTTTGTCCTGAGAGAAGGACGTTACAGATCTTCTGTTAGAGTTGGAGTCACCAGAAATA
The DNA here is from genome assembly GCA_963930755.1 of Eudasyphora cyanicolor. Taxonomy (NCBI): domain Eukaryota; kingdom Metazoa; phylum Arthropoda; class Insecta; order Diptera; family Muscidae; genus Eudasyphora; species Eudasyphora cyanicolor. The sequence goes on from OZ005734.1 coordinate 143,406,800, forward strand.
ATAGGCGTGGGTACCTCCGCACTTCCAGAAAGTGCCACGGTGGACGACTCACCTTCTGCAGTGGGAGCTATATCCTGCTTGTATATCTTCAAGACTATAGTCTCGAAGCCATATTGTAGGGTTGCACTCGCACTTTGTATATGGGAGGTGGATTCAGCGTTTAGGATAAGATTGACCTGCCGCTTTTTACCAACCGCCTCACCCACCTTGCTGATTCTCCAATTATGGGCCGGCAGACCAGGATTGGAATCTTTTATTATTTCTAAGATGTCAGCTGGGTTGGAGGGCTCTTCTGTAACCCAGGTGATGGCTCTAGGGTGACTAGGGATGTTGTTTTTTCGACAACATCTAACTGGGCACCCGGCCACACCTCACCCGCTCGACTCAGAGCAGCCTTATACAGGTCTACTGATCCGGCATCACCGAAATATAAGAGCTTTACTCTCCCCTGATGCCATCCTGCATCGTTGCAGATTGGTGGTTTGCCCGGCATTTCTCTACGGACATCGAGGTAATGAGCCATAATGGCTTATTGTACATGACTCCATTTGTCCTTGAGGATGGATCCATCCTCACTACTTCTGTCTATAACAGCCATCCTGGTGAGTAGAAGAAGCTCAGTTTTGTGCGCAGCTAGCTCTAGCCCATGTGAGCTGAGTCAATTCTTCGTTCGGATCATCACCTGTCTGTGTCTGCGTTGTGCATCTTCGGTAGTTCTCGCTTGTATCACAGCTTTCATGTAGTCTGCATATCCTACTAGGAATGTGTCTTCGGGCATGTCTATTCTGAATATTTCATAGCTAGCATTCCACATGTCGAGGCCTAGGATGGATCCTTGCGCGGCCAATTGCACGGCCACCGTCTGACCCAATAAGTTTCCGTAATAAGGCTGGCCTTACGGAACGACTGGACCAAATTCGGCAATCTACTTAGAAATCGATTGGGCCAGCCTAAACACGATTATCCAATGACAGAAGACATTGATATCAATGTGAGGAGAATTACGGTGGCTCTTGTAAAATCATACGAAGATAGTTGCCCGCTTCGAGAAAGGAAATCTGGCTATGAGAAACCTCGACGTAAAAAGCTATTAGTATATTGGGATGAAGAAGACTCAAAGAATACAATAAAATCATTAGACTGGCGAAACGTAACTCCTGGAGGCTTTACTGTGAACAGGTAGACAGCGTTAACAGAATGTCTAAAATAAAAAGTTCCTCTCAAAAACTCATATCCAAACCGAAACACTGGTGGATGAAACAGGTAAAAGGATGGAAACTATAAGAGCCGGGCCGAATGTTCGGCTTCGGCTACGGCTAGGGCCAAAACTCGACATTCGGCCATTATTAGGCATTTGGCCACAAAATCAGCCGAAGTTGGCCGAAGGCCGAGGGTTTGTTTAAAAAGTACGAAAAAATAAAATGATATGACTTTTTAAAGAAAATTCTATTATGGAAATCTTTGTAGAAGTGTACAGAAGCGAACAATACTACAAAAATAATTTGAGATAGGGCACCAAAGGAAAAATGACAATGAAAAACATGACTCAGTTCCTCACCTAAAAGCTCTCCAACTAGTGAAAGAATTCTTGTAAAAGTAGTAAGAATATAATAATGAGCCATTGAGTTCAAGAACCATTAAAATTTGTTAATACTGTAACTCGAGATGTTTTAAAAATTTGGAAATGGTGTCAGAGAAGTACTTGTGTGCTAGAGAGCAGTTGTTTATGCTACTGGGCAGCTGTATTCAAATTAAGAAAATAATATACAAGGTCTTAATGCAGAAAAAATACTTTCTTTGTCATTATAACATTAAGGTTTTTAATTTAATGTGCTAAGTAAATAAATACGTAAGCAGTAGACATAAACTGATTAAAAACACAATTTTTTGGTGCAAAGTAAACAATTCTTTAACAAATATAAAACATTCGGCTTCGGCCACGGCTTCGGCCGAAGGTTGTACATCTAGCCGAAGTTCGGCTACGGCTTCGCCCTTAAAATCCGACTTCGGTCGGGCTCTATAAACTATATATGATACCGTAAGGCTTTTGAGGAAAACTCTTTTTCCGAGTGGTAACGCTGGGCCAACAGAGGAACAGTTACAGAACGAAAATATGATACACCAAATACCTATTACGGATGATATGGTTAAGAAAGCAATAAAAAGCTTTTCTCCTTTCAAAGCTGCGGGACCGGACGGAATATTTCCAGCGCTTCTTCAGAATGAGGTGGATCTGGTATCAACTCATCTGGTTGGAGTTTTCACTGCATGCCTAACTCATGCATATACCCCAAAAAATTGGCAGGAACGGTCTTCATACCCAAGCCTGGAAAGGCGAGTTATACGACCCCAAAGGCTTATCGACGTATTAGCCTAACTTCTTTCCAGTTCAAAACAATGGAGCGAATAATTGACATGGTCAAAAGTAAGATAGCCGATGACAAGCTAAAATTCAAGCAACACGCATATGTTAAAGGAATATCAGTGGAAACAGCTCTACATGAGGTAGTACACCACATAGAACAGTCCCTCAGTGAAGAAATGTACACACTTGCAACCAGTCTGTTATGCAGACGACGTTATAATACTTCTAAGGGGCACACATCCAAACCAACTATGCTGAAGAGCTGAGAAGGCACTTAACATAGCATATAACTGGGCACAACCAAGGGGATTAAATGTTAACCCAGACAAAACAGAAGTATGTCTATTTACAAGGAAAAGGAAGACTCATCCTTTTACCGTGCCTCGATTCCTGGATAAGAATATTGCCATATCTAAAAAGGTAAAATACTTGGGAGTAATCTTGGATCAGAAACTGTACTGAAAAGATCATATTGAAGAAAGAGTTACAAAGCCACACAGATGTTGGTCGTTGTGCAGAAGAGCTATAGGTTCAAAATTGGGACTACGTCCAAATATGACACACTGGCTTTACATGAGCGTGATGAAGAAGGGAGACGTTTAAACGTCTCATGTCCGTGGACATACACTTAACCCAGTGGTTCGGCCTGTTGTGCGCTCCTTAATTATGATCTTTTTATACATCACGAGTTACAAAAAATCTGTACTAGGCACGAATTTTCTCAGTATCTTCCAGTCATATCCTCTGAGATGAGTCAAGTCTGGTAATATGTCGGAACCGAAATGTTGGGAAATGATGTGTGAAAGCCGGGCAGTGACAAAGAAAATGTTCCATCGTTTCGATGTTTTCCCTGCATTCGTCGTTTCCTGATAGTCCTATGCGACGAAGTTGTGCTTATAAGCTTGAGTGTCCCGTTAGAACACTCATCAACTTACTAATATCGATCTTGTTTAGTTTCAGAAGACTTCTTGTTTTCTTTTCATTTGGGTCACCCCACAGTATCTTTGCAATTGCTCCTACTGTTGCGCTATTCCACGCAGTGAGCCATCACTACCCAGTGCTTCAACTCATTTTTCGTGGCTTCGAAAGGTGTAGCATACAACTTGAGTTTAATCAGAATTATTCTACTGAAAACTAATTGAAATAATTATGTTTATCGGAAGGAATAAACAGCATCAGCACGCATCTGTCCAGCCTTATTGCTCGTCGGTGGGGTGGGTTTTGGCTGCTTTCCAACCTAAGGCTGCTACTATTAAATAAAGTTGGTTAGCGTGCTTAAAATTGATTCTTGTAGACACAAGGAGAGGGATAGTAAAGTCTATGATCTTCTTTTTTTTCTCAAACATTAAGGTGCTTATGATTCTGTCATCCATCCTGTCTACCACAACTAAAACCGTTAAAATATCATAATAGTTTGGTAGACCCATTTCTATTTACCCTAACTCATAGTTCCGGCCGCTTAAAAGAAATCAGACATTTAATTTAGTCTTAGCACATGATTTTAGATTTCAAATATTTATTTACACACAAATTCATTTTGGTTATATTATTGCTATTCAAAAATGACGGGAGCTTAACGTTAGTTCGGGTTCTGTGAAACAGAATATACATATTTTGATTAATTAAAAACAACTAAAATATATATTACCAAAGTAAATATTATATTAAAGTAAAGCTTAATTTATTGGAGAGAAAAAAATAATTGAGAATCGAATGGTTCGAATAAGTGGGAAATAGTTTCAACAGCAAAATACCAGTTAACGAAAGAAGTAACAATCACCTTATGAGTTCATCAACCTTTATCTCTCTATATATGTATCTCATGTGTATAAGTATGTATATTAGCACAATTTAAGTTTCAGACAAAACAGAAGTATGTCTATTTACAAGAAAAAGGAAGATTCATCCTTTTACCGTGCCTCGATTCCTGGATAAGAATATTGCCATATCTAAAAAGGTAAAATACTTGGGAGTAATCTTGGATCAGAAACTATACTGAAAATATCATATGGAAGAAAGAGTTACAAACGCCCACAGATGTTGGTCGTTGTGCAGAAGAGCTATAGGTTCAAAATGGGGACTACGTCCAAATATGACACACTGGCTTTACATGAGCGTGATGAAGAAGGGAGACGTTTAAACGTCTCATGTCCGTGGACATACACTTAACCCAGTGGTTCGGCCTGTTGTGCGCTCCTTAATTATGATCTTTTTATACATCACGAGTTACAAAAAATCGGTACTAGGCACGAATTTTCTCAGTATCTTCCAGTCATATCCTCTGAGATGAGTCACGTATGGTAATATGTCGGACCCGAAATGTTGGGAAATGATGTGTGAAAGCCGGGCAGTGACAAAGAAAATGTTCCATCGTTTCGATGTTTTCCCTGCATTCGTCGTTTCCTGCTAGTCCTATGCGACGAAGATGTGCTTATAAGCTTGAGTGTCCCGTTAGAACACTCATCAACTTACTAATATCGATCTTGTTTAGTTTCAGAAGACTTCTTGTTTGCTTTTCATTTGGGTCACCCCACAGTATCTTTGCAGTTGCTCCTATTGTTGCGCTATTCCACGCAGTTAGCCATCACTACCCAGTGCTTCAACTCATTTTTCGTGGCTTGGAAAGGTGTAGCATACAACTTGAGTTTAATCAGAAGAATTATTCAACTGAAAACTAATTGAAATAATTATGTTTATCGGAAGGAATAAACAGCATCAGCACGCATCTGTCCAGCCTTATTGCTCGTCGGTGGGGTGGGTTTTGTCTGCTTTCCAACCTAAGGCTGCTACTATTAAATAAAGTTGGTTAGCGTGCTTAAAATTGATTCTTGTAGACACAAGGAGAGGGATAGTAAAGTCTATGATCTTCTTTTTTTCTCAAACATTAAGGTGCTTATGATCCTGTCATTCATCCTGTCTACCACAACTAAAACCGTTAAAATATCATAATAGTTTGGTAGACCCATTTCTATTTACCCTAACTCATAGTTCCGGCCCCTTAAATAAATCAGACATTTAATTTAGTCTTAGCACATGATTTAAGATTTCAAATATTTATTTACACACAAATTCATTTTGGTTATATTATTGCTATTCAAAAATGACGGGAGCTTAACGTTAGTTCGGGTTCGGTGAAACATTTCATAATATACATATTTTAATTAATTAAAAACAACTAAAATATATATTACCAAAGTAAATATTATATTAAAGTAAAGCTTAATTTATTGGAGAGAAAAAAATAATTGCGAATCGAATGGTTCGAATAAGTGGGAAATAGTTTCAACAGCAACATACCAGTTAACGAAACAAGTAACAATCACCTTATGAGTTCATCAACCTTTATCTCTCTATATATGTATCTCATGTGTATAAGTATGTATATTAGCACAATTTAAGTTTTAGTTTTTCGTGTGCGAGTATAAATTAAACAAAATTTATAAATTCAAGGGATTAAATGTTCATAAAATCATTTTTTAACAATTTGTTAATAAATCGTAATGTATTTCGGCCAACAAAAAGACAAATTAGATTCAATTTACGGATGTATATTCTGAACCGTTTAATATTGCGTTACACCAACAAAATAGCAATGATTCGCAAACCTCCATTCCACGTAAATATATGGTTTGAGTCTATGGTGTTTAAAATTCGATAATTTAATATGGCATTTAGTGAATATTTGGAACGAGCATATTGTATTTTATGAAATAAGCTTTGTTTATTTTATTCTTTTGAATTAATACGAAACTAATTAAATTTGACAATTATTAAAGAAAAAAATGTTTTTGGAACTCTTTCACTTATTAGGAGAGAACGAGATAGACAGAAAGAGCTATTGCGGTAAATAGGCTCTCACTGTATACATCTCGTAGTGAGGAAGTTCCATCATACATAATTATAAATAAAATGCTCACTTACTTGTAACCACGATCCAACGCTGAAAGGCCTTTCTTGGTGAGAAGTGAAGCCCTGTCGATGGTAATTTGAGCTGCAGTTCTCAAGTAATCGTATTCACTTTTTTTATGTTATCATTCTTTGATTGATGTTTTCATATACATATATATTAAATATTCAAAACAGTCTTATGATGAATTCTTTTCTTGCATTGCCCTTTTACCGAAAACAGCACTATTATATCGCTTTTTTGAAATTTTAGTTGTGCTAAATTCGAGTAACTTTATTACCAAATTTCAAAAAAGTATCACAAAAGTGCCGTTTTCGGAAAAAGGGCAATGAAATTGTTGCACTTTTTTGCAGAAAAGAATTCGCCATTTTTTCGCAACAATTTGCCCAATTTTGTTTCAATTTATGAATATATGTTCTTTTCAATCATATCGACAAAAACATGATTTCTATACCTGACACACAATATGTACATACGAGTATATAACTACTCTATTATTCGCGCATTTTTCTATCGCATTATACGAACCATTCACTTCACTTGTTTCACCGACCGAATATTCTTTATAAATAAATTATTAATTAGATTAGAAAGGTTTGACAATTCTGTTGTCTCGGAAGAAATTCACAATTAATAATTAGTAAGAATTGTGCATGCTACTTCAAAAGTCAAAATTTTTCTTACACAAAATCACGATCAACGATTCGTGTATCTACTTCACAGGTTCACGCCAAAATGCATGAAACCATTTACACCGACGCAGAAAGATAATTTTGTTATTTTTTGTTAATTATGTTAATATTTCCTTGTTTTGGCAGCGAACCAAAATTTAACTTTAGTAGGGATTTGTTTTATTGATGCAGGGAATGATTTTATTGATCTGGCGGCGCGAACGGTACTGGCAGTGACGGAATGAGAGCATAGGCTCTCCAGCATTGACGTCAAATGAGGGCACTCAGCTGAGACGTGAGATTTGATAATCCACTGGCTGACCTGGACAGACATCGAATACCGTTAGGCAGATATTAAATGAAGAGGCATATTTTCTATAATCTTACCATTCGTATGAGAAATCACAGAGGGAGCAATTAAAAATAAGCAAATGAGATGAAGTTAATCCCAAACTTCTCAAGGGCTTTCAAACTTTTATTGCGGGAGGACGCAAAACAAATGAAACCACTTTCCATACACACGCAAGTGTTCACACTATCGCTCACAGATGTAAGTCGCAAGGATTCCAGTTAAAAATAGGAAACAATGCGAATATTCGAAGCACAAAAAAATGTTGAACTTTTGGGAATGGTGTAGTCACTGGTTAAAAAAAATAATGATTTCTCTGACCCAAAACTATTGACGGAATGGAGTGATGCCGTTTTCCTTACTACTATTTATTGGCTCCTTACTACTATTTATTGGCTCGGATATTCCAATATGGCCGCACTTTACTTGCGGGATTTAAATATGTAATAAATAAATAGAGAAATATGCCTATAAATGTATGTTTAAATATCCCTTTCCCCTACACGTTTTCTATTTTCTTATAATATTCCTGAGCGGACTGAGTGATTTAGTATTTCTCTTAAAGACATCGACGAAAATCAATGTAATATGATATACTAACGCCCAGTTCCAAACCGGATGTTAAAGTGTTCCCACTTTACTCATCTATCATTGGTTGATTTTAAAACCACATTACTGCATACTTTATGGGGTCGTCCGTTTTCCACACATATTGACAATTACAAATGAATATGAAGTAATGCACACATCCATAAACAAGCGCCACTACAATTACCCCCCGAAAAAATCTGATTTCCGGGTGGAAAACAACGGAAAGCGGATACCGTTTGTATATGCAAATTATTGACGCATGTCTTTTGCATGATAATTACCAATAGATTTACCTTGCATATCTTTCAACTCGTAGTATGATTTTCCTAATTTACGACGAATTCGAGCTTTGAGGAAAGTTGGGGCCATCTTGGAATTATAGCCTTGTTCAAAGTTGCTTAACCGGAAGTTTCGTCGGAATATCTCTTGTCCCTCTTCGTAAGAAACTTCACGCGACCTGAGGTTGTATAATTTTTCATTGCGCTCTAATTGTCTACGCATAAAATCAGCAGCCTTATTACGGACAGCATCCAACGAATCGTCACGATTGAATTTTATGGACCTATCATCCAGCGTATTTAACTTTCTTAATAAACGATAAGTTGAACCGTTTGTTACCATGTGTTGGCCAAAAGCCATACGATAAGGAGAGGTACCTATAGACGAATGGAAACTGGACCTAAGAGAACACGCGATTTTGCCTAGTTGAACATCCCAGTCCTTTTGGTCAGGTATCACATATGCTTTTATTGCGCTGATTCACCCGTTCCGAAGCATTTGTCCATATTGTCTCAGAAGTTCGTTAAACTTATGGGCCTTGAACTGGGTCCCATTGTCAGAAACGATGGTTTCCGGAACACCAAAAGTATAAAATAAATCTTCGTCTAGTGGAATCTGCCAGAAGGCGTCCTTTAAATCAATGCTACTTATGAATTCAGCCTCTGGAAAACGGCTCAGAATGCCGTCTATCTGAGAAAGTGGGTAGGCATCGCCTATAGTTACAGAATTTAGCTTCCTACTGTCTAAACACAGTCTGTTTTTCCCTGGCTTTCGGTGTAAGACAAAGGGTGACGACCAAGCACTATTCGACTCCTCTATCACACCCATAGCTAACATCAGGTCTAGTTCCTCGTATATCAACTTTTCTATGGCGGGAGATACTGGAAAATGTATTTGTTTTATGGGACGAGCATCACCAGTGTCAATGACGTGACATAATAAGTTAGTTCTACCCAGTCCCTCTTTTAAAAAAGATGGAATAAAATCGATAATTTTCTGTAGCCCAAAACGTTGTTGAACAGTGAGCACCCTCTGATCTGAAATCTCGTTGATATACAAAGAACAGACCGGAGAATAAGCAGACGAAATCAAATTAGGAGGAAGCAGATGAAACAATCTCCAAAAGTCCATCCCAAGAATCAAATTTTGGGACAAACTTGGAACAACAAACAGTGTAATGGACGATACATTTCCTTGAAACGAAATATCAGTGGTAAATACACCAACAACAGTCTGCGGTTTACCATCTGCGGTCTTAACAGTGGTACCCAATTTTTAAACGAGACATTCGAATTTAAAAATTCCAAGGCGGCTTGGGATCCCAAACAGGAAACGGATGCTCCTGTCTCTAACAAACCAATAAACTTTTTCCCCATCAAAACGACTTCCGCATAGGGGCGAACATCGCATGGCTTATCAAACACGGAAACAGAAAAACTCTTTTTACAGGATTTGATATTTCTCCAAAACTTCCGTATACACTGGCTTGATCTTTTAGCTTCGGATTTGTCTCGAAAAATTCTGGCTCGCACCTCTTTGCATTTTCGTAATCGTTCGTGAAACGGTATCAAGGGATGTGGGCCCTTACTCACGATACAATTTTGTATATCAGTTGTATTTTGGTTTTTAATAAACTGTTGGTTACTTAGGTCTTTGTCTAAATGTGAGTCACTTCCAGTCTGCCCTAATTCGGAATAGCTTCCATTCAAAAGAAAATTATATGAGGATTCACCACTCTCGTCTACGGAATGTTGAAGTATTGTCGTATAATTATTCTGAGCTATTGAGATAGTTTGGTTTTTGTTGCACCATGTGATGCATTCACTTGGAAGTTTTTTGGATTTGAACTGCATTTCCGGAAATTTGGTTTATAAATTTGTGGTGCACCACATCCATAGCAAAATACAGTGCGCTCCGCAACACAGTCTTGGTAACGATGGCCCAAGTTCCTGCAGTTCCAACAAACTAGTCCAATTTGAGAAACATCACCTTCAAATTGAAGAACTTCCGGTTCCAGTTCAACCTCTGATAACCGTTTATGGAATGGACTACTTTTACCACTACAAATATTAACTCCATGTTTTCTACGCATATCTTGTAGGAAGAATTCCCGCCTCCGACAGATTCCACGAAGCTGGCTAACTGAGTCGACCGTCATATTGAGGATTTCATGCTGTATTTCCGGAAGTAAATTTCGCCTTAAAATTTCGACTAATGTCTTGTCACTAAGGGGTACATGTAGCCTATCGACCAATTCTATGACCGACTCGTAACAAATGTCAAATGGTTCATTTACCTTTTGTTTCCGGTCCCGAATCATTTCTCTAATATCAATGTCCGTCCGTGAGTCCGTATATTGCTGCCTTAAAGCACGGCGTAAATTGGACCATTGAAAGTTTGCGTTCGATTCATGAAACCGCCAGAACCAATCATTTGCTTTGTCTTCAAAAAGAACGCCAGCATTTCCACACAAAATCGAAAAATTACCATTTAGAGTTTGCCTGGTCAGCGCTTCAACCCGGTATAAAAATTTGTCCACCGACAAACTATTGGAAGTACCAGTGAATTTAAGCCTCCAGTTCAACATTATTTGACTGACCTTGTCTGGTCTAAAACCCAAACCAGTAACTGTATTCGAAACACTTGTATGGGAGCGATTTAACATATTTCCTGCAATGGAAAAATCCAGTCCTCGGCTTGTATTATGACGGCTTTCAGCGGCTCCAGGTAATCCTAGTAACTGCTCAAATGTACGCTGTTCTACATCCGGTAATGTTTGCATAACTGGTGCACGATTTGGGGACGATGGGGCGGATAGCGTTCGGGGGTCATTCAGATTTAATCTTGAAAGACTGGCCTCAATGCCGTTTTCAACTAATTCAGAAATTTGACTTGACAAAGAGGCCAACAGCTGGGATTGCTGCTCAGCTACAACAGAAACAACAATATCTCTAATGTTGTTTGCGGTCACAGGCTGGGCTTTATTAATGATATCACTGTCTGTCTGGTTTGGGACAGACGCAGTCAATTCTGTGGTCCTACTTGAGTCATAATTTTTGGCTTTAGAAGACCTTGTCAACCTTGGTGTCAATGCCTGTTGAGATAATGCAGCGGTAGATAGCAAAGGATCCTTTGTAACTTTGGTCCCACAAATTGGGCATGTAGATTTAGTTGGAACGTAATTATTTATACATAGTTTGTGGAAAATGTGCTTGCAAACAGTTTGGGTCAAATCGGACTTATTAACAACAGCAGAATTGCAGATACCACATATGTATATGTTCGTTGCCAGCATCAGTCCCTGCTAAACTAAGATCTTCCGTGCTACGCCGGACAGACATTTTGTTAAACAAGTGTATACGTATGACTATAACAAAATTACACCTATCTCGCTTCGACAAAAAAACAAAATTAAATTAAATGAATCGAAAGAAATTCAAATAACAACACTACAATTTATGTAGGAATATGGGTACCTAAAAAATCGATAATATTTATAATCAGCAAACATGTCTGATTTCCTTCACGTGCCGGTATGAAAATAGGGGATAACAAAAATAAAATGTTTTCATATAAAAAAAAGCAGAAGAAAAATTTTTGAGACAGAAACATAGGATAAAAATCAATGAGAGAATTTTAATATTTACAATAGATAAGAAGATCATCTTTAACAATCTTATATTCCAATTGCAAAATCTAAAGGACAAAACAATTCAGGTTTCTAATATTGTAATGGTCAGTTTCAGGTACGAGGACCCCAAAATTCAGAATTCACATAACAATCCAGAAACAAAATATCATTCCGCAAAAACAAGGGATACCGTATATTACTCTAACCGGTTATATTCGAAAGCACTACTGCTTTGCCAAATCATAAATTCCAATGAAATCGTAATATACGAGGAAATAGGAAATAGAAAGGAGAATTTGGAGAAGTTAAAATAAAAAGGAAAATGAAGCCGAACAGGAAATTTAAAATGTTGATGACATAACCTTATATCACAATTAAAACATACCAAAATATGTCCTTTTCGTCCCGTTCGTGCCCAACGTTGGGCGCCATTTAAAATGTAGCATACAACTTGAGTTTAATCAGAAGAATTATTCAACTGAAAACGAATTGAAATAATTATGTTTATCGGAAGGAATAAACAGCATCAGCACGCATCTGTCCAGCCTTATTGCTCGTCGGTGGGGTGGGTTTTTGCTGCTTTCCAACCTAAGGCTGCTACTATTAAATAAAGTTGTGATCTGCTTTTTTTCTCATGTAAGAGCACAGTGCCCACCCATCCTGTCTACCACAACTAAAACCGTTAAAATATCATAATGGTTTGGTAGACCCATTTCTATTTACCCTAACTTATAGTTCCGGCCGCTTAAAAGAAATCAGACATTTAATTTAGTCTTAGCACATGATTTTTGATTTCAAATATTTATCTACACACAAATTCATTTTGGTTATATTATTGCTATTCAAAAATGACGGGAGCTTAACGTTAGTTCGGGTTCGGTGAAACATTTCATAATATACATATTTTAATTAATTAAAAACAACTAAAATATATTTTACCAAAGTAAATATTATATTAAAGTAAAGCTTAATTTATTGGAGAGAAAAAAATAATTGCGAATCGAATGGTTCGAATAAGTGGGAAATAGTTTCAACAGCACTGGAATTCATACTAGTTAACGAAAGAAGTAACATGCACCTTATGAGTTCATCAACCTTTATCTCTCATGTGTATAAGTATGTATATTAGCACAATTAAAGTTTTAGTTTTTCATGTGCGAAATTAAACAATATTTATAAATTCAAGGGATCATAAAATCATTTTTTAACAATTTGTTAATAAATCGTAATGTATTTCGGCCAACAAAAAGACAAATTAGATTCAATTTACGGATGTATATTCTGAACCGTTTAATATTGCGTTACACCAACAAAATAGCAACGATTCTTAAACCTCCATTCCACGTAAATATATGGTTTGAGTCTATGGTGTTTAAAATTCGATAATTTAATATGGCATTTAGTGAATATTTGGAACGAGCATATTGTATTTTATGAAATAAGCTTTGTTTATTTTATTCTTTTGAAATAATACGAAACTAATTAAATTTGACAATTATTAAAGAAAAAATGTTTTTGGAACTCTCTCACTTATTAGGAGAGAACGAGATAGACAGAAAGTGCTATTGCGGTAAATAGGCTCTCACTGTATACATCTCGTAGTGAGGAAGTTCCATCATACGTAATTATAAATAAAATGCTCACTTACTTGTAACCAAGATCCAACGCTGAAAGGCCTTTCTTGGTGAGATGGTGGCAGTGAAGCCTAGTCGATGGTAATTGGAGCTGCAGTTCTCAAGTAATCGTAATCACTTTTTTTATGTTATCATTCTTTGATTGATGTTTTCATATACATATATATTATATATTCAAAACAGTCATTTTTCGCAACAATTTGTCCAATTTTGTTTCAATTTATGAAGATATATTCTTTTCAATCAAATCGACAAAAACATGATTTCTATACCTGACACACACAATACATACGAGTATATAACTACTCTATTATTCGCGCATTTTTCTATCTATCGCATTATACGAACCATTCACTTCACTTGTTTACCCGACTGAATATTCTTTATAAATAAATTATTAATTAGACTAGAAAGGTTTGACAATTCTGTTGTCTCGGAAGATATTCACAATTTATAATTAGTAAGAATTGTGCATGCTACTTCAAAAGTCAAAATTTTTCTTACACAAAACCGCGATCAACGATTCGTGAATCTACTTCACAGGTTCACGCCAAAATGCATGAAACCATTTACACCGACGCAGAAAGATAATTTTATTTTTTTGTTAATTATGTTAATATTTCCTTGTTTTGGCAGCGAACCAAAATTCGGCCTTAAAATCCGACTTCGGTCGGGCTCTAGAAACTATAGATGATACCGTAAAGCTTTTGAGGAAAACTCTTTTTCCGAGTGGTAACGCTGGGCCAACAGAGGAACAGTTACAGAACGAAAATATGATGCACCACGTACCTATTACGGATGATATGGTTAAGAAAGCAATAAAAAGCTTTTCTCCTTTCAAAGCTGCGGGACCGGACGGAATATTTCCAGCGCTTCTTCAGAATGAGGTGGATCTGGTATCAACTCATCTGGTTGGAGTTTTCACTGCATGCCTAACTCATGCATATACCCCAAAAAATTGTCTTCATATCCAAGCCTGGAAAGGCGAGTTATACGACCCCAAAGGCTTATCGACGTATTAGCCTAACTTCTTTCCAGTTCAAAACAATGGAGCGAATAATTGACATGGTCAAAAGTAAGATAGCCGACGACAAGCTAAAATTCAAGCAACATGCATATGTTAAAGGATGATCAGTGGAAACAGCTCTACATGAGGTAGTACATCACATTGAACAGTCCTTCAGTGAATAAATGTACACACTTGCAACTAGTCTGTTATGCAGACGACGTTATAATACTTCTAAGGGGCACACATCCAAACCAACTATGCTGAAAAGCTGAGAAGGCACTTAACATAGCACATAACTGGGCAAAACCAAGGGGATTAAATGTCAACCCAGACAAAACAGAAGTATGTCTATTTACAAGGAAAAGGAAGATTCATCTTTTTACCCTGCCTCGATTCCTGGATAAGAATATTGCCATATCTAAAAAGATAAAATACTTGGGAGTAATCTTGGATCAAAAACTGTACTGAAAAGATCATATTGAAGAAAGAGTTACAAAGGCCCACAGATGTTGGTCGTTGTGCAGAAGAGCTATAGGTTCAAAATGGGGACTACGTCCAAATATGACACACTGGCTTTACATGAGCGTGATGAAGAAGGGAGACGTTTAAACGTCTATGTCCGTGGACATACACTTAACCCAGTGGTTCGGCCTGTTGTGCGCTCCTTAATTATGATATGTTTATGCCTCACGAGTTAAAAAAATCAGTACTAGTCCAGTCATATCCTCTGAGATGAGTCAAGTCTGGTAATATGTCGGACCCGAAATGTTGGGGAATGATGTGTGAAAGCCGGGCAGTGACAAAGAAAATGTTCCATCGTTTCGATGTTTTCCCTGCATGCCCTGCATTCGTCGTTTCCTGCTAGTCCTATGCGACGAAGATGTGCTTATAAGCTTGAGTGTCCCGTTAGAACACTCATCAACTTACTAATATCGATCTTGTTTAGTTTCAGAAGACTTCTTGTTTTGTTTTCATTTGGGTCACCCCACAGTATCTTTGCAGTTGCTCCTACTGTTGCGCTTTTCCACGCAGTGAGCCATCACTGCCCAGTGCTTCAACTCATTTTTCGTGGCTTCGAAAGGTTTCCAATTTTCCAAGTTTATTACTCGAAATTATCTGCCCTTTGAAGCCAACCTGTTTGCCCGTTCATTTCCATCACTCCGTTGTGTCCTGGTACCCAGCAAATAGGCAAATTTATCGTTCTTTTACAGTCCAACGCAGTTCTGGATTTGACACTTTCCGATGTTATTGCTTTAATCGCCGTTTGGCTATCTGTGAAGATGTTGGCATATTTAGGCTTTGTGGTGTTACTGAGCCAGTTCACACACTCCGTAATTGCTCGAACTTCTGCTTGAAATACCGTGTTATGGTCAGGGAGGCGGAAGTGAAGTTCGACTTCTGGTTCATCAATAACGAATCACAGGTAGCTGTAAGCCGCACATCAGGAATGCGGTCGGAGATTTCTGGCGTTTGAATGTGACCAACTAGAGATTCTAAAATCTTCTGATGGTACGACTTGTGGTCTCGATTTAACCATGCACGCATCACCTGTAGACGTCTTGCTGTCAGGGCTGCCTCATACTTTATACGGATGTCTATTGGTTGGATGTGCAGAATAGTCTCCAACGCTTTTGTTGGTGCAGTTCTAAATGCCCCGCTTATCCTAGACAGCACATACGTTGAATTTTTTGCAAAGGTATTACGTTACGGCACAACTAACGAGATTAAATGCCAATCCAGACAAAACAGAAGTATGTCTATTTACAAGGAAAAGGAAGATTCATCTTTTTACCCTGCCTCGATTCCTGGATAAGAATATTGCCATATCTAAAAAGGTAAAATACTTGGGAGTAATCTTGGATCAAAAACTGTACTGAAAAGATCATATTGAAGAAAGAGTTACAAAGGCCCACAGATGTTGGTCGTTGTGCAGAAGAGCTATAGGTTCAAAATGGGGACTACGTCCAAATATAACACACACTGGCTTTACATGAGCGTGATGAAGAAGGGAGACGTTTAAACGTCTCATGTCCGTGGACATACACTTAACCCAGTGGTTCGGCCTGTTGTGCGCTCCTTAATTATGATCTTTTTATGCCTCACGAGTTAAAAAAATCGGTACTAGGCACGAATTTTCTCAGTATCTTCCAGTCATATCCTCTGAGATGAGTCACGTATGGTAATATGTCGGACCCGAAATGTTGGGAAATGATGTGTGAAAGCCGGGCAGTGACAAAGAAAATGTTCCATCGTTTCGATGTTTTCCCTGTATGCCCTGCTTTCGTCGTTTCCTGGTAGTCCTATGCGACGAAGTTGTGCTTATAAGCTTGAGTGTCCCGTTAGAACACTCATCAACTTACTAATATCGATCTTGTTTAGTTTCAGAAGACTTTTGTTTTCTTTTCATTTGGGTCACCCCACAGTATCTTTGCAGTTGCTCCTACTGTTGCGCTATTCCACGCAGTGAGCCATCACTACCCAGTGCTTCAACTCATTTTTCGTGGCTTTGAAAGGTGTAGCATACAACTTGAGTTTAATCAGAAGAATTATTCAACTGAAAACTAATTGAAATAATTATGTTTATCGGAAGGAATAAACAGCATCAGCACGCATCTGTCCAGCCTTATTGCTCGTCGGTGGGGTGGGTTTTGGCTGCTTTTCAACCTAAGGCTGCTTCTATTAAATAAAGTTGGTTAGCGTGCTTAAAATTGATTCTTGTAGACACAAGGAGAGGGATAGTAAAGTCTATGATCTTTTTTTTTTCTCAAACATTAAGGTGCTTGTTTGTAGCAGCTAGCAGACATGAAAATTGATGTGACACGTTTGAGTTCTAGAAAGGAACTAATTTTATTTACATTATTCTAATCTTACTTACTTACTAGTGACAGAAATCTTAACCTAGTTTATACCTAAGAAGAAAAGAGAGAAGACATATGATGTATCATACCAACGTTTGACTTCATCCCTTATCTTCACTACAGAGTGTGCGGTATCTATTTCTAACCATGCTGCAAGCACATGTCAGGCAAATGCGCCCATGGATATGTACTTATTAGACAAACATTTATTTGGAAATACATAAAAACAGCAGACACAATACCTATATCATGTGTCTATGCGTGGATAAAACAAATATCATCACAACTCTCAACAGCTACCTGCTCACATTTGTGAGACGCATAATTAGATCTAGCCGACTTAATACAATTCAGTTCAGAGAACTGAACATACTGCCGGCCTTAAAAGATCCTAATCTTTTAACAAAAATTAAAATGTATTGAAAAGAAAGAATATACTAATAAAACATAATTATACAAAATTATAAAAACAGTTTCATGTTGGCAGGAACCCAGTCTTGACTTCATCGGCGTATGTTTTTTTGTCCGGCTCCTTCGCCTTCTTGCTTTGTTGCTGCACTCCGGCGGTGAGTGTTCTTCCTCCCTCGGCATTGGGAGCATCTTCCATCGGTCCTCTCCCTTTACCAATGATCGGCGTGGTCTTCAATGTTTGGTCACCGATGTCGCCTTCAGGTGCTGCTATCTTTAAATGGTGATGGGTTGGATGCACTGGTTTCTTTATACTTGGAGTGGGTTTAGCGGCGGCCCCTCCTTCTTTGCCATGAACTGATGTGTGTAGTTTACACATGCGTTCATTACTTCTCTCAGCATCATTAACTGGCGATGTGCGAGCCTTTATAGCTGGTGATGGTGTGGCTGCAGTAGCCGCTCTTGTCTTCCATTTGTTCTTCGATATCATCTTGACTGGTGAACATTTCAGCTTTTTGTTGAAGATGAATCCAGTCTTTTGAAATGTTAGCATATTTATGCTAGTAAATTTAAACATTTTAATTTTAACATAATTAACTACTATTTTATTAGTATTTTCATTAAACTTTAAAAATGGATTGTTGATTTTTTTTTACATAAACCATCCGAATTCATTTTAATTCGGATGGACCTTCCCCTCCTCCAGCTCAACATCGGCTGGTAATTTTTTCTACCCGCGGTATTTTTACCGTCTGAGATGATTTTCTCTACCACCCCATCATCTGTTTTAACCTTTCTACATATATCCAAAGTGCTTTCAGAATTTTCTTCAAGCAAATTTGGTAATCCTTTGGCCTCAACAACATAATTCTCAGCATTTTTACTGGTTTCCAAAGTGTCGTCAGAATTTTCTTCAGACAACTTAGGTATGTATTTTTAAGAATCTGCCTCGAAATCTATCATATCATAGATAGACTTCTTCCCAGTCTTCTCAGCATTTTTGCTGATTTCCAAAGTGTCTTCAGAATTTTCTTCAGACAACTTTGGTATTTTTATAAGAAGAGTGAAATGCCTCATCTGACATTTCCTACATTTAACATCTCTGGTACATGTTCTTTTGACATGACCCACCTCAAGACATACGAAACACACTTTGTGTTCCACAACCTTTTCCCATTTTTCTTTCATGGAAAGCATCCTAAACCTTGAACACCCAAAAATGAGTGTGGCGTTAAACACCCAAATGGGCATTTTCTTCGCGGAGCATTTGCTCCCAGTTTAACGCCAACTAAATCTTCCTTTGAAGACTGCAGAGCATTTGCTCGAAATTCTTCCCGTGAAGCATTTGCTTCTATGTGACAGTTCACACTGTCAAATTTTCACATTACGTCCCGACTAATAACTTCCCTTGGGAAATATGGAATTTTTTCCATAGCTAGCGAACAACGGACGGAGTTCCCTAACGTTCCTATCAATTATTCCTGCTACGCCCTCTACAAATATGAGCAATTTTGCTCAGTTTTTTTTTATTTATATATTTTTTTTAATATTATTGTATTATTTATTTGCTTGTTCAAATCCACTAATGAGTATTCGAAGTCCCTTACCGCTGGTGGGGGAAACTTTGAATTCATTAGTGTTTTTACGGGGTCACCATGTTTATAGCAGCTAGCAGACATGAAAATTGATGTGACACGTTTGAGTTCTAGAAAGGAACTAATTTTATTTACAATATTCTAATCTTACTTACTTACTAGTGACAGAAATCTTAACCTAGTTTATACCTAAGAAGAAAAGAGAGAAGACATATGATGTATCATACCAACGTTTGACTTCATCCCTTATCTTCACTACAGAGTGTGCGGTATCTATTTCTAACCATGCTGCAAGCACATGTCAGGCAAATGCGCCCATGGATATGTACTTATTAGACAAACATTTATTTGGAAATACATAAAAACAGCAGACACAATACCTATATCATGTGTCTATGCGTGGATAAAACAAATATCAGCACAACTCTCAACAGCTACCTGCTCACATTTGTGAGACGCATAATTAGATCTAGCCGACTTAATACAATTCAGTTCAGAGAACTGAACAGTGCTTATGATTCTGTCATCCATCCTGTCTACCACAACGAAAACCGTTAAAATATCATAATAGTTTGGTAGACCCATTTCTATTTACCCTAACTCATAGTTCCGGCCGCTTAAAAGAAATCAGACATTTAATTTAGTCTTAGCACATGATTTTAGATTTCAAATATTTATTTACACACAAATTCATTTTGGTTATATTATTGCTATTCAAAAATGACGGGAGCTTAACGTTATTTCGGGTTCGGTGAAACATTTCAGAATATACATATTTTAATTAATTAAGAACAACTAAAATATATATTACCAAAGTAAATATTATATTAAAGTAAAGCTTAATTTATTGGAGAGAAAAAAATAATTGCGAATCGAATGGTTCGAATAAGTGGGAAATAGTTTCAACAGCAACATACCAGTTAACGAAAGAAGTAACAATCACCTTATGAGTTCATCAACCGTTATCTCTCTATATATGTATCTCATGTGTATAAGTATGTATATTAGCACAATTTAAGTTTTAGTTTTTCGTGTGCGAGTATAAATTAAACAAAATTTATAAATTCAAGGGATTAAATGTTCATAAAATCATTTTTTAACAATTTGTTAATAAATCGTAATGTATTTCAGCCAACAAAAAGACAAATTAGATTCAATTTACGGATGTATATTCTGAACCGTTTAATATTGCGTTACACCAACAAAATAGCAATGATTCTCAAACCTCCATTCCACGTAAATATATGGTTTGAGTCTATGGTGTTTAAAATTCGATAATTTAATATGGCATTTAGTGAATATTTGGAACGAGCATATTGTATTTTATGAAATAAGCTTTGTTTATTTTGTTCTTTTGAATTAATACGAAACTAATTAAATTTGACAATTATTAAAGAAAAAAATGTTTTTGGAACTCTTTCACTTATTGCGGTAAATAGGCTCTCACTGTATACATCTCGTAGTGAGGAAGTTCCATTATACGTAATTATAAATAAAATGCTCACTTACTTGTAAACCACGATCCAACGCTGAAAGGCCTTTCTTGGTGAGATTGTGGCAGTGAAGCCCTGTCGATGGTAATTTGAGCTGCAGTTCTCAAGTAATCGTAATCACTTTTTTTATGTTATCATTCTTTGATTGATGTTTTCATATATATTTATATATATATATATATTAAATATTTAAAACAGTCTTATGATGAATTCTTTTCTTGCATTGCCCTTTTACCGAAAACAGCACTATTATATCGCTTTTTTGAAATTTTAGTTGTGCTAAATTCGAGTAACTTTATTACCAAATTTCAAAAAAGTATCACAAAAGTGCCGTTTTCGGAAAAAGGGCAATGAAAATGTTGCACTTTTTTGCAGAAAAGAATTCGCCATTTTTTCGCAACAATTTGCCCAATTTTGTTTCAATTTATGAAGATATATTCTTTTCAATCAAATCGACAAAAACATGATTTCTATACCTGACACACAATATGTACATACGAGTATATAACTACTCTATTATTCGCGCATTTTTCTATCGCATTATACGAACCATTCACTTCACTTGTTTCACCGACCGAATATTCTTTATAAATAAATTATTAATTAGATTAGAAAGGTTTGACAATTCTGTTGTCTCGGAAGAAATTCACAATTAATAATTAGTAAGAATTGTGCATGCTACTTCAAAAGTCAACATTTTTCTTACACAAAATCGCGATCAACGATTCGTGTATCTACTTCACAGGTTCACGCCAAAATGCATGAAACCATTTACACCGACGCAGAAAGATAATTTTGTTATTTTTTGTTAATTATGTTAATATTTCCTTGTTTTGGCAGCGAACCAAAATTTAACTTTAGTAGGGATTTGTTTTATTGATGCAGGGAATGATTTTATTGATCTGGCGGCGCGAACGGTACTGGCAGTGACGGAATGAGAGCATAGGCTCTCCAGCATTGACGTCAAATGAGGGCACTCAGCTGAGACGTGAGATTTGATAATCCACTGGCTGACCTGGACAGACATCGAATACCGTTAGGCAGATATTAAATGAAGAGGCATATTTTCTATAATCTTACCATTCGTATGAGAAATCACAGAGGGAGCAATTAAAAATAAGCAAATGAGATGAAGTTAATCCCAAACTTCTCAAGGGCTTTCAAACTTTTATTGCGGGAGGACGCAAAACAAATGAAACCACTTTCCATACACACGCAAGTGTTCACACTATCGCTCACAGATGTAAGTCGCAAGGATTCCAGTTAAAAATAGGAAACAATGCGAATATTCGAAGCACAAAAAAATGTTGAACTTTTGGGAATGGTGTAGTCACTGGTTAAAAAAAATAATGATTTCTCTGACCCAAAACTATTGACGGAATGGAGTGATGCCGTTTTCCTTACTACTATTTATTGGCTCGGATATTCCAATATGGCCGCACTTTACTTGCGGGATTTAAATATGTAATAAATAAATAGAGAAATATGCCTATAAATGTATGTTTAAATATCCCTTTCCCCTACACGTTTTCTATTTTCTTATAATATTCCTGAGCGGA
Source organism: Eudasyphora cyanicolor (assembly GCA_963930755.1). Taxonomy (NCBI): domain Eukaryota; kingdom Metazoa; phylum Arthropoda; class Insecta; order Diptera; family Muscidae; genus Eudasyphora; species Eudasyphora cyanicolor. The sequence continues at coordinate 143,429,149 of OZ005734.1, forward strand.
CTGAGTGATTTAGTATTTCTCTTAAAGACATCGACGAAAATCAATGTAATATGATATACTAACGCCCAGTTCCAAACCGGATGTTAAAGTGTTCCCACTTTACTCATCTATCATTGGTTGATTTTAAAGCCACATTACTGCATACTTTATGGGGTCGTCCGTTTTCCACACATATTGACAATTACAAATGAATATGAAGTAATGCACACATCCATAAACAAGCGCCACTACAATTACCCCCCGAAAAAATCTGATTTCCGGGTGGAAAACAACGGAAAGCGGATACCGCTTGTATATGCAAATTATTGACGCATGTCTTTTGCATGATAATTACCAATAGATTTACCTTGCATATCTTTCAACTCGTAGTATGATTTTCCTAATTTACGACGAATTCGAGCTTTGAGGAAAGTTGGGGCCATCTTGGAATTATAGCCTTGTTCAAAGTTGCTTAACCGGAAGTTTCGTCGGTATATCTCTTGTCCCTCTTCGTAAGAAACTTCACGCGACCTGAGGTTGTATAATTTTTCATTGCGCTCTAATTGTCTACGCATAAAATCAGCAGCCTTATTACGGACAGCATCCAACGAATCGTCACGATTGAATTTTATGGACCTATCATCCAGCGTATTTAACGTTCTTAATAAACGATAAGTTGAACCGTTTGTTACCATGTGTTGGCCAAAAGTCATACGATAAGGAGAGGTACCTATAGACGAATAGAAACTGGACCTAAGAGAACACGCGATTTTGCCTAGTTGAACATCCCAGTCCTTTTGGTCAGGTATCACATATGCTTTTATTGCGTTGATTCACCCGTTCCGAAGCATTTGCCCATATTGACTCAGAAATTCGTTCAACTTATGGGCCTTGAACTGGGTCCCATTGTCAGAAACGATGGTTTCCGGAACACCAAAAGTATAAAATAAATCTTCCAGATAAACAATTATGGAATCGGCAGTAAACTTCCTAACAGGATGTATAAATGGAAACTTAGAAAAATGGTCTAAAACGACGAATATTCATTACATTGCCTAACTTTGATCTTGGGTTTCTCCCGTACTTCCCATGGGTGGTCTCATAGTTTGATTCGGGTGTTTGGTGGTTTTACAAACTTCGCATGAATTTATATAAGTTTTCACATCATTTACCAAATTGGGCCAGAAATAATCCTGTCTGATTCTTTCCAACGTTTTGTTAATCCCCGAATGTGATGCAAAGGGGTCATCATGATCCTTTGGAATCCACAACTTCCAGGCCATGTCATCCGCTGTCTTCTCACCTACCGCATGCTCAGTCCGGCTATATAAAAACCCATCAATAATCTGGAGTATGACTGATATTCTTTTCAACCCTTCTAATCAAGTCTTGGTAGTCGTCAGAACGAAAGTGTGTAGGCTGCAAATCTACAAAAATCCCTCTGTCAGTCCCTACATCAGATAGACAAAAGACCTCAGACAAGTCTTCACAGTTGGTACTAGAAAGCGCATCAGGAACTACATTCTGCGATCCTTTTCGATGTTCTATTTTAAAACGATAGCCCTGAAGTTTCAATGCCTACGCGAATTTCCTGTTTATCTTAGTTAAATTGGTTAAAGGGGACGAAATGGTAGCATAATTCCTAACAAACTTTCTGTACCAACCGGACATGCCTAAAAACCGTCTAATTTGTTTTACAGACCTAGGTGTCGGGAATTCTGTTACGGCCGATACTTTTTCTGGGTCTTCTCGAATGATCCCATTTCCCACAACATGGTCAAGATAACGGACATCTGTCACACAAAATTTGCTCTTCTCAACGATAATGGTGAGTCCAGCTAACCACAAACACCTAGCCACTTCCTGTAGCACTTCCATATGCCGCTCAAATGTGGCAGACACCAGCAAATCATCCAGATAGACAAACACTTCAGTTCGTAGGGCCGCTGGTATTACCCTGTCCATCAGCCTGGACATTGTCTGGGGTGCATAGCACAGGCCGAAGGGCATTACCTTAAAATGGTAAAGCGGTATCCCAGGAACTGTAAATGCTGTTTTATCTTTCGATGATTCGTCTAGTGGAATCTGCCAGAAGGCGTCCTTTAAATCAATGCTACTTATGAAATCTTTTAGCTTCGGATTTGTCTCGAAAAATTCTGGCTCGCACCTCTTTGCATTTTCGTAATCGTTCGTGAAACGGTATCAAGGGATGTGGGCCCTTACTCACGATACAATTTTGTATATCAGTTGTATTTTGGTTTTTAATAAACTGTTGGTTACTTAGGTCTTTGTCTAAATGTGAGTCACTTCCAGTCTGCCCTAATTCGGAATAGTTTCCATTCAAAAGAAAATTATATGAGGATTCACCACTCTCGTCTACGGAATGTTGAAGTATTGTCGTATAATTATTCTGAGCTATTGAGATAGTTTGGTTTTTGTTGCACCATGTGGTGCATTCACTTGGAAGTTTTTTGGATTTGAACTGCATTTCCGGAAATTTGGTTTATAAATTTGTGGTGCACCACATCCATAGCAAAATACAGTGCGCTCCGCAACACAGTCTTGGTAACGATGGCCCAAGTTCCTGCAGTTCCAACAAACTAGTCCAATTTCAGAAACATCACCTTCAAATTGAAGAACTTCCGGTTCCAGTTCAACCTCTGATAACCGTTTATGGAATGGACTACTTTTACCACTACAAATATTAACTCCATGTTTTCTACGCATATCTTGTAGGAAGAATTCCCGCCTCCGACAGATTCCATGAAGCTGGCTAACTGAGTCGACCGTCATATTGAGGATTTCATGCTGTATTTCCGGAAGTAAATTTCGCCTTAAAATTTCGACTAATGTCTTGTCACTAAGGGGTACATGTAGCCTATCGACCAATTCTATGACCGACTCGTAACAAATGTCAAATGGTTCATTTACCTTTTGTTTCCGGTCCCGAATCATTTCTCTAATATCAATGTCCGTCCGTGAGTCCGTATATTGCTGTCTTAAAGCACGGCGTAAATTGGACCATTGAAAGTTTGCGTTCGATTCATGAAACCGCCAGAACCAATCATTTGCTTTGCCTTCAAAAAGAACGCCAGCATTTCCACACAAAATCGAAAAATTACCATTTAGAGTTTGCCTGGTCAGCGCTTCAACCCGGTATAAAAATTTGTCCACCGACAAACTATTGGAAGTACCAGTGAATTTAAGCCTCCAGTTCAACATTATTTGACTGACCTTGTCTGGTCTAAAACCCAAACCAGTAACTGTATTCGGAACACTTGTATGGGAGCGATTTAACATATTTCCTGCAATGGAAAAATCCAGTCCTCGGCTTGTATTATGACGGCTTTCAGCGGCTCCAGGTAATCCTAGTAACTGCTCAAATGTACGCTGTTCTACATCCGGTAATGTTTGCATAACTGGTGCACGATTTGGGGACGATGGGGCGGATAGCGTTCGGGGGTCATTCAGATTTAATCTTGAAAGACTGGCCTCAATGCCGTTTTCAACTAATTCAGAAATTTGACTTGACAAAGAGGCCAACAGCTGGGATTGCTGCTCAGCTACAACAGAAACAACAATATCTCTAATGTTGTTTGCGGTCACAGGCTGGGCTTTATTAATGATATCACTGTCTGTCTGGTTTGGGACAGACGCAGTCAATTCTGTGGTCCTACTTGAGTCATAATTTTTGGCTTTAGAAGACCTTGTCAACCTTGGTGTCAATGCCTGTTGAGATAATGCAGCGGTAGATAGCAAAGGATCCTTTGTAACTTTGGTCCCACAAATTGGGCATGTAGATTTAGTTGGAACGTAATTATTTATACATAGTTTATGGAAAATGTGCTTGCAAACAGTTTGGGTCAAATCGGACTTATTAACAACAGCAGAATTGCAGATACCACATATGTATATGTTCGTTGCCAGCATCAGTCCCTGCTAAACTAAGATCTTCCGTGCTACGCCGGACAGACATTTTGTTAAACAAGTGTATACGTATGACTATAACAAAATTACACCTATCTCGCTTCGACAAAAAAACAAAATTAAATTAAATGAATCGAAAGAAATTCAAATAACAACACTACAATTTATGTAGGAATATGGGTACCTAAAAAATCGATAATATTTATAATCAGCAAACATGTCTGATTTCCTTCACGTGCCGGTATGAAAATAGGGGATAACAAAAATAAAATGTTTTCATATAAAAAAAAGCAGAAGAAAAATTTTTGAGACAGAAACATAGGATAAAAATCAATGAGAGAATTTTAATATTTACAATGGATAAGAACATCATCTTTAACAATCTTATATTCCAATTGCAAAATCTAAAGGACAAAACAATTCAGGTTTCTAATATTGTAATGGTCAGTTTCAGGTACGAGGACCCCAAAATTCAGAATTCACATAACAATCCAGAAACAAAATATAATTCCGCAAAAACAAGGGATACCGTATATTACTCTAACCGGTTACATTCGAAAGCACTACTGCTTTGCCAAATCATAAATTCCAATGAAATCGTAATATACGAGGAAATAGGAAATAGAAAGGAGAATTTGGAGAAGTTAAAATAAAAAGGAAAATGAAGCCGAACAGGAAATTTAAAATGTTGATGACATAACCTTATATCACAATTAAAACATACCAAAATATGTCCTTTTCGTCCCGTTCGTGCCCAACGTTGGGCGCCATTTAAAATGTAGCATACAACTTGAGTTTAATCAGAAGAATTATTCAACTGAAAACGAATTGAAATAATTATGTTTATCGGAAGGAATAAACAGCATCAGCACGCATCTGTCCAGCCTTATTGCTCGTCGGTGGGGTGGGTTTTTGCTGCTTTCCAACCTAAGGCTGCTACTATTAAATAAAGTTGTGATCCGCTTTTTTTCTCATGTAAGAGCACAGTGCCCACCCATCCTGTCTACCACAACTAAAACCGTTAAAATATCATAATGGTTTGGTAGACCCATTTCTATTTACCCTAACTTATAGTTCCGGCCGCTTAAAAGAAATCAGACATTTAATTTAGTCTTAGCACACGATTTTTGATTTCAAATATTTATCTACACACAAATTCATTTTGGTTATATTATTGCTATTCAAAAATGACGGGAGCTTAACGTTAGTTCGGGTTCGGTGAAACATTTCATAATATACATATTTTAATTAATTAAAAACAACTAAAATATATTTTACCAAAGTAAATATTATATTAAAGTAAAGCTTAATTTATTGGAGAGAAAAAAATAATTGCGAATCGAATGGTTCGAATAAGTGGGAAATAGTTTCAACAGCACTGGAATTCATACTAGTTAACGAAAGAAGTAACAATCACCTTATGAGTTCATCAACCTTTATCTCTCTCTATACCTTTATCTCTCATGTGTATAAGTATGTATATTAGCACAATTAAAGTTTTAGTTTTTTATGAGCGAAATTAAACAATATTTATAAATTCAAGGGATCATAAAATCATTTATTAACAATTTGTTAATAAATCGTAATGTATTTCGGCCAACAAAAAGACAAATTAGATTCAATTTACGGATGTATATTCTGAACCGTTTAATATTGCGTTACACCAACAAAATAGCAACGATTCTCAAACCTCCATTCCACGTAAATATATGGTTTGAGTCTATGGTGTTTAAAATTCGATAATTTAATATGGCATTTAGTGAATATTTGGAACGAGCATATTGTATTTTATGAAATAAGCTTTGTTTATTTTATTCTTTTGAATTAATACGAAACTAATTAAATTTGACAATTATTAAAGAAAAAATGTTTTTGGAACTCTCTCACTTATTAGGAGAGAACGAGATAGACAGAAAGTGCTATTGCGGTAAATAGGCTCTCACTGTATACATCTCGTAGTGAGGAAGTTCCATCATACGTAATTATAAATAAAATGCTCACTTACTTGTAACCAAGATCCAACGCTGAAAGGCCTTTCTTGGTGAGATGGTGGCAGTGAAGCCTAGTCGATGGTAATTGGAGCTGCAGTTCTCAAGTAATCGTAATCACTTTTTTTATGTTATCATTCTTTGATTGATGTTTTCATATACATATATATTATATATTCAAAACAGTCATTTTTCGCAACAATTTGTCCAATTTTGTTTCAATTTATGAAGATATATTCTTTTCAATCAAATCGACAAAAACATGATTTCTATACCTGACACACACAATACATACGAGTATATAACTACTCTATTATTCGCGCATTTTTCTATCTATCGCATTATACGAACCATTCACTTCACTTGTTTACCCGACTGAATATTCTTTATAAATAAATTATTAATTAGACTAGAAAGGTTTGACAATTCTGTTGTCTCGGAAGAAATTCACAATTTATAATTAGTAAGAATTGTGCATGCTACTTCAAAAGTCAAAATTTTTCTTACACAAAACCGCGATCAACGATTCGTGAATCTACTTCACAGGTTCACGCCAAAATGCATGAAACCATTTACACCGACGCAGAAAGATAATTTTATTTTTTTTGTTAATTATGTTAATATTTCCTTGTTTTGGCAGCGAACCAAAATTCGGCCTTAAAATCCGACTTCGGTCGGGCTCTAGAAACTATAGATGATGCCGTAAAGTTTTTGAGGAAAACTCTTTTTCCGAGTGGTAACGCTGGGCCAACAGAGGAACAGTTACAGAACGAAAATATGATGCACCACGTACCTATTACGGATGATATGGTTAAGAAAGCAATAAAAAGCTTTTCTCCTTTCAAAGCTGCGGGACCGGACGGAATATTTCCAGCGCTTCTTCAGAATGAGGTGGATCTGGTATCAACTCATCTGGTTGGAGTTTTCACTGCATGCCTAACTCATGCATATACCCCAAAAAATTGTCTTCATATCCAAGCCTGGAAAGGCGAGTTATACGACCCCAAAGGCTTATCGACGTATTAGCCTAACTTCTTTCCAGTTCAAAACAATGGAGCGAATAATTGACATGGTCAAAAGTAAGATAGCCGATGACAAGCTAAAATTCAAGCAACATGCATATGTTAAAGGATGATCAGTGGAAACAGCTCTAAATGAGGTAGTACACCACATTGAACAGTCCTTCAGTGAATAAATGTACACACTTGCAACTAGTCTGTTATGCAGACGACGTTATAATACTTCTAAGGGGCACACATCCAAACCAACTATGCTGAAAAGCTGAGAAGGCACTTAACATAGCACATAACTGGGCAAAACCAAGGGGATTAAATGTCAACCCAGACAAAACAGAAGTATGTCTATTTACAAGGAAAAGGAAGATTCATCTTTTTACCCTGCCTCGATTCCTGGATAAGAATATTGCCATATCTAAAAAGATAAAATACTTGGGAGTAATCTTGGATCAAAAACTGTACTGAAAAGATCATATTGAAGAAAGAGTTACAAAGGCCCACAGATGTTGGTCGTTGTGCAGAAGAGCTATAGGTTCAAAATGTGGACTACATCCAAATATGACACACTGGCTTTACATGAGCGTGATGAAGAAGGGAGACGTTTAAACGTCTATGTCCGTGGACATACACTTAACCCAGTGGTTCGGCCTGTTGTGCGCTCCTTAATTATGATATTTTTATGCCTCACGAGTTAAAAAAATCGGTACTAGTCCAGTCATATCCTCTGAGATGAGTCAAGTCTGGTAATATGTCGGACCCGAAATGTTGGGGAATGATGTGTGAAAGCCGGGCAGTGACAAAGAAAATGTTCCATCGTTTCGATGTTTTCCCTGCATGCCCTGCATTCGTCGTTTCCTGCTAGTCCTATGCGACGAAGATGTGCTTATAAGCTTGAGTGTCCCGTTAGAACACTCATCAACTTACTAATATCGATCTTGTTTAGTTTCAGAAGACTTCTTGTTTTGTTTTCATTTGGGTCACCCCACAGTATCTTTGCAGTTGCTCCTACTGTTGCGCTTTTCCACGCAGTGAGCCATCACTGCCCAGTGCTTCAACTCATTTTTCGTGGCTTCGAAAGGTTTCCAATTTTCCAAGTTTATTACTCGAAATTATCTGCCCTTTGAAGCCAACCTGTTTGCCCGTTCATTTCCATCACTCCGTTGTGTCCTGGTACCCAGCAAATAGGCAAATTTATCGTTCTTTTACAGTCCAACGCAGTTCTGGATTTGACACTTTCCGATGTTATTGCTTTAATCGCCATTTGGCTATCTGTGAAGATGTTGGCATATTTAGGCTTTGTGGTGTTACTGAGCCAGTTCACACACTCCGTAATTGCTCGAACTTCTGCTTGAAATACCGTGTTATGGTCAGGGAGGCGGAAGTGAAGTTCGACTTCTGGTTCATCAATAACGAATCACAGGTAGCTGTAAGCCGCACATCAGGAATGCGGTCTGAGATTTCTGGCGTTTGAATGTGACCAACTAGAGATTCTAAAATCTTCTGATGGTACGACTTGTGGTCTCGATTTAACCATGCACGCATCACCTGTAGACGTCTTGCTGTCAGGGCTGCCTCATACTTTATACGGATGTCTATTGGTTGGATGTGCAGAATAGTCTCTAACGCTTTTGTTGGTGCAGTTCTAAATGCCCCGCTTATGCCTAGACAGCACATACGTTGAATTTTTTGCAAAGGTATTACGTTACGGCACAACTAACGAGATTAAATGCCAATCCAGACAAAACAGAAGTATGTCTATTTACAAGGAAAAGGAAGATTCATCTTTTTACCCTGCCTCGATTCCTGGATAAGAATATTGCCATATCTAAAAAGGTAAAATACTTGGGAGTAATCTTGGATCAAAAACTGTACTGAAAAGATCATATTGAAGAAAGAGTTACAAAGGCCCACAGATGTTGGTCGTTGTGCAGAAGAGCTATAGGTTCAAAATGGGGACTACGTCCAAATATAACACACACTGGCTTTACATGAGCGTGATGAAGAAGGGAGACGTTTAAACGTCTCATGTCCGTGGACATACACTTAACCCAGTGGTTCGGCCTGTTGTGCGCTCCTTAATTATGATCTTTTTATGCCTCACGAGTTAAAAAAATCGGTAATAGGCACGAATTTTCTCAGTATCTTCCAGTCATATCCTCTGAGATGAGTCAAGTATGGTAATATGTCGGACCCGAAATGTTGGGAAATGATGTGTGAAAGCCGGGCAGTGACAAAGAAAATGTTCCATCGTTTCGATGTTTTCCCTGCATGCCCTGCATTCGTCGTTTCCTGGTAGTCCTATGCGACGAAGTTGTGCTTATAAGCTTGAGTGTCCCGTTAGAACACTCATCAACTTACTAATATCGATCTTGTTTAGTTTCAGAAGACTTTTGTTTTCTTTTCATTTGGGTCACCCCACAGTATCTTTGCAGTTGCTCCTACTGTTGCGCTATTCCACGCAGTGAGCCATCACTACCCAGTGCTTCAACTCATTTTTCGTGGCTTCGAAAGGTGTAGCATACAACTTGAGTTTAATCAGAAGAATTATTTAACTGAAAACTAATTGAAATAATTATGTTTATCGGAAGGAATAAACAGCATCAGCACGCATCTGTCCAGCCTTATTGCTCGTCGGTGGGGTGGGTTTTGGCTGCTTTTCAACCTAAGGCTGCTACTATTAAATAAAGTTGGTTAGCGTGCTTAAAATTGATTCTTGTAGACACAAGGAGAGGGATAGTAAAGTCTATGATCTTTTTTTTTTCTCAAACATTAAGGTGCTTATGATTCTGTCATCCATCCTGTCTACCACAACTAAAACCGTTAAAATATCATAATAGTTTGGTAGACCCATTTCTATTTACCCTAACTCATAGTTCCGGCCGCTTAAAAGAAATCAGACATTTAATTTAGTCTTAGCACATGATTTTAGATTTCAAATATTTATTTACACACAAATTCATTTTGGTTATATTATTGCTGTTCACGTGAAATCCTTTTTCCGAACCCTGTTAAACCTCTACATACAGAGGTCTCTTAGTGTTTAAGATAATGTTAACCATACTTTAATAAGTTAACGATAGTTACGTTAAGTCACGCTGGCTCACTCCTGTAACCACGAAAACTAAAACGTTGAGTCACTTTCGTTACAACATCTAAAGAATAAAGTTGAATTCTCTCTTTGAAAATTACGCAGTATTGCTTTACTTACACAACATTTCTATTGGTAAGATATTTCTACTACAACATCCTGGTTACCATTTCTACATTATTCCGTGTCCTTTTCTGCTTACATTTCGTTCCATATTCCGTGAATTGGTTGAAAATATTACGGAGTAATATTTCCCGAAATATATTCTTTTAGGAAGCCGATTTCTAGCATTTCCAATACGACCATATTCCACACCATTTCATATCCGAATTCAACCCCAAAATTATACATGGTCCTTGCGAACCGGATCGGAAAACCCTGAAAGGAGCTCATCAGTATTTTCATCCAAATTCCATTACAAGCAGAAAGGAATCAGGTACGTTTTTCAACAACAACAACAACAAGTTCGTTATACCACATGTTCGTTACATAACAATTTCGTTACGCAACAAGTTCGATTCTTACCTAATAAAAACCAAATCGTTTGTTACTTAAAACAAAAAATAAATCTTGAATTAAATCCCAACATAAATTAACTCTATGTTATAAAAGTTCAAAATCTTCAAAAAGAAAAAAAAATACATTAAAATACATTTTTTAGAGGTCATCAACACTAACATCTATTAATTCTCCATAAAACCTACTCTCAGTAATATTTTGCATTTTAAATATTTGAGAAAATTGAACGAACTCCGTTAAAATCTTGAGGTAACATTACAAATTACATGAAACATTACAAAAATTACTTATTCTTTTACATATTCGCTTCATGTAAGTTAAGCTACTCTCAACTTAATTTCTCTTAGTTCCCCAGTTAATTACCCCACTTAGACTCTCCGAACTTGATTTGTTCCTAACATACATTCCCCTCCTGTACTCTCAAATATACTCTGTCCTCCATTAAAATTCCCCAACTACCATCAAGAGTAGATATCCCAAAAAATTTCCCCTCCGGCTGAGTCAAGAATTGTTCCCCGCCTTCATCAACCAAAGCACTGCTCAGTAACAACAGCAGTTAACAATTGTTTTATACATTCCGCACTTACTTCAGTCGATCAGTTACTGATATACACTCACTCTCTCACTCACTTACAATCAGTGAAGAACATTCCCCTCCGTATAAGTATAACAGTTCATTCGGGTACTCTGCGTTTACAACACAAAAGAGAAGAATATTCCCCGCATTACAACATTTATAACTATTATGAAAAAACACTCTTATACATAAATCATTTGCATTCCCCACTTACAATTATGGGAGATCAATTCTGATTTACATTGTCTCCGCTACTACTCTCCGCACCCATTCCCCCTACAACAACCCAATAAACTAAAATAGCAGTGTGGTTTGATTTGACAGATTAAACTGACCAGTAAAGAGAACACAACTAATAAATGTGGAAATAATAATTATAGTATTAAAGAAAAATCAAATTTTAATTATTAAATAAGAACCAAATTCAAATAAATAAATCGCTCAAGGAGAGCCACCAGCAACATTGGAAATCCAAGATATCGGGAAGGAAAATCTCTAACAACTTGAATATCCATACCATTTCTGGACGGACATCTGGACACGGACAAGAAACTAAACGAAAAAATCCGTGGAATTTTATGAAGGAAGACCACATTAGTACACATAACACACCAAAGGTAACCCCAGGAGGATTTCGGGTAATATCCATATAATAAAAGTTGAATGTGAAATCCGAGCATAAAAGTGATCAAGTTCCGAAATCAATTGATATAAACCAGTGTAGTCACTACAGATTCCAAGCCCTCTAATCACAGTAATTAGAAGCCAAAAATATCAAGCCGGCTGGCTAAATAAAACCATTCTAGAGTTGCATACGTTTCAAGCAAGATCTGGAAGAGATCCTCTGAATCAAGATCACCACCATATGATACGATTCTGAAAATTATATTATTGAAAATAAAGAAAAAACCAAGTAATAAGAGTACCTAAAAATTTATTTAAAACTGAACCTAACAGAATCGAGATCACAACCATATGATAAGATTCAATAACTTTCGTAATTGATCAATATAATATAATTGAGACAAAGCATATAGTTAAAGAAAAGAATGAAATAGACCAACATTATTAATGGCATAGAAACAAAATATTCTGAAAATTACTGGACAAAATTGAATCACAAATCCGAATCCGAATAAATCTGGTTAGTTACATCTGAACAAAATCAGATCTAAAATAAAAAAATAAAATAAAAAAATAAAATAAAATAAAATAAAATAAAATAAAATAAAATAAAATAAAATAAAATAAAATAAAATAAAATAAAATAAAATAAAATAAAATAAAATAAAATAAAATAAAATAAAATAAAATAAAATAAAATATAAAATAAAATAAAATAAAATAAAATAAAATAAAATAAAATAAAATAAAATAAAATAAAATAAAATAAAATAAAATAAAATAAAATAAAATAAAATAAAATAAAATAAAAATATTGAATTCCTGAACCTAAATGAACAGAAATATAATTGAATACATATCGTAAAACGTTGTATGAATGTAAATTTTCCGAATTTATGCTATTTTCTCCTAATTTTTAAAAACAAAAAAATAAATAAAAATCAAAAGGTCAGATTTATCTGAAGTGTAATCATTATCTATGTTTATGCCAAACCCTTTTCCGACCCCTGCAAAATGTCCTTAAGCTTCACATACAGAGGTCACCTTATTTATCTGAATACTCATTAAGTAGTTGCGTTAAATTTCTAAGCTAAGCATTCACAGAGCTTTCGTGTTAACACTGAGAAATCAGTGACTTTCTTCTCTTTGTTACCTTCAACCAATAAACTCGAATTCTCGCCAATATACTTCAACCTTTCGACTTTTATATTTTGTTTGGGAAATATTGAATAAATATTCCAAGAGTTTTTTGTTTGGTAAGACAACATCTACATTGGATTAATTTCGTTTAAATAAATATCCTAAAATCCGTTCGTATATTTCTGCTTATTTCGTTTTATATTCCGATAACTGGATGAAACAAATCGTCGAGTTCCAATATCAAAGACATACTCTTTTTAGGAAGCCAAACCCCAACCAATTCCTCTCGGTCCTTTGAGTCCTGTGCATGGTCCTCCGAACCGGATTTGGAAAACCTAAAAGGAGCATTCCGTACATTCATCCAGTTAAATTCCTTGGAAGCAGAAGTATTCGTAAAGGTATGTTTCGTTTCACAAAAAGTACGTGATCTGTGAGTTAAAAAATTCTAACCTGATAAAAATTACATAATATCCGTGAACAATTTCGTTGGAGAGAACAATCATTCATCTCGAGTTTACAAAAATTAATTAACTTCAATTTAAATTACATTAAAATTAAAAATAATTCATCAAGTGAATGAAACTTCAATGCAATATTTGTGCATTTTTATTGAATGTAAGTCATCACCACTTGCATTTCAAATTCATTCTCTTTAAAAGAGTCTACATCGGTCTCTTATTACAAAATTCCATAGCAAAGAGTTAATTTCGTTAAAATCAACAAACTTATACATTTATCAAAAATACAATTCCACCATTGGCACACAATAATATCTACATATATGTAGCCGTAGTACATATTTACAGATTTGAAACTTCCCCTTAACATAACCTTCATTAAGTCATCACATAAACGAGAGTAGAACGTTACAAGTATAACGCTTCCCCCTTAAAAATAGCTTTCGGGAGAGTGTGGTACTCATATGTTAAACTCCCCGCTTAATTAACGAGTATAACACTTCCCCTTACAAAGAACGTTTGCGAGAGTGTGATACTCACGGCGTTAAACTCCCCACTCGAGAAACGAGTATAACACTGCTCCTTAACAATCAGCTTCGTGAGAGTGTTATACTCAAAACTTAAACCCCCCACTTGATGATCGAGTGTATACACTTCTCCTTCAATTTAAATCCACCACGCATGAAGCTGTGAGTACTATCCACGGCATCACTTCTCCTTTCTCTCAAATCATTCTCCTATGGTGAAAATATATTATTTCCTCATAAAAACCAGTACGAAGAGAAACCAAAATCTCTTGTGGGATCGAACATCAATTCTCTTATTACACTAAAGTCAAACCAAATAGCAACGTGTTTCTACTTTTTGACATTCATTGAAAGTCATACTGCACATTGCTTATTAATTATTGCATTCTAAAGAAATTAAATTAAAATATTAAATACTAAAGGTGTTAAGAATAAAGAAACCCCAAAAGGCAATAAAAAAGAACACAAATACCACATCTCCATTGTGAAATGATCAAATTTGCAAATTGAAGAACCCTGATTGATGACACAATTCGGTAGCAATTCCCACTCATCTTAAACCGGACCGGATTCCCAGGGAAGAGGAGAGGAGTCCCTATAAATGGTTGCAGGCAATCCACATGTAATTCCGCCAGGTAAAGCTTATCACAGATTCCGATTTCTGAAAAAGGTAAAGTGAATCCTAATGTTGAAGCATCCAACTGATTATCCGATTGGAAAATGTTGAATCAATCATTTATTTAAAACAAGTGGTATCTGTTGATCTTTTTAATTATTTGCATTCGAAACCAAACCATACAAATTGTTTAAGGCCGTCAAATATATGAATGAAAATAAAGAAAATCGAATTAAATTGCAGAACGAAATATAAAAAATAAGGAAAGATTCAAGTGAACATTATCTACAACATTTCGTAATGTTTGATAAAACTAACTACAATTCTTGAGTTTGGAGAAGAAGTGATATTTAATACCATTTAGAAATTCGGTGGAATTTGAGGGTTTATGATTTCTTTAAGGGCTGTCAAAGTCACATATCAAAGTTAACCCAATTTTTACAAGCATAATTTAAACTAAATATAATTACATAAACGATATAAAGTGAACAAAATTATAATAACGAAATAAAAGTGAATAACATTTAAAAAGCTAAAGCTCGAATAAAAACAAATCATTAAAATTAATATTTTAGTAAATTCAAATAAAAATTACTGTATCAATACTAAATTAAAATTTAGTAAATCATAATAACTACTTATTAGTTAATGCAATTTATCAAAATATTCTTAAATTGAATTAAAAAAAAATATAAATAAATAAAACTTAAAAAAAAGTTTATTAATAAAACCTAAATACATAATAATAATTTAAATAACATATACAAAATTAAATTAAATACGACTTGGATTTACAAAAGCTCTTTATAAATCAAAAGAAAGAAATAATTTATTGAAATTAAATCAAATTTAATAACGTTCTAAAAGTAATTACTAATCGATACAAATTTGATTAAATTGATTCCAAATTAATAAAATTATAAAAATCACTATTATAAATAATTAAAATTCAACAAATTCACATTCATTTTCGACACAAATTTTGATAAATTTCATAAAAATAATTATAATCTGAATAAAGTTTTAAAATTTTAAAAAGTTCACAGTTGAAGAATTTTGAAATTTTCTAGAATTCGATAAAATTGTATAAAATTTGGTGCAGTTTCAGAACGTTTAGGAATATTCTGTAGTCAAAATTAAAAATAATACGGTATTATAAAATAAGTATTTATAAAACCGAATACAAATAAAGTGTAATTTAAAAAATTTTGAACAAAATTAATTAAACCTTCACCAAAATGATAATAGTTAAAAATTAATAAAATTGAAACGAATTCAATAAGATTAAATCATCATTAACAGAATTAACAACAACAACAAAATATTGAAGCTAACCCAATTTAACAAATATTTATTAATTCAAATCAAAATTCTTCAAATTGATGAAATTTATTTAAATTACAGTCGTAATTAATAAAATTCAATAAATTAATTTAATAAACTAATCAATAAATAAATTCAATAAATAAAAATTCAAAATGCAATAAATTAAACAAAGTAAAATTATTAAAATAAATACATTCTAAAAGATTAATGAATTAAATACCATTAAACACAAATATAAATTGATATTTAATAAATTCTTCTGAAATTTAATTGAGTTTATTTTACTGTTTTTTGAATTTAAATAAATCCAATTAAAATTTTATATAAAATCAATAAATAAACCCAAACGTCAAAAAATCAAATTTTGGAAATTTGGTAAAAGTTTATGTTTATGTAATTTGATAAAATTCTATGAGCCTTTATAAAATTTGATGGAATTAAATTAATAAAAGTCATAACGTTTTTGAATTTTGGTGAGATTAAACCAAATTAATTAAAGGATATTCAAACTTTTAAAAAGATTTGATAATATTATGTAAATAAAATTTTATAAATTATTAAAATAAAAAATTAAAAATTCGAAAAAAAAAAAAAATTTAAATTAAATAAAATGTTTGTAAATGCAACAAAAATTTAGTTTATTTAAACCAAAAGCCATTTGCAAAAACAAATAACTGAAATAATTTAAATTTTCTACAAAATCGATCCCAATATAAGATCTATTTAAATTAAATTAATATTTAATACATTTCTAATAAATTCAATCAATTTACTTAAATAAATTAGGAATTAAAATGTATCACATTCGAAACCAAATGAACACAAATTTAAGTTGCACGAACTTTTGAAAAATTCGACTAAGGTTTGATTTATTGAAATTGGATCCACCTTAATTAAAAAATAAAATAAAACAAATAAATTATAATAAAATCAATAAAATTTAATTCATTGAAATTAAATCTATTCTAACAAAATTGGGCGTTTTAAATTAATAATTACCTAAAATAAATAAAAATTGATTAAATTGCATCAAATTAACTAAGTCATAACTAAATACCATTTAATAATTTAAATAAAATCATATTATTTAGGTTGATTAAATTACATAAAAATAATATATTGAACAACGACAATTACATACATTTTATAAAATTTCTAAACATATATCCAAATCTGAAAATTCAAAAATCTTCGAAAATTAGCTTTAGAACTAAAATCTCTTAAGGAATAACAATACTCATACAATAATAACATTTACTGCAAAAAAAAATCGCTAAAGGCACTGAAAAGTACATTTTGAAATTTTAACAATTGTCTGATTTGGACGAAATCGTCCATAACCCCATTTGTTCGCAAAAGTAATAACTGAAGAAGGTTTGAAAACCATTAGCTCTCTCGCTCGCCATATAAGTAAACGTATATAATGTCCGCTCTCACAAAATTTACACAAATATCGGATGCTTTGATCATGTTCAACGCCGATATTTGTGGAGAATCCCTTTCCAATTCCTCCGTCCATTCCCTAGAAGTTCATAAAGAAGAACTGAAAGATATTTGGCAAAGGGTTAAGCCTACTTATGAAGAAAGCGTGCAAGAATTGATGGTTTCGACTGATGAAACTTCAAAAACTGATTTAGAAACCGTCAGAGCTCGGTACCAAACCACATATGCCACTTATGTTGAATCTGTCGCCAAAATAAGTGGTTATATCGAATCCCAACGGGCAGCAATGTCCAATCCAACACCCAATTTGATCCAAACTTCAAATCATGTTCGAAATGATCATTATTCGGTACATCTACCTCCTTGCGATACAGCGCTTTTCCATGGCGATTATCTTTCGTGGCCTACTTTCCGAGATCTATTTACTGCCATTTACATCAATAACACCCGTCTTTCTCCGGTAGAAAAACTTTTCCATCTCAACAACAAAACTCGCAATGAAGCTCGCGAGGTTGTTCGAAAGGCTCCTCTTACGAACGAAGGGTTTGATATCGCCTGGAAAGCCTTGCAAATTCGATACGACAACAAAAGGTTGTTAGTAAACAGCCAATTGAAAGTCCTTTTTAATATACAAAAAATATGTGTCGAAACCGGCGACTCTATAAAGGTAATCCAAAATACCATCAACAGTGTCATATCCGCACTGAGATTATATAAAATTAACATAGAAAGTTGGGACCCCATTTTCGTATATTTATGTTGTACGAGACTTCCTGGAAATACTCTTTCCTTATGGGAACAATCTGTAAATAATAAAACCGAATGTCCGTCCTGGAAAGATCTCGACGCATTTCTCACAAGTCGGTATCAAACTTTAGAAACAGTATACGATCTCAGCACTCAACCTTCCACTTCCAAAACTAACCAATCCATTAACTCAAAACCAGTTTCTAAAGGATCAAATCCAAATCGTGTCAACTCCTACCAGAACAGTTTAGCTCCTCCTTCCTGTAAACTTTGTCCCAATCAGTCACATACAATTCGACTATGTCCAACATTCATAAACATGTGTTATTCCGATAAGATGGAAACCATAAAGAAACTTAAACTTTGTTTAAATTGCTTCGCAAAGGGTCATGCCGTCAAGGACTGTAAAAGTGCCTTCAACTGTTTGAAATGTAAAAGTAGACATAATACACTTCTTTGCACAACAAAAAATAATTCAGATAAAATCCTTTCGTCCAATTCTAATCCTCCAATTATACAGTCCACTTCTGAATCATCGAATCCAGATTCCAACCAAAATTCCATCCAATCTTGTGCCACTACCAGTTCTAAAAGAGTCCTTTTAGGCACTGCCATTATAAATATTGTTCACCGGGGTGACATATTTAAGGCTAGAGCTCTGTTCGATTCCGGTTCTGAAGCCTCCTTTATTTCCGAACATTTTTTTAACATCTTAAAGCTTAAGGCCAATAGAATTTCCGCCCAAATATCTGGTTTGAATGGGACAGTATCCGCACAATCGCAAAAAATATGTAACCTCTGCATAACATCTCCTATTAGATCAAATCTCGCAATTAATGCGTCCGCTATAGTACTTCCTCAGTTAACATCCTCATTACCAACTTTCTCCGCAAACTTAGATATGTTTTCTCCACTCCCTAATCTGCAACTTGCGGACCCAGAATTTTATCAAACTGCATATATCGACATTTTGATAGGTGCAGATTTGTTTCCGAAACTAATGCTAGATGGTGTAAAACACAATGTGTGTGGGTCTCTCATGGCCCAGGAAACTATATTCGGCTGGATTTTAACTGGTCCTATTCCGTCTGAAACTATATCCTCCTACCGAACTACCATTTCTTATTACACTGAAATCGAGTTGGACAAACAACTTTCAAAATTTTTCGAGGCGGAAGACCTTCCTATACGGAAGCATATGTCTGAAGCTGATAAGTATTGTGAAGAGAATTATAAAAACTCCACTGTCAGAGATCCGACAGGACGATATATTGTGACCTTGTCAATCAAGAAAAAATGTTATGGCCCAATACTTTCGAAATGAAAATCGTCTGCTCCAAAACGGAGAACTAAAAATCCAATACGACAAAGTACTCAAAGAATATTTGTCGCTAGGACATATGAAAGAGGTGAAATATACTCCATCCGATTCTTCCGACTATTGCACTACATACTATTTACCGCATCATGCTGTAATTCGTCCAGATAGCGTTACTACTAAAGTTCGAGTAGTATTTAACGCATCGAATCCAACATCCAATAGAGTTAGTTTAAACGATGTCCTCCACTGTGGACCATCTTTACAACTTGATTTGACTAGCCTTCTACTCCAATGGCGATTCTTCAAAATCGTTTTTAATAGCGATATTGAGAAAATGTACCGCCAGATTCTCGTTACTCCTAAACATACTCCTTTCCAAAAAATTGTTTATCGAGATAATCCTCAGAGCGAGCTTCGAGAATATGAACTCCAAACCGTAACGTTTGGTTTAAATTGCGCTCCATATTTGGCATTACGAACCATACAACAGCTAGCAATTGATGTGAAGGACATTTACCCATTAGCTAGCCATATTCTAATGTCATGCATGTATGTGGACGATGTTTTGGCGGGAAGTCATGATTCAGCCTCAGCAATCCAAGCTCAGAAACAACTAATATCCGCTTTAAACTCCGCAGGGTTTTCATTAAGAAAATGGACATCCAATTCGTCCAAATTTCTCCAATCCATTCCTAAGGAACATTTACTTAATGAAGAATTCCTGCAGTTTGATGACAGTAGTATGGCAAAAACCTTAGGTGTAAGGTGGAATGCCAAATCCGATTATTTTTGCTTCACTGCCAAATCAATAAAGTCCGGCATTGCACCCACAAAAAGGCAAATTTTATCAGAAATTTCCAAGTTGTTCGACCCAGCTGGTTGGTTATGCCCTTTCATTGTCATTGCAAAACTTTTAATGCGCGATATATGGGCCTCTAATATTGGATGGGATAATCCTATCCCAACCAATCTTTTAGAAACGTGGAAAAATATCATGTTTAATTATTCCGACATAGAGAAAATCCGAATTCCTCGTTGGGTGGAATACACTCCCGATTGCGAAGTGCAATTGCATGGCTTTTGCGACGCTTCCGAAAAGGCCTATGCAGCAGTCGTATTCCTTAGATTGATAACTCCTACTGGAAAAATATGCACTCACCTACTTACCGCTAAATCAAAGGTGTCTCCCCTTAAAACTATGTCAATTCCAAGACTTGAGCTTTGCGGTGCGCTTTTGCTCTCCGAAACAATTGAATCTTTATTACAAGTATTCCCAATTCCGAATTTAAAAATATTTTGCTGGTCAGATTCCATGATCGTCCTAGCATGGTTGAAAAAACCAGCGTACCAATGGAAAACGTTTGTGGCAAATCGAGTCTCCAAAATTTCCGAAGTTGTCAGTGTGGAAAACTGGTCTCACGTTGAGTCCAAATATAATCCGGCTGACATTGCGTCTCGCGGAGCATATCCACATGAAATATTCGAAAACAAACTTTGGTGGTTCGGCCCATCGTGGCTTCAACTTCCTTCCAGTCTATGGCCTATTACATTACCTGTCCGAATCGATGAAACCCTGTTAGAACTTAAGAACATTCAGTGTAATTTCACATATTTTCAAGAATTTGACGATCCATTACTTCGATTTTCTTCATTCGGGAAAGCTCTTCGAGTTATGTCCTATGTATATCGATTTATTTCTATCCTTAAAACGACACGTAGTTCACAAGTGTCAAATTCCGAAGAGCTGAATAAACGAGATATCGAAACGACAAGAAATTCCCTAATAATCTTAGCACAAAAGTCCATATATCCAAGAGAATACAGAAATCTTTCCAAAAAAGAGTTGATTCCATCCTCTAGTTCAATTGCTAGTCTAAATCCTTTCATTGATTCTAATGGACTTATGAGAGTATGTAGTCGAATAGCCGGATCTGAATCTATTCCATACAACGAACAATATCCGATTATTCTCCCATATAATTGTAAATTCTCTAGACTTCTACTACAATTCGTTCATAGTATCACATTACATGGTGGTAATGCTCTAATGCTTCGTATGGTCAGACTTCAGTTCTGGATTCCAAAAGTTAAAAATTTAATTAAATCCACTATTCACAACTGTAAAATTTGTGTTATTTCCAAACACAGACTACAAAAGCAGTTGATGGGAACTCTTCCTCCTGCACGAACCACATTCTCTAGACCTTTCACAAACACGGGATTGGATTTTGCGGGTCCTTTCGATATTAAAGCGTACACAGGTCGCTCTTGCACTACCACAAAAGGATACGTATGTATTTTCATTTGTTTTGCCACTAAAGCAATCCATCTAGAACTCACAACTTCCCTTTCCGCTCCTGCATTCCTAGCAGCATTCCATCGCTTTACTTCCCGTAAAGGATGTCCTCAAAATTTATATTCTGATAACGGAAAAACTTTTGTAGGTGCCTCTAAAGTAATAGCGCAAAACTTTATCCGATGTTCCCGTGACATAGTTTCCAAACAGTTTTCCTTCCAAGATATAAAGTGGCATTTTATTCCACCTGGAGCTCCCCACATGGGAGGACTCTGGGAAGCTGGAGTAAAAAGTTTCAAACTTCATTTCCGAAAGATGGCCGGTAACCATCGATTCACCTTCGAAGAATTTGCCACTTTATTAGCTCGGATTGAAGCCTGCTTGAATTCCAGACCATTATCTCCCATTTCCGAAAATCCCAATGATATCCTAGCTCTGACCCCAGGGCATTTTCTAGTTGGCGGTCCAATTCTTTCCATGGCTGAACCGTCGGAGACAGAAACAAATCTGTCAATTATTAATCGCTGGAGAAAAGTCACAGCACTGACTCAGCAATTTAGTATTCGGTGGAAACATGAGTATATTAAGGAAATGCATAAACGTATAAAATGGCAGACGCCACAGAAAAATTTAGAAATAGGTTCCATGGTAGTGATCCGAGATGATTGTTTACCTCCAAACGAGTGGAGATTAGGGCGAATTTCCAAAATATATCCCGGCAAAGATAAACTCGTGAGAGTAGCTGATATTGTTACAGCAAAAGGTGTAATAACTCGCCCTCTTGTGAAAATCGTCCTTCTCCCTCCATGCTAAAGGGTTTTCCTTAAATAATTTCCAATTTCCTTACAGTATGTCATCAATTAAGAGTAGACTTTCCCTAAACCGCAAAACCAACAACTTCAGCTGCAAAATTTGCAAACAACATCATGGACTCCGATTCTGTGAAGATTTCCTCAAGATGCCAGTGGGAAAGAGGTTACAAGTGGTAATATCCAATAAGTACTGCACAAATTGTCTGGCACATAAGCATTCATCTGGAAAA
The DNA here is from genome assembly GCA_963930755.1 of Eudasyphora cyanicolor. Taxonomy (NCBI): domain Eukaryota; kingdom Metazoa; phylum Arthropoda; class Insecta; order Diptera; family Muscidae; genus Eudasyphora; species Eudasyphora cyanicolor. Next base: position 143,451,783 of record OZ005734.1, read on the forward strand.
TGTTTTTCCACTTAAGGCTGCAGAGTTTGCGGCGGCAGGCACCATTCTTATCTGCACATCAACAAAACAAAAAAACACTCATCAAAATCACAGAAAACTGACGATTCCCCATCAGTTCCGTCACAGGCTACCGCACAAGCCTCAACAGCACCTTACAAATCAGTAAATTTGGAATCTATTACTGCCCCTCTTACAACTACGCTCTTTCCTACAGCGGTCGTCGAAATCGTACTTGGAAATAAAAGGCACCTAGCTAGAGCAGTAATCGATGCATGCAGCTCCATAAGCAAAATTTCGAAACGGCTCGTGAATGAACTACAACTCCCCACTACATTACTTGGCAGCGAGACAATATGCTCTGTTACGATTCGATCACGACATTCTTCACATACAACAATCGAAACAACGATGAAAGTCAACGACAGGATCTCGATGGACACGCCTAGAAGGTCTATTCCAGCGTCCACCGCCGCTAAATTCCCGAACATGTTCTTAGCCGATCCAAACTTCTATAAAAGCGGTCCGTTTGTCATCGTATTTGGTGCTGATATATATTCCAAGATCATTCAGCCAGGTCTCCTTCCGAGTAGTTCTGGACTTCCTGTGGCTACGAATACCATCTTCGGATGGGTATTATCCGGATCCTGTAATTCCTAAATTTAAATTTATAAACCTACATGAATTATTATCCATTCGTAAACATAATATCTTATAGAATTAAGTGAGATACCAGTAAGCCATATCTATAAGAATTTGAATTATTTCCTGAATTGTTGAATGAATTCATTGTACCTATGTTAAGATTGCTAAAATTTGCATTACTGCAAGAGGAGGCGGAATGTTTATGCCAAACCCTTTTCCGACCCCTGCAAAATGTCCTTAAGCTTCACATACAGAGGTCACCTTATTTATCTGAATACTCATTAAGTAGTTGCGTTAAATTTCTAAGCTAAGCATTCACAGAGCTTTCGTGTTAACACTGAGAAATCAGTGACTTTCTTCTCTTTGTTACCTTCAACCAATAAACTCGAATTCTCGCCAATATACTTCAACCTTTCGACTTTTATATTTTGTTTGGGAAATATTGAATAAATATTCCAAGAGTTTTTTGTTTGGTAAGACAACATCTACATTGGATTAATTTCGTTTAAATAAATATCCTAAAATCCGTTCGTATATTTCTGCTTATTTCGTTTTATATTCCGATAACTGGATGAAACAAATCGTCGAGTTCCAATATCAAAGACATACTCTTTTTAGGAAGCCAAACCCCAACCAATTCCTCTCGGTCCTTTGAGTCCTGTGCAATCTATAACCCACAATTTTCGAAAACCAACATTGAAATATCCACTGACCAAATCTATTTTTCAACAAAATCTGAAATAAGTTATTTGAATATCGCCACGATATTTGAATATTATTAATATACTTGATCGAATAATCATATTTTCGACTTAGTTTGCAACTATTTAAAATTTTCGACTTAGTTTCCAACGATTTCATCCGTTTCACTCGTTTTGCATTATTATTGCATTAAGTTTCCTCAGCAGCTTAACACATATTCCGTTATTTTGATAGATTAGACCATTGCACACTTTCATTTCCGTCAAAATGTCCGTCATTACTAAATTTACCCAGATATCCGATGCGTTGATTATGTTCAACGCAGATATTTGCGGTGAATCCATTTCCAACTCTTCAGTCCACTCCTTAGAGGTCCACAAAGAGGAACTTCGGGATATCTGGCAAAGAGTTAAACCGACATATGAAGAAAGTGTACAAGAATTAATAACTTCTACTGCCGAAGATGCCAAAAGTGATCTTGAGACTATTAGGGCTCGATATCAAACCACATACGCCACATATGTCGAGTGTGTAGCGAAAATAAGTGGAATTATCGAGTCCAAAAGATCACTCATGTCCAATCCCGTCCCAAATCGCCCTCCGATTCGCAGTGATCACTCATCCATACATCTCCCACCCTGCGACACGGAGCTTTTCCATGGCGATTATTTGTCATGGCCAACATTTCGTGATCTTTTCACTGCAATCTACATTAACAATTCCCGTCTTTCTCTCGTAGAAAAATTATTCCATCTCAATAATAAGACACGAAATGAAGCTCGCGAGGTTGTACGTAAGGCTCCATTGACAAATGAAGGTTTCGATATTGCGTGGAAATCATTGCAAGTTCGATACGACAATAAAAGATTATTGATAAACAGTCAATTGAAAGTTCTTTTCAACTTACCAAAAATATCTGTCGAATCCGGAGAATCCATTAAGGGAATTCAAAATACTATCAATAGTATTATATCCGCTTTAAAACTTTACCAAATTGACATTTCCACTTGGGATCCCATATTTGTTTACCTCTGTTGCACACGACTTCCAGAAAGTACTCTATCCTTATGGGAGCAATCCGTTAGTAACAAAACAGAATGTCCTTCTTGGGCAGATCTCGATAAATTCCTCACTAGCCGTTACCAAACGTTAGCCGTTACCAAACGTTATCAAAAGTACCAGATTATCCTAAACCCATTTCCAAAAGTTCGTTTCCGAGACGGGTGAACTCATATCAGAACAGTTTAACTCCTCCGACATGCAAGTTATGTCCAAATGAATCCCATACAATCCGACTTTGTCCAAAATTCATTAATATGTGTTACAATGACAAAATGGATTGCATAAAAGGACTTAGGTTATGTTTGAACTGTTTCGCGAAGGGACATTCAGCCAAAGATTGCAAAAGTGCATTCAATTGTCTGAAATGTCAACGTCGACATAACACCCTTCTATGTACCTTCCGAAATAACTCCGAGAATAACACACCACTTGCTTCCAGTTCAAACAATAACTTAACACCTATTTCTAATCCCACAGAAATACAGTCCACTTCCTCTGCTTCCAATTCCGAAAATGTTATTCAATCTTGTGCAACCACAAGCTCAAAGAACGTACTTCTAGGCACTGCTATAATCCATATTCACCATAAAGGCGATACCTTTAAGGCAAGAGCTTTATTCGATTCCGGTTCTGAGGCATCCTTCATCTCAGAACATCTCTTCAATGTACTCCAGCTCAACGCTAATAAAATTTCCGCCCAAATTTCTGGTCTTAATGGTATCGTGTCTGCACGGTCTCAGAAGATCTGTGAGCTCTGTATAACATCTCCGATAAATTCCAACATTACCATTCAGACCTCCGCTATAGTGCTTCCACAGCTCACTTCCTCATTGCCAACATTCTCAGTCAATGTGGAAGCCTTCTCCCACCTTCCTAATATTCGGCTGGCTGACCCAGAATTCTATCAAACATCTTACATTGATGTCTTAATTGGTGCTGATTTAATACCTAAAGTTATGCTTGATGGGGTGAAACATCAAGTGTGCGGTTCACTTATGGCCCAAGAAACCATATTCGGTTGGATATTAATCGGACCAATTCCCTCCAAAACCATTTCCTCATTCCGTACAACGGTTTCTTATATCAATGACCTAGCATTGGATAAACAACTTGAGAAATTCTTTGAGGTGGAAGACCTTCCTAAACGGAAATTCATGTCTGAATCTGACAAGTTTTGTGAACAATATTTCACAAAGACTACCGTCAGAGATCCAAACGGCCGATATGTGGTATCCCTGCCATTTAAAGAAGAATTCCAGAAGTCATTTCATTTAGGAATTTCCAAAAAGAACGCTACAGCTCAATATTTTCGAAATGAGAATCGTCTTCTTCGAAATCCGGAACTGAAACTTCAATATGACAATGTCATTAAAGAATACTTGCTTCTAGGTCATATGAAAGAAATTCAACCCGATCAATCGGAAAAGTCCAGCACATATTATTTACCGCATCATGCCGTAATTCGTCCGGACAGCGTTACTACAAAAGTCCGAGTAGTTTTTAACGCATCAAATCCAACTTCAAACGGAGTTAGTCTAAACGATGTTCTATATTGTGGACCATCGTTACAGCTTGACTTAACTAGCCTGCTCCTCCAATGGCGTTTCTTTAAAATCGTTTTCAATAGCGATATTGAGAAAATGTACCGCCAAATTTTCGTCTCCCCAGATCACACTCCGTTCCAACGAATATTATTTCGAGACAATCCCCATGAAAACCTCCGAGAATTCGAACTTAAAACGGTTACGTTTGGTTTAAATTGTGCTCCTTACCTTGCTCTCCGTACCATACAACAATTAGCCATAGACGTTAAAGATAGTTTTCCGCTAGCTAGCCATATTCTAATGTCCAGTATGTATGTCGATGACGTAATGGCGGGAAGTCACGACATAACATCTGCTATTAAAGCTCAATCCGAGTTAACAATAGCTTTAAAATCCGCAGGGTTTTCATTGAGAAAATGGACATCGAATTCCGGTGAATTTCTTAAATCCATTCCGAAAGAACATTTGCTCAATGAAGACTTCTTACAATTTGAAGATAGCAGCATGGCAAAAACATTAGGAGTGAGATGGAATGCCAAAAAGGATTACTTCTATTTCAATGTTATAGCAATCCAGTCCCCTGAGTCCCCTACTAAAAGGCACATCCTATCCGAAATTTCTAAGCTTTTCGATCCCGCTGGATGGTTGTGCCCCTATATAGTACTCGCTAAACTATTAATGAGAGATATTTGGGCTTCAAATGTTGGTTGGGATAATCCCATACCAGCCAATTTATTAGGAATCTGGCAAGATTTCCTAACGAACTATTCCGGAATCGATCAAATCAGAATTCCTCGCTGGATTCAGTATACTCCTGATTGCGAAGTTCAGTTGCATGGATTCTGCGATGCTTCCGAAAAGGCTTATGCAGCTGCCATATATCTTCGATCCGAAACCCCAACGGGAGGGGTAAGCATACACCTTCTTACAGCAAAATCTAGGGTATCTCCATTGAAAACTATTTCAATTCCGCGACTTGAGCTTTGTGGAGCTGTTTTACTTGCTGAAACCATTGAATCCGTAATGCAAGTATTTCCGGTTCCGAATATTAAAATCTTTTGTTGGACCGATTCCATGATTGTGCTTGCTTGGTTGAAAAAACCAGCATTCCTTTGGAAAACATTTGTAGCCAACCGAGTTTCCAAAATTTCCGAAATTGTAAATGTTGACAATTGGTCTCATGTAGAGTCGAAATACAATCCTGCCGATATTGCTTCTCGTGGATCTTATCCAAATGAATTAGTGGACCATAAGTTATGGTGGTTTGGTCCTTCTTGGCTACAACTTCCGTCAAGCCTATGGCCAATCACTCTATCGGTTTGTATTGATGAGAATCTTATGGAAAAGAAGATTTCAGCAAATTTCACTTATTTTTCCCAATATGATGATCCGCTTAATCGCTTCTCCTCATTTGGACGAGCCCTCAGAGTTATGTCCTATGTTTATAAATTTGTTAACAAAATCCGAAAATCCCGTCCGAGAAATGAGTTATACGATTCCGTCCACTTACAAAAACAAGATATTGAAACAACCAGAAATTCCTTAATAATTTTAGCCCAAAAGAATACTTATCCGAACGAATATCGAAAGTTGACACAAAAAGAATTGATTCCGAAATCTAGTTCCCTTTCGAATCTCAATCCTTTTCTTGATGCAAAAGGAGTTATGAGAGTCTGTAGTCGTATTGCAGGTTCGGGCAGCTTAACATACGACGAACAATATCCTATAATACTACCTTACCACTGCAACTTTTCAAGATTACTACTTCGTTTCATTCACACCTTAACTTTACATGGTGGCAATAACTTAATGCTCCGAATGTTAAGACTCCAATTCTGGATCCCTAGAGCTAAAAATTTAATCAAATCTACCATCCACAATTGCAAAATATGCGTCATTTCCAAGCAAAAGCTTCAAACGCAATTGATGGGAACTCTTCCACCCCAACGAACAACTCTTTCCAGACCATTCACAAACTGTGGACTAGACTTTGCAGGTCCTTTCGATATAAAAGCATATACCGGTCGTTCTTGCGCCACTACGAAAGGATACATCTGCATTTTCGTCTGTTTCGCCACCAAAGCCATTCATTTAGAAGTAACTACTTCACTCTCCACTTCCGCATTTTTGGCGGCATTCCACCGTTTTGTCGCTCGTCGAGGATGTCCTAGAAACCTCTATTCCGATAACGGCACGAACTTTGTAGGTGCGTCCAAACAATTACATCAAGATTTTGTCCGATGTTCTAGAGAAACAATTGCCTCCCATTTCTCTCTCCAAGAGATTACCTGGCATTTCATCCCACCCGGAGCTCCTCACATAGGAGGATTATGGGAAGCTGGGGTGAAAAGTTGCAAGCAACATTTCCGAAAAATAGCTGGTAATCATCGATTTACTTTCGAAGAATTCTCTACTATTCTAGCTCGTATAGAGTCATGCCTGAATTCTAGACCAATTTCTCCAATGTCTGAAAATCCGAATGATATTCTTGCTTTAACCCCCGGCCATTTCTTAACAGGTGGTCCACTCCTTTCGATGGCTGAACCATCTGAAGCGGAATCAAATTTATCCATTATAAATCGTTGGCGAAGGGTTAAAGCACTAAGTCAACAGTTCAGCATACGATGGAAACATGAATATTTAAAAGAGATGCACAAACGAATCAAATGGCAAATTCCTCAAAAAAACGTTGAGGTCGGCTCAATGGTAGTAATCCGCGATGATTGTTTACCTCCCAATGAATGGAGGTTGGGAAGAATTTCGAAAATTTATCTCGGTAAAGACAATCTTATACGAGTTGCCGATATCCGCACAGCTAAAGGAATAATTACTCGTCCAATTGTAAAAATAGTTCTCCTTCCGCCATGCTAATATTTCACCAAAAAATTCATTGTTTCTTACAGTATGTCGTCTATTAAAAGCAGAGTGTCCAAAGTTCATAGTGGAAAGCCCAATTTCTCCTGTAAAATTTGCAAAGGAAAGCATGGACTGCGATATTGCCAAGAGTTTATAAAAATGACAGTAGAAAAAAGAATCCAACTTGTCATCTCCCATAGCTATTGCCCTAATTGTTTAGCCCATAAACATTCATCCGGATCGTGCTTTTCGTCTCTGGGTTGTAAACACTGTGGTGGAAGCCACCATTCTTTTTTACATATTTCCAAAACTGTACATCCCCAAGGGGTTTCCCAGGAATCCAAGGACAGGCGTTCCAAAACTCACTCCACATCCAAAACTACCTCCAAATCCAACCCAACCACATCCAAAACTACATCCGCAACCACCTCCAAATCCAACAACACATCCAACACCAGATCAACTATGCCATCCTCCACCAATGCCAAGCCGGTCAGCTTAGAAGCAATTACCCATCCTCATGGTACTATACTGTTTCCAACAGCGGTAGTAGAAGTTGTCATTGGGAACAAAAAACATCATGTTCGAGCAGTTATTGACCAATGTACATCCGTCAGTCAAATTTCACATCGATTGGTCAAAGATTTCAACCTGCCAACTACTTCATTTGGAGATGCTACTATCTGTTCGGTCACAATACAGTCTCGACAAATTCCGTATGCCACAATCGAAGCAATGATGCGGGTCAAAAATACCATATCCATGGACACACCAAAAAAGTCAATTTCGGCGTCAACGGCTTTAAAATTTCCGAATATGACGTTAGCAGATCCACAATTCTTCAAAAGCGGTCCATTTGCTATCGTATTCGGGGCCGATCTTTATTCACGCATCATCCAACCTGGGATTCTTCCAAGCAGTGCTGGTTTACCGGTAGCACTGAATACTATTTTTGGATGGGTACTATCTGGATCCTGCTCTACCTAATAATTTAAGACTGGTATCACAAGAATCCGTAAGAATTTAATTAGCTTTAATGCGCCTTTACTGAATTATGTAGTATTAAGATAATTTTTCATACGCTAAAAGATTTACGAAATATGTACAATTACATACTAACTCTTGCATTACTGCAACAGGGGCCGGAATGTTCACGTGAAATCCTTTTTCCGAACCCTGTTAAACCTCTACATACAGAGGTCTCTTAGTGTTTAAGATAATGTTAACGATACTTTAATAAGTTAACGATAGTTACGTTAAGTCACGCTGGCTCACTCCTGTAACCACGAAAACTAAAACGTTGAGTCACTCTCGTTACAACATCTAAAGAATAAAGTTGAATTCTCTCTTTGAAAATTACGCAGTATTGCTTTACTTACACAACATTTCTATTGGTAAGATATTTCTACTACAACATCCTGGTTACCATTTCTACATTATTCCGTGTCCTTTTCTGCTTACATTTCGTTCCATATTCCGTGAATTGGGTGAAAATATTACGGAGTAATATTTCCCGAAATATATTCTTTTAGGAAGCCGATTTCTAGCATTTCCAATACGACGATATTCCACACCATTTCATATCCGAATTCAACCCCAAAATTATACAATTGCTATTCAAAAATGACGGGAGCTTAACGTTATTTCGGGTTCGGTGAAACATTTCAGAATATACATATTTTAATTAATTAAAAACAACTAAAACATATATATTACCAAAGTAAATATTATATTAAAGTAAAGCTTAATTTATTGGAGAGAAAAAAATAATTGCGAATCGAATGGTTCGAATAAGTGGGAAATAGTTTCAACAGCAACATACCAGTTAACGAAAGAAGTAACAATCACCTTATGAGTTCATCAACCTTTATCTCTCTATATATGTATCTCATGTGTATAAGTATGTATATTAGCACAATTTAAGTTTTAGTTTTTCGTGTGCGAGTATAAATTAAACAAAATTTATAAATTCAAGGGATTAAATGTTCATAAAATCATTTTTTAACAATTTGTTAATAAATCGTAATGTATTTCAGCCAACAAAAAGACAAATTAGATTCAATTTACGGATGTATATTCTGAACCGTTTAATATTGCGTTACACCAACAAAATAGCAATGATTCTCAAACCTCCATTCCACGTAAATATATGGTTTGAGTCTATGGTGTTTAAAATTCGATAATTTAATATGGCATTTAGTGAATATTTGGAACGAGCATATTGTATTTTATGAAATAAGCTTTGTTTATTTTGTTCTTTTGAATTAATACGAAACTAATTAAATTTGACAATTATTAAAGAAAAAAATGTTTTTGGAACTCTTTCACTTATTGCGGTAAATAGGCTCTCACTGTATACATCTCGTAGTGAGGAAGTTCCATTATACGTAATTATAAATAAAATGCTCACTTACTTGTAACCACGATCCAACGCTGAAAGGCCTTTCTTGGTGAGATTGTGGCAGTGAAGCCCTGTCGATGGTAATTTGAGCTGCAGTTCTCAAGTGATCGTAATCACTTTTTTTATGTTATCATTCTTTGATTGATGTTTTCATATATATTTATATATATATATATTAAATATTTAAAACAGTCTTATGATGAATTCTTTTCTTGCATTGCCCTTTTACCGAAAACAGCACTATTATATCGCTTTTTTGAAATTTTAGTTGTGCTAAATTCGAGTAACTATTACCAAATTTCAAAAAAGTATCACAAAAGTGCCGTTTTCGGAAAAAGGGCAATGAAAATGTTGCACTTTTTGCCCAATTTTGTTTCAATTTATGAAGATATATTCTTTTCAATCAAATCGACAAAAACATGATTTCTATACCTGACACACAATATGTACATACGAGTATATAACTACTCTATTATTCGCGCATTTTTCTATCGCATTATACGAACCATTCACTTCACTTGTTTCACCGACCGAATATTCTTTATAAATAAATTATTAATTAGATTAGAAAGGTTTGACAATTCTGTTGTCTCGGAAGAAATTCACAATTAATAATTAGTAAGAATTGTGCATGCTACTTCAAAAGTCAACATTTTTCTTACACAAAATCGCGATCAACGATTCGTGTATCTACTTCACAGGTTCACGCCAAAATGCATGAAACCATTTACACCGACGCAGAAAGATAATTTTGTTATTTTTTGTTATGTTAATATTTCCTTGTTTTGGCAGCGAACCAAAATTTAACTTTAGTAGGGATTTGTTTTATTGATGCAGGGAATGATTTTATTGATCTGGCGACGCGAACGGTACTGGCAGTGACGGAATGAGAGCATAGGCTCTCCAGCATTGACGTCAAATGAGGGCACTCAGCTGAGACGTGAGATTTGATAATCCACTGGCTGACCTGGACAGACATCGAATACCGCTAGGCAGATATTAAATGAAGAGGCATATTTTCTATAATCTTACCATTCGTATGAGAAATCACAGAGGGAGCAATTAAAAATAAGCAAATGAGATGAAGTTAATCCCAAACTTCTCAAGGGCTTTCAAACTTTTATTGCGGGAGGACGCAAACCAAATGAAACCACTTTCCATACACACGCAAGTGTTCACACTATCGCTCACAGATGTAAGTCGCAAGGATTCCAGTTAAAAATAGGAAATAATGCGAATATTCGAAGCACAAAAAAATTTTGAACTTTTGGGAATGGTGTAGTCACTGGTTAAAAAAAATAATGATTTTTCTGACCCAAAACTATTGACGGAATGGAGTCATGCCGTTTTCCTTACTACTATTTATTGGCTCGGATATTCCAATATGGCTGCACTTTACTTGCGGGATTTAAATATGTAATAAATAGAGAAATATGCCTATAAATGTATGTTTAAATATCCCTTTCCCCTACACGTTTTCTATTTTCTTATAATATTCCTGAGCGGACTGAGTGATTTAGTATTTCTCTTAAAGACATCGACGAAAATCAATGTAATATGATATACTAACGCCCAGTTCCAAACCGGATGTTAAAGTGTTCCCACTTTACTCATCTATCATTGTTTGATTTTAAAACCACTTTACTTTATGGGGTCGTCCGTTTTCCACACATATTGACAATTACAAATGAATATGAAGTAATGCACACATACATATACAAGCGCCACTACAAAGGTTTCCAATTTTCCAAGTTTATTACTCGAAATTATCTGCCCTTTGAAGCCAAGCTGTTTGCACGTTCATTCAGTCCAACGCAGTTCTGGATTTGACACTTTCCGATGTTATTGCTTTAATCGCCATTTGGCCAGGGTTACCATACGTCCTCCTTTCGGAGGACATGGCCTCCTTTTTTAGCTTCGTCCTCCCTCCTTTTTCAAAAATGTGGTATTTGTCCTCCTTTTCTCACTGATTCAAATGTATTTTTATAGTTCAGCCAATCGTGACTTTCATTATTCAAAGTTGTATACAGGGTCTCCCATATTCGACGGACCCATCTGGCAACGCCATAACTTTTGACAGAGATGTCAGATCGCTTAATGACATACCGCGTTTGAAGCGTCAGTCCAAGCAGATTTTTACCATGGAACAATACACGCCACTCGAGCGCTCTGAAATAGTTGAAATTTACATTCAACAGAAGAAGTCAAGTCAACGTGCTTTTAAAATATTAAAAAATGTGAGAAGTGCGCCTTCTAAGAACACCATTAAGCGTTTATACGAAAAATTTTCGACTGGTGAGGCTCTTTCTAATCCGAAGAGGCCAAATAAAAGTCGACCAAGGCGATCGGCCGAGAATATCGCTGCCGTACGAGCCAGTGTTGAGAGGTCCCCAAGAACATCCCAAAAACGCCGTTCTCAGCAGTTGGGCATGGCTCGGTCCACTTTACAACGGATTATTCGCGTTGATTTGCATTTGTTCCCGTACAAAATTCAATTGACGCAAAGATTGTTGCCTGCGGACAAGCCTCGTCGATTGGAATGGGCCCAACGAGTCCGTGGGTCCGTCGAATATGGGCAACCCTGTATACATATGGCGGATTTCAAGCCAAGTGCGCGAATTTTCAATACCGATGTCTTCTGATCAGGATGAAACTTTTCCCAAGTTCAGTCCTATTGGATAGTAGTTATGACACAAAATGTTAACCATGTCGGTTAAGGACTGTCCGAGTTGGAGGATGTTGAATTTTGACAGCGGTCTTTTTCCATCCATATAACTAATTACCTATTGTATTTAGAAAATTTTTCCCAAAGTGTTTTCGATAGCGTTTTCTAAAAACTTTTTTTAAAAAATAAAAAAAATTGTCAAAAATATTTATCTGTAATTTTTTTTCCATATTAAAAATTGTTTTCACATTCATGTCAAAAAATATATTTTTATGTAATTTAAACGTTTTTGCTCAAACGGAAACTAATAAGAAACCTCTTTCTGCCGAATTTCGCACTGATCGGATATAAAATACAGTTTCTACAGCGCTTACAGTCAGATCGGTGGTAACATATGTATATATGGGGGCTATATCTAAATCTGAACCGATTTTCTCCAAATTTAGCAGTATTCCTTCATGTAATAAGAAACCTCTTTTTGCCGAATTTCGCACTGATGGTATATACCATAACATTTTTACAGCGCTTATATGTGAAATCTGAGGGAACGTATATATGGGGGCTATATCTAAATCTGAACCGATTCTAACCAAATTCAATAGGGATCGTCCTTGAGCCAAAAAAAATATGTGTAAAGTTTCGTCGAGATCGGACCATAATTGCGATCTGTACTTTAATTACAAGAATACATGCACAGACAGACGGACAGGCAGACAGACAGAAATAAATCAACTCAGAAAGTGATTCTAAGTCGACCGGTAAAACGACCGACCGGATAAACGATGGGTCTATTTCTTCTCCTTTTGGGTGTTACAAACAAATGCACAAAGTTATAATACCCTGTACCACAGTGTGGTGTAGGGCATAAAAAGGCAGATAAATATTTTGTCGAGGCCCATTTACGGCCGAACCAAGTTTTCTACACATTTTCGATTGTGTGGCGCTGGTGCAGCACTTATTCTTCCCTTCTCCCCACAAAAAATAGTTCAACTGAATGAAATGCATATGCGAGGCGGCGTTAGTTAAAAAAGCAACCGCTAGATGGGTCACACGTTATTATATAAATATGTATATATAACAATGATAAACATCTAGAAATAGAGGTTGAGCCACATATTTTAGAATAACTCCAGAACCTTTTATCCTAATTACTTCAAGATTGCTTTAAATAATTCTAAATTAAGTAGACTTCATCTTCTTTTAATATCAATTGTTCATCCCATCAGCGGTTTCAAAGAGATCTTACAAGATATTGCGAAAAATACAACCTTTTAAAAAAATGTTAATAATCTTTTAGAAAAATTGACTGTTGATCGTAATAAAATATTTATTTTTTCCATTTACTGCTATTTTTATTTAAAAAAGTGTCCTCCGAAGTTTCCAAGGCCTCTTTGTGAATGTCACTAATGTCCTCCCTTTCTGGACCAAATGTCCTCCATTCAGAAAAATGTTTATGGTAACCCTGCATTTGGCTATCTGTGAAGATGTTGGCATATTTAGGCTTTGTGGTGTTACTGAGCCAGTTCACACACTCCGTGATTGCTCGAACTTCTGCTTGAAATACCGTGTTATGGTCAGGGAGGCGGAAGTGAAGTTCGACTTCTGGTTCATCAATAACGAATCACAGGTAGCTGTAAGCCGCACTTCAGGAATGCGGTCGGAGATTTCTGGCGTTTGAATGTGACCAACTAGAGATTCTAAAATCTTCTGATGGTACGACTTGTGGTCTCGATTTATCCATGCACTCATCACCTGTAGACGTCTTGCTGTCAGGGCTGCCTCATACTTTATACGGATGTCTATTGGTTGTGCAGTATAGTCTCCAACGCTTTTGTTGGTGCAGTTCTAAATGCCCCGCTTATGCCTAGACAACACATACGTTGAATTTTTTGCAAAGGTATTACGTTGCACTTCTTGGCCATTGATGTCCACCACACTACATAGGTGTAGGTGATTATTGGTCTAATCACGCTCATGTAAAGCCAGTGAGTCATATTTGGACGTCGTCCCCATTTTGAACCTATAGCTCTTCTGCACAACGACCAACATTTGTGGGCCTTTGTAACTCTTTCTTCAAGATGATCTTTCCAGTACAGTTTCTGATCCAAGATTATTTCCAAGTATTTTACCTTTTTAGTTATAGCAATCGTTATAGTTACTATTCAGTCAAATAATTGCAAACGTGTTTGCTACAACAACAAGCTTTTTCGCTATTGTTACTAAAAATTTTTTTGAGTGCTTCAACACTATTACAATACAAAAGACATAATAATTATACATTTAGTACGCGTCGAGAAAATTCCGCTCTTGCCACACTTTTAAAATATATGTATATATATTCAACAATTAACCACTGTGTAACTTTATTAAACAAATATAATAAAATTTACTTTAATATAATTACTACGCATTACACATTTTTATAGTTTGATCAATTCTGCAGTCATCAGTGAAAATTAAACGTTACTCCAAATCCTCATCTAATCCAGAATATTTGTTTGATGAGACCAACATCTAAAAATGAAAAGAGATAAAACATGGTTAATATTCAATTCATAACGTATGGTAGGAAAAAAGGGTTTAGTAAAAATATGCGACGATGTGCAAAGATACCAGATTTTAATATATTTTTTTATTTATTTATTACAATTAAAATTATAATAAACAGTATATAGAATATTTGGAGCACTAGCATCTATTGCTATCGGCCCAGAATTTTAATATAGGTTTCATAACATCTGTATACTAAAAGAAAAAAATAATCGTTCCCTGAATGTGTTAGTATTGATGGAATTCAATATTTTTTTGAATTTTCCAGTATCATTGATAGTGCTTCGTCATTTGTTTAAAAAATCAGAAAAAAACATCACTTACCTACCTGCACCTGACCTTAAATTGGTGCACTGGCGTAAATTAGTAAAATTCTAAAACGCTTTTCAAAAGATTTCATGGATTTTATTTTATTTTTTAATTACTTTTAAAAATAGTGAACAATATTATAAAAGCAGTTTAACATATTAACATTTCTTGTAAAAACTAAACAGTTTCATTGTATCAAGTGGTTTGACAGTTGCCTTTGCTCGTACCTGGATGCTGCACTACCTGATATTTCGGGTTCCTTTGCCAAGTATATCCGTCCTTCAAAAAAGGAGTTTAATGATTTGCATGTGGCTCTCAGGATTCATGCATGTCTGTTCTACAAGCAGAGAGAATCTCTAAAGTGGACAAGGGGTATTTCTGAAGAACAGGATACTTTTTCAACATCTATACAGCATTCTGTTGCGCTCTCCAGTTAAAAAGGGACCAAAGTAGTCAGGGAAAACGGTGTTCCATGTTCCTTCGCTGACGTTTCTAAGGACAGCTTGACGGACATCAACCGGGTGAAAATGGTCCATTTGTATGGGAGGTACCAAAAGGAGTCAGACCATTTCTTCTCAAGGCGATAACGTCTAAAAAACTAAAACTATGTGTGAAAATGCGGAAGATTCCTATAAGTAGTACATAAGTTATAAACAAATAATCAGTCACCGCCTGTCGTAGCGAACGGACGTGTTATCGCAGAGCGGATAGTTTTTAACCTATTACGCAATACCTATTCACCTACCTACTACGCAACCAGGAGGTTTGTTTATAAAGCGTAGGTTGAATTGGATGCATCGGTCTCTGGACAGAAATTTCTGAGCTCAGTCTGGAAGGCCTATACCGACGTTAGAGTGATCAAAAAACCGGTTTTTTGAAAAAATAAAAAAACCCGTGGATGATTTATTTAAGTTAAAAAAAACCGGTGGACGGTTTTTTTCTTCGAAGAAAACCGGGAAAACCGGTAGAACCGGTTTTTTTCTGCATAACAAAACAGTATGAAAATTGCCGTTTGAAAAACATTTTCCTTTTTAATAACAAAAAAGGCGATTTTTTAAAATTAAATTTTTAAATGCGATGTCTTCTGATCAGGAATCTTGCACCAAATTTAGTCCTTTTGGATAGTAGTTATGAGTTGGATTGTGATGAATATTGTCATTTGAGTCAAACGGTCCTTTTATCTCATACTTATAACTAATTATCTATTGTATTTAGAAGCATTTTCCAAAAGTGTTATCGATAGTCTTTTCTTCAAATTAGCAAATATATATTCATTACTTTTTTGCAAAATTAAAATTTTTTTGAAATTTTGGTAAAAACCTATATTTTATTTTTGATTTTTTTGCTCAGATAATTTCCTTTAAAAGCTTTGTGACCTATTAATGGGATGGGACCTGTTGATCTATCAAAATAAATATGAACCTCTGAAAAAAAATTAACGTTCAACCAAACATTTTAGCGTTTCAGATTGGAAAAACAACCGTTTGACAAAAATGTCAATATTTGACACCCTCCAACTCGGAAAGTCCTTAAACGATTTCGTTGGAATTGTGTCTCATAACTACTATCTGATAGGGCTACTTGGTGCAATTTTCATCCCGACAGAAGACATCCCTTTTAAAAATTAACTCTCTTGACATGAAATTCCCCTCAGTCAAGAAAATATTAATATTTCGGGATATTAAATAGAATATTTAATAGAGGTATTAAATCTTTATACATATATATTTTATATACACACTTTAGTGCAGGTGGGTATATACGAGTATACATATAAATATATAAGAGTATACACTATTCGGTTTACCCAAATGAAATTTTCTTGCTTGTTTTTCTTTCGGTTTGAAAGTGGGAGAATGCGTTTACTTTTCACATAACTTCTTTAAATTTTTGTAATTTGTATAGAAATTGGTGAATGGCTTCGGATTCTAGCAAAGTTGCGGAGTCTTTTTAGGCCATATAAGGAGATCTTTCATAGTATTATCTTAATTTGTGATATTTTGTATATAAAGTTGTAAATAATTTTTAATATTTTAGTGATAATAAAAAAACCGGAAAACCGGTGGAAACAAACGAAAAAAACCGGTTGCACCGGTTGTTCGAAATTCATGATTTTGAGAAAAACCGGGGACGGTGGAATCAAATAACCGGTGGACCGGTTTAGTTTATACCGGTTTTGATCACTCTAACCGACGTACTAATACTGGCTATGGGGGTGTCTCCCCCAACCAATTTATGATTAAACCAAAAAAGACGAAGGAGATTACAGCGCAGGGGAGGGAAAACCCAGTGCCGGCGACAAGCGTTGATTCACTCACGAGTCATGTGTCGTCGTTATCGAACAATCGTGAGCAAGCAACTTCTACGAGCTTTGGTGCCTTGGATACAGTAGTCGAAAATGAAACAAGAGCACATCCAGCCGCAGGCAAAACAAATGATAAGACAGATGAAGCAGAACCCAGCCGCGGCTTTAAGCAACCCTAGCCTTTAAAAGCCGGTGGGGACTCTGACTCTGAATCATCAAATGAAAACAATATCACTATTGTTGCTAACTCAAAGAGACTGTCAGGGGCACAAAGAAGGAAACTGAATAAGTTGAACCGACAGAACCTATTACGGGATGAACCTGACAATTCTACCTCCAATACAGAACAATTCTACCTCCCGAAGAACATATCGCTGTGAAAGTGACTAAGAAGAAAAAGGGCTCGCCGTCTTCCAGTAATTCGGATAAGCCTAAAGTAACCACACAAAAGGAGGTCTCTAGTCTGGGTCCTTCGATTGTGGGCGGTAAAGTTGACCCAATAACGCAGTTCAAGTCAACCAAATCATCCGTTAAGGATGAGGCTTTAACCAAAAAAACTCTACAGACACGGAAAAATCAATTGGCCATAAAGAAGGGTAAGAAGCCACCGTCTTATTCTAATATAGCTAAACAACATTTTCGAGACGATCTATGCTACGCCATAATTGATAGCAGTAGTGCATCTGGCAGAATCCCCGAAGACCAAAAGAGTAACTTCGAAGATTTGGTCTATACGAGGGTAGCGGAATACGTCCTCGAATCTAAGGATGAACCACCAATCAAAGTAATGAGTTGCAAGTTTGAGAGGGGTGTTTTAATGCTAAGGCTGGCATCACAACGCTGCGCTGGTGTCCTCGTAAAACTTGTGGATAGCTTCCCCTCACCTTGGGACGGCGCAAAGCTAAAATTGGTAAGGAAAAGCGACATTCCTGAACTCATAAAAACGACCCTATATGTTAAGGGATGTCCCAGTAAGTTCTCATCAGAGTACATACTCGACATCATTGGCAAACAGAATTCAAAACTTTCCGTGAGAAAGTGGGAAGTCTTCTATAGGAAGGATGATACCGAGGGTACTCTCCTCGTGTTAGGTATAGACCCAGAATCCAAGAACAATCTTGTCATGGCGAAGGGCATGGCGTACTTCTTGATCTGGACAGTCTTTTTCAAAATTGGAAAGGTCCCGATTGGCAGGACAAATGAATCGAGTCCAAATATACTGTCTGAAGAGGCAAACACTGGTATTGAACGGATGGAGACAAGTGAGACACTGCCAAAAACTGATGTGGAAGTAGTCAATAACACCACCAGTTCACCAATAGTACCGCCACTTTTGCAGGAAGTTCCCAGCAAAGGTGGTGATCAAAATAAAAAGAGCCACAAAACGATTCAAACCAATGAGGGAGCGACAAAAAATAACACCGCCTCCCAAAATTGTCGACTGGAAGATGGTGTAATAGGTAGTGAACGAAAGGAGGAGAATGACCCACTACCAAATAAAGAGGGGGTGCCACCAGATAGGATAGACTCCCTAAAGAAACTTTTACTGGAAGGACAATGATTGAGGTCATCCAGATAAATCCAACGCGGAGCGAGACAGAATCTAACGCTCTGATGGACATCATAAATAAAGGCAGGGTTCATATTGCTTTGATCCAGGAACCATGGACAACTAGCAACAAGGTTACTGGATTAAGCCATGTGAACTATAACCTTTTCTACGCTAACACAGGTACTCGTCCAAGGACTTGTATTCTGTGCCATAAAAACTTATGTTTTATTTTCTCTGCAGAGTTGTCAACATCGGACGCAACGGTGCTGAGGCAAGGTAATGGAAATATGTACCTGGCGTCAATATATCTGCCATTCGATGCGCCGACATTGCCACCTACGTCGGAATTACAACGTCTGGTGAGGGAATCCAAACACACAAGTAATGAGTTATTAGCTGGATGTGACGCCAACTCCCATCATATCGCTTGGGGTAGTACTAACACCAATAAAAGGGGACACGCCCTTATCGAATTTTTGAATACAAATGACCTCATAACTCTTAACATAGGAAACGCTGCAACCTTTGTTAACAAAATTAGGGAAGAAGTATTAGATATAACGATATGTTCAGAATTACCGAGGCTCTTGTAAAATAATTCGAAGATAGTTGCCCACTTCGAAAAAGGAAATCTGCCTTTGAGAAACCCTGGATGACAGGACAAATTCTCTCGATTGGCAAAGATGTCCGCAGACTTTACAATAGAGCTCGACGTAAAAAACAATCAGTATATTGGGACGACTACCACAAAAGACTCAAAGAATACAATAAAATCATTAGATCGGCGAAACGTAACTCCTGGAGGCTTTTCTGTGAACAGGTAGACAGCGTTAACAGCATGTCTAAAATGAAAAAAGTTCCTCTCAAAAACTCATGTCCAAACCGAAACACTGGTGGATGAAACGGGTAAAAGGATGGAAACTATAGAGGATACCGTAAGGCTCTTGATAAAAACTCATTTTCCGACTGGCAATGCTGGCCCAACAGAGGAACAGTTACAGAATGAAAATGTATTGCATCAAGTACCTATTACGGATATAACAGATGGTATGGTTAAAGAAGCGATAAAAAGTTTCTCTCCCTTTAAGGCTGCGGGACCGGATGGAATATTTCCAGCACTTCTGCAGAATGAGGTGGATCTGCTATCAACTCATCTGGCTGGAGTGTTCACTGCATGCCTAACCCATTCGTATACCCCAAAAAACTGGCAGGGATCAAGGGTGGTCTTCATACCAAAGCCTGGCAAGGCGAGTTATACGACCCCAAAGGCTTATCGACCCATTAGCCTTACTTCTTTCCTGTTAAAAACAATGCAGCGAATAATTGATAACATGGTCAAAGGTAAAATAGCGGATGACAGGCTAAAATTCAAACAACACGCCTAAGTCAAAGGAAGATCAGTGGAAACAGCTCTGCATGAGGTAGTGCACCACATAGAAGAGTCCTTCAGTAAAGAAATGTATATACTTGCTGTTTGCATAGACATTGAGGGCGCATTTAACAATGTACAGACCGATACACTTATCCAGTCCTTAGACGAGTTTCAGGTTGACCGGGCGCTAAATGAAAAAGTTCCTCTCCAAACCGAAACACTGGTGGATGAAACGGGTAAAAGGATGGAAACTATAGAGGATACCGTAAGGCTCTTGATGAAAACTCATTTTCCGACTGGTAATGCTGGACCAACAGAGGAACAGTTACAGAATGAAAATGTATTGCATCAAGTACCTATTACGGATATAACAGATGGTATGGTTAAATAAGCGATAAAAAGTTTCTCTCCCTTTAAGGCTGCGGGACCGGATGGAATATTTCCAGCACTTCTGCAGAATGAGGTGGATCTGGTATCAACTCATCTGGCTGGAGTGTTCACTGCATGCCTAACCCATTCGTATACCCCAAAAAACTGGCAGGAATCAAGGGTGGTCTTCATACCAAAGCCTGGCAAGGCGAGTTATACAACCCCAAAGGCTTATCGACCCATTAGCCTTAATTCTTTCCGGGTAAAAACAATGGAGCGAATATTTGATAACATGGTCAAAGGTAAAATAGCGGATGACAGGCTAAAATTCAAACAATACGCCTAATTCAAAGGAAGATCAGTGGAAACAGCTCTGCATGAGGTAGTGCACCACATAGAAGAGTCCTTCAGTAAAGAAATGTATATACTTGCTGTTTGCATAGACATTGAGGGCGCATTTAACAATGTACAGACCGATACACGTATCCAGTCCTTAGACGAGTTTCAGGTTGACCGGGCGCTGAAAAACTGGATCAACAATATGCTAAGGAATAGGTGGATTATTTGTGTGTCATATGACGTAAAAATTAGAGGCAAGGTAAATCGTGGTATACCTCAGGGGGGCATTTTATCACCTCTTCTATGGGTTACGACGATACACAGTCTCCTAAAAGCCCTCACCAATGAAGGACTTAAACCAGTCTGTTATGCAGACGACGTTGTAATACTTCTAAGGGGCTTTCATCCAAATCTATTATGCAGAAGAGCTGAAGAGGCACTTAACATAGCATATAACTGGGCACAACCAAGGGGATTAAATGTTAACCCAGACAAAACAGAAATATGTATATTTACAAGGAAAACGAAGATCTCACGTTTTACCCCGCCTCGATTCCTGAATAAGACAATTGCTATAACTAAAAAGGTAAAATACTTGGGAGTAATTTTGGATCAGAAACTGTACTGGAAAGATCATCTTGAAGAAAGAGTTACAAAGGCACACAGATGTTGGTCGTTGTGCAGAAGAGCTATAGGTTTAAAATGTGGACTACGTCCAAATATGACTCACTGGCTTTACATGAGCGTGATTAGACCAATAATCACCTACGCCTCTGTAGTGTGGTGGACATCAATGGACAAGAAGTGCAACGTAATACCTTTGCAAAAAATTCAACGTATGTGCTGTCTAGGCATAAGCGGGGCATTTAGAACTGCACCAACAAAAGCGTTGGAGACTATACTGCACATCCAACCAATAGACATCCGTATAAAGTATGAGGCAGCCCTCACAGCAAGACGTCTACAAGTGATGGGTGAATGGATAAATCGAGACCACAAGTCGTACCATCAGAAGATTTTAGAATATCTAGTTGGTCACATTCAAACGCCAGAAATCTCGGACCGCATTCCTGAAGTGCGGCTTACAGCTACCTGTGATACGTTTGTGCCAGACAGACGCCCCTGGGAAAATGGAACTTTGGCCCATGTGCCAGTGGGAACAAGCTGCTACACGGATGGGTCCAAGCGAGGAGGAAGGACGGGTCTGGGACTTTTTATTGATGAACCAGAAGTCGATCTTCACTTCCGCCTCCCTGACCATAACACGGTATTTCAAGCAGAAGTTCGAGCAATCACGGAGTGTGTGAACTGGCTCAGTAACACGACAAAGCCTAAATATGCCAACATCTTCACACACAGCCAAATGGCGATTAAAGCAATAACATCGGAAAGGGTCAAATCCAGAACTGTGTTGGACTGTAAAAGAACGATAAATGATTACTCAGCCCATGGTCAATTGCGTATTTGCTGGGTACCAGGACACAACGGAGTGATTGGAAATGAACGGGCAAACAACTTGGCTTCAAAGGGCAGAGAACTTCGAGTAATAAACTTGAAACATTGGAAACCTTTCGAAACCACGAAAAATGAGTTGAAGCACTGGGCAGTGATGGCTCATAAAACTGTGTGGAATATCGCAACAGTAGGAGCAACTGCAATGATACTGTGGGGTGATCGGTGATCCAAATGAAAAGAAAACAAGAAGCCTTCTGAAACTAAACAAGATCGATATTAGTAAGATGATGAGTGTTCTAACGGGACACTCAAGCTTACAAGCACATCTTCATCGCATAGTACTAGCAGGTAACGACGAATGCAGGGCATTCAGAGAAAACATCGAAACGATGGAACATATTCTGTGTCACTGCTTTCACACATGCAAGATCCTAACATTTCGGTTCCGACATATTACTAGACTTGACTCATCTCAGAGAATATGACTGGAAGATACTGAGAAAATTCGTGTCTAGTACCGATTTTCTGTAACGCGTCAGGTATAAAAAGATCATAAATAAGGAGCGCACAACAGGCCGAACCACTGGCTTAAGTGTATGTCCATGGACATGAGACGTTTAAACGTCTCCTCTCTTCAACCTAACCTAACCTAAATATTTCATTACATTTCGAACCTTTGCGAGGGAGGAACTCGAAGAAGTGGACTACCTTGGCCAAACATAACTAATACTATGTGTAAAATTGCGGAAGATTCCTATAAGGTGTATATATGTTATAAAAAATCAATATTTCACTACATTTTGACCCTTTGTGGGGGAGTAACTCGAAGAAGTGGACCAACATGGCCCATGTTTGACCTTAGCCTGAGATAAAAACAAGTAAAAGCGGTGAGTTCGGCCTGTCCAAATTTTATATACCCTCCACCATGGATAGCATGTGAATGGTTTCGAGCACAAATAAAGTAATATTACAAAATATCAGCTCGATTCGTTGAAAGTTGTGGTTTTTGTTGAGTTAAGAAGTAAAATCTAGAGGGACCTTTGTATGGGGGCTATATAAAAACATGGACCAATGGCTACCGTTGTTCGTGTGAGGGTAAATTAAACCCAGTTACCAATTTTCAGCCCGATCAGTTGGCATTTGTGGTCTCTATGGCGTTAAGAATTCAAATCGGACAGTTGCTATACATGGGGGCTATATCAAAATGTGGACCGATATAGCCCATTCTCAATCCCAAGTTCCCTGCAGGTATAAGAAGTATCTGTGGCAAATTTCAGCCACCTAGCTAGTATTATAGATTGTAGCGTGATTACAACAGACGGACGGATGGACGTTCGGACAGACGGACATGGCTAAATCGTCTTAGAATTTTAAGACGATTAAGAATATATATATACTTTATGTGGTCTCAGTTTAATATTTGGCGGTGTTATACCCCCATACTATGTTGGATATACAAATGGGGTAAATGTATAGTAGATGAGAACAGGAATAGGAATCGAAATATGGACCGATATTGCCCATTTTCAATCCAAAGTTATCTGTAGGTATAAGAAGTATCTATACCAAATTTTACCCACCGACAGACGGACATGGCTAAATCGTCTTAGAATTTTAAGACGATTAAGAATATATTGTTATGACATCTACCATAGAGGGGAACAGAAGATTACCCTTCGAATGATTCTCTTTGTGGCAATATCACTTTCAGTCGAAGTTTCCCATTCCCCATAATAAGGTTAGGTTAGGTTAGGTTGAAGAGAGGAGACGTTTAAACGTCTCATGTCCATGGACATACACTTAAGCCAGTGGTTCGGCCTGTTGTGCGCTCCTTATTTATGATCTTTTTATACCTCACGAGTTACAGAAAATCGGTACTAGACACGAATTTTCTCAGTATCTTCCAGTCATATTCTCTGAGATGAGTCAAGTCTGGTAATATGTCGGACCCGAAATGTTGGGATCTTGCATGTGTGAAAGCCGGGCAGTGACACAGAAAATGTCCCATCGTTTCGATGTTTTCTCTGCATGCCCTGCAATCGTCGTTTCCTGCTAGTCCTATGCGATGAAGATGTGCTTGGAAGCTTGAGTGTCCCGTTAGAACACTCATCATCTTACTAATATCGATCTTGTTTAGTTTCAGAAGACTTCTTGTTTTCTTTTCATTTGGGTCACCCCACAGTATCTTTGCAGTTGCTCCTACTGTTGCGCTATTCCACACAGTTTTATGAGCCATCACTGCCCAGTGCTTCAACTCATTTTTCGTGGCTTCGAAAGGTTTCCAATTTTTCAAGTTTATTACTCGAAGTTCTCTGCCCTTTGAAGCCAAGTTGTTTGCCCTTTCATTTCCAATCACTCCGTTGTGTCCTGGTACCCAGCAAATACGCAATTGACTGAGCTGGGCTGAGTAATCATTTATCGTTCTTTTACAGTCCAACACAGTTCTGGATTTGACCCTTTCCGATGTTATTGCTTGAATCGCCATTTGGCTATCTGTGAAGATGTTGGCATATTTAGGCTTTGTCGTGTGACTGAGCCAGTTCACACACTCCGTGATTGCTCGAACTTCTGCTTGAAATACCGTGTTATGGTCAGGGAGGCGGAAGTGAAGTTCGACTTCTGGTTCATCAATAAAAAGTCCCAGACCCGTCCTTCCTCCTCGCTTGGACCCATCCGTGTAGCAGCTTGTTCCCACTGGCACATGGGCCAAAGTTCCATTTTCCCAGGAGCGTCTGTCTGGCACAAACGTATCACAGGTAGCTGTAAGCCGCACTTCAGGAATGCGGTCCGAGATTTCTGGCGTTTGAATGTGACCAACTAGATATTCTAAAATCTTCTGATGGTACGACTTGTGGTCTCGATTTATCCATTCACCCATCACTTGTAGACGTCTTGCTGTGAGGGATGCCTCATACTTTATACGGATGTCTATTGGTTGGATGTGCAGTATAGTCTCCAACGCTTTTGTTGGTGCAGTTCTAAATGCCCCGCTTATGCCTAGACAGCACATACGTAGAATTTTTTGCAAAGGTATTACGTTTCACTTCTTGTCCATTGATGTCCACCACACTACAGAGGCGTAGGTGATTATTGGTCTAATCACGCTCATGTAAAGCCAGTGAGTCATATTTGGACGTAGTCCACATTTTAAACCTATAGCTCTTCTGCACAACGACCAACATCTGTGTGCCTTTGTAACTCTTTCTTCAAGATGATCTTTCCAGTACAGTTTCTGATCCAAAATTACTCCCAAGTATTTTACCTTTTTAGTTATAGCAATTGTCTTATTCAGGAATCGAGGCGGGGTAAAACGTGAGATCTTCGTTTTCCTTGTAAATAGACATATTTCTGTTTTGTCTGGGTTAAAATTTAATCCCCTTGGTTGTGCCCAGTTATATGCTATGTTAAGTGCCTCTTCAGCTCTTCTGCATAATAGATTTGGATGAAAGCCCTTTAGAAGTATTACAACGTCGTCCGCATAACAGACTGGTTTAAGTCCTTCATTGGTGAGGGCTTTTAGGAGACTGTGTATCGTCGTAACCCATAGAAGAGGCGATAAAATGCCCCCCTGAGGTATACCACGATTTACCTTGTCTCTAATTTTTACGTCATATGACCCACAAATAATCCACCTATTCCTTAGCATATTGTTGATCCAGTTTTTCAGCGCCCGGTCAACCTGAAACTCGTCTAAGGACTGGATAAGTGTATCGGTCTGTACATTGTTAAATGTGCCCTCAATGTCTATGCAAACAGCAAGTGTATACATTTCTTTACTGAAGGACTCTTCTATGTGGTGCACTACCTCATGCAGAGCTGTTTCCAATGATCTTCCTTTGACATAGGCGTGTTGTTTGAATTTTAGCCTGTCATCCGCTATTTTACCTTTGACCATGTCATTATTATTCGCTCCATTGTTTTTAACAGGAAAGAAGTAAGGCTAATGGGTCGATAAGCCTTTGGGGTCGTGTAACTCGCCTTGCCAGGCTTTGGTATAAAGACCACCCTTGATTCCTGCCAGTTTTTTGGGGTATACGAATGGGTTAGGCATGCAGTGAACACTCCAGCCAGAAGAGCTGATACCAGATCCACCTCATTCTGCAGAAGTGCTGGAAATATTCCATCCGGTCCCGCAGCCTTAAAGGGAGAGAAACTTTTTATCGCTTCTTTAACCATACCATCTGTTATATCCGTAATAGGTACTTGATGCAATACATTTTCATTCTGTAACTGTTCCTCTGTTGGTCCAGCATTACCAGTCGGAAAATGAGTTTTCATCAAGAGCCTTACGGTATCCTCTATAGTTTCCATCCTTTTACCCTTTTCATCCACCAGTGTTTCGGTTTGGACATGAGTTTTTGAGAGAAACTTTTTCATTTTAGACATGCTGTTAACGCTGTCTACCTGTTCACAGAAAAGCCTCCAGGAGTTACGTTTCGCCGATCTAACGATTTTATTGTATTCTTTGAGTCTTCTGTGGTAGTCGTCCCAATATACTGATTGTTTTTTACGTCGAGCTCTATTGTAAAGTCTGCGGACATCTTTGCCAATCGAGCGAATTTGTCCTGTCATCCAGGGTTTCTCAAAGGCAGATTTCCTTTCTCGAAGTGGGCAACTATCTTCGAATGATTTTACAAGAGCCTCGGTAATCTTCTTAACATTGATATCAATGTCTTCTGCACATAGATAATCGCGTGTAGGCTGCCCCAATCGATTTCTAAGTAGATTTCCGAATTTAGTCCAGTCGGTCTTAGCCTTATTACGGAAACTTATGGGGTTTGGCGGTGGCCGTGCAATTTTAAACCTTATATAACGGTGGTCTGAATAGGAGTGTTCATCCGAAACCCTCCACTCATGAATCTCATCAATAAGATTTTCTGAACATATCGTTATATCTAATACTTCTTCCCTAATTTTGTTAACAAAGGTTGCAGTGTTTCCTATGTTAAGAGTTATGAGGTCATTTGTATTCAAAAATTCGATAAGGGCGTGTCCCCTTTTATTGGTGTTAGTACTACCCCAAGCGATATGATGGGAGTTGGCGTCACATCCAGCTAATAACTCATTACTTGTGTGTTTGGATTCCCTCACCAGACGTTGTAATTCCGACGTAGGTGGCAATGTCGGCGCATCGAATGGCAGATATATTGACGCCAGGTACATATTTCCATTACCTTGCCTCAGCACCGTTGCGTCCGATGTTGACAACTCTGGAGAGAAAATAAAACATAAGTTTTTATGGCACAGAATACAAGTCCTTGGACGAGTACCTGTGTTAGCGTAGAAAAGGTTATAGTTCACATGGCTTAATCCAGTAACCTTGTTGCTAGTTGTCCATGGTTCCTGGATCAAAGCAATATGAACCCTGCCTTTATTTATGATGTCCATCAGAGCGTTGGATGCTGTCTCGCTCCGGTGGAGGTTTATCTGGATGACCTCAATCATTGTCCTTCCAGTAAAAGTTTCTTTTGGGAATCTATCCTATCTGGTGGCACCCCCTCCTTATTTGGTAGTGGGTCATTCTCCTCCTTTCGTTCACTACCTATTACACCATCTTCCAGTCGACAATTTTGGGAGGCGGTGTTATTTTTTGTAGCTCCCTCCTTGGTTTGAATCGTTTTGTGGCTCTTTTTATTTTGATCACCACCTTTGCTGGGAACTTCTTGCAAAAATGGCGGTACTATTGGTGAACTGGTGGTGTTATTGACTACTTCCACATCAGTTTTTGGCATTGTCTCACTTGTCTCCATCCGTTCAATACCAGTGTTTGCCTCTTCAGACAGTATATTTGGACTCGATTCATTTGTCCTGCCAATCGGGACCTTTCCAATTTTGAAAAAGACTGTCCAGATCAAGAAGTACGCCATGCCCTTCGCCATGACAAGATTGTTCTTGGATTCTGGGTCTATGCCTAACACGAGGAGGGTACCCTCGGTATCATCCTTCCTATAGAAGACTTCCCACTTTCTCACGGAAAGTTTTGGATTCTGTTTGCCAATGATGTCGAGTATGTACTCTGATGAGAACTTACTGGGACATCCCTTAACATATAGGGTCGTTTTTATGAGTTCAGGAATGTCGCTTTTCCTTACCAATTTTAGCTTTGCGCCGTTCCAAGGTGAGGGGAAGCTATCCACAAGTTTTACGAGGACACCAGCGCAGCGTTGTGATGCCAGCCTTAGCATCAAAACACCCCTCTCAAACTTGCAACTCATTACTTCGATTGGTGGTTCATCCTTAGATTCGAGGACGTATTCCGCTACCCTCGTATAGACCAAATCTTCGAAGTTACTCTTTTGGTCTTCGGGGATTCTACCAGATGCACTACTGCTATCAATTATGGCGTAGCATAGATCGTCTCGAAAATGTTGTTTAGCTATATTAGAATAAGACGGTGGCTTCTTACCCTTCTTTATGGCCAATTGATTTTTCCGTGTCTGTAGTCTTTTTGGTTAAAGCCTCATCCTTAACGGATGATTTGGTTGACTTGAACTGAGTTATTGGGTCAACTTTACCGCCCACAATCGAAGGACCCAGACTAGAGACCTCCTTTTGTGTGGTTACGTTAGGCTTATCCGAATTACTGGAAGACGGCGAGCCCTTTTTCTTCTTAGTCACTTTCACAGCGCTATGTTCTTCGGGAGACCTGACTCTTTTAGCGGCCTCCATGTTTGTATTGGAGGTAGAATTGTCAGGTTCATCCCCTCGGTTCAACTTATTCAGTTTCCTTCTTTGTGCCCCTGACAGTCTCTTTGAGTTAGCAACAATAGTGATATTGTTTTCATTTGATGATTCAGAGTCAGAGTCCCCATAATAAACTATTGTATAAAACATCCACTGAAAATAAATTACTAGTCAAGTTTCCGCATGGTAAACAATTAAACATAAATATGTTTAGCTTTAATACTCACCATGAACAATTAATAAAAGAAAGAAATTAGTCTTTGGATAACATCGCAATTGTTAAGTGTTTTATTTCGCTACAACTTCGGTTCAGGGATTCACTTAGAACAAATTGGTTTCAACTCATGAAGTAAGTTAATCAATTTAATCTAAAATTATATATACTTTATGGGGTCTCAGAACAATATTTAGAGGTGTTACAAACGGTGTGACAAAATTAATATACCCCCCATTTCGTCCTATGGAAATTGAAGTCCATTGGTTACTCCTATCGAAAGTTATCGTGGCACCAGCCAGACAGACGGACGGACGAACATTGCCCAAATGACTTACAATGTGCCAGAATGGTTTTCCGCCAAATATTATTGGAGTCTCTTAGGTCACTCCATTATTCATTTTTAATAGAAAATAATTAATTTTTTCTTCAAATACCGAAAGAAAATATTTTTATAAACAATACCAAATACAAAAATAGAACGTCCCCACGAGCCCGGGCATCGTTAAGAATACATACAGCTTTGTTGCTGTATTACTCTGCATTTAACTTTCAAATATACCACTAAAACATTGGAATAGAAAGAAAGCAAGTTGTTTGTGTAGAAAAATCATCTGCCAACAACAAAAAACAACTTGAATAGTCAAAGGTAAAAAGAACTACGGAGGTTGACTTGATATTGACTTATATGTACATTTGAATTATCTTTCATATATATAGAAATTATAACAAGTGGACCGCAGGCCAAAAACAACATCAATGCATCCGAAGATCTGATTTACCACCAGTGAAACGTAATGCCGTGGTAGGTGTTGGGTTTCAAGGTAGTTTTCTTCTTCACTTGACAATTAAAATACCTTCCTTCACTTAGAAGGAAGGTATGTCATCTCCACAGCGAGAATAACATCAATAATAGATCAAACCATCACAGGGTTTCATGAAAAAAAATTATGTTTTTCCAAAAAAGTGTATGAGAAGATAATTTTTTTTGACATACTTTTTAAATATATTACGTATATAATCGTGATATGTGCACAGACAAATACGGTGAGCAAAAAAGCATTTTAAATCAAACACGCCATGAGCAGTGCGCAAGTCCGCAAATATCAGTTCGGAACAAATTAAACAATAAAAATAACTTTCAAAAACAAACTTTATGCAACTCAAGAAGAACCATTGAAACCCAAACTACAGCACCAACCGTTTTAGTGAAGCGTCATATTCACAACGCTGAAACAATTGGTATCAAAAACAAGAACCAGGCGCTTAGACCCAGGAGAGACAAAAGAAGGAATACCATGGGACCACGCCAACCACACATACAGACATGTGTCAGAGCGCAGAGACGTAAACAAATTTGCGTTTTTGAAATCGAAAACGTTTTTAGCTTCTCCAGAAAACGTAAACCGAAAAAACTTCGGTTTTAAATGTTCACAAAAGTGAAATTTATGTTTTAAGTAATTTAAACTCCAGCAAAGTAAAAAAAAAATACTAAAAATTAAGTATGAATAATGTTAGAATTAATTTCACGTAAAACAAATTAATTCAAATACGTTTCGTGGAAAAATGTTAATACTTTTGATCTTCGAGGGGCTATATCCCCAGATGCAATCATACAACAAAAAAAAATGCAGCCATGAAACTAAAAAAAATTAATGATAAATTTAATAATAATAACACTGTGCTAGTCCACAAATGTAACAGAAAGGAAACCATTTGGATAGACCTATTTCAGTCATGCTGAATCCAGTGGCATTAGCCGTTTTTCTATGTTAGCTTTTGTTTTCGCGATATTCGACTACAAAGTTTGTTGGGAAATCAGAGAGCTGACTTATCTCTTTGTTTATTTGTGGAAGTGGAAGACTTCGGAATATACGCTTCAGTCCAAAGATCGAAATAAAGGGAACATTTGGACAATTATTTTTCTCAAAACAGTCGTCCACGCTTCTCACCCCCTACCCCTGAAAAAGTGCAATGAAATCTTATTATATGTTAAAAAACATACATATCGTCGACATTTTTAGAAGGCATCGTTGAGAAAAATATTCCTCGTGAAGAAATACTATAAGTCCTTTCTCAACTTTTTTATGAGTATTAGGCAAATTTCGAGTTATTACATAATTTGGGTATTTTTCTGCTCATAGCAGAAAATATTTGAAATTAAATTTTTTGACTTAAATTTTTGTAAATTATTTTTTCGTTAGTGTTAATGGAAATTTCAAAGGTAACCAACAAAACCTGCTTAATTGTGAAACCTGTTAATTTTTCATAAATATGTTGAAAGGAGACTCATAGTAATTTTTCGCGAGGAACATTTTTCTCAAAGACACAAACTAAAAATGTCGATGATTTGTATGACTTTTGATACATGGTAAGATTTGATTGCACTTTTTTGGGGGAAAAGTGGTGAGAAGCGTTGTTGACTATTTTGAGAGAAATAATACTCGAAGGGTTCCCTTTATTTCGTTCTTTGGACTGAAGCGCGTTTTCGGAAGTCTTACACTTCAAAATCACCTCCGAGATGACTAACCTCTCTGATTTTTTGCAAACTTTGTGGTCGAATATCGCGAAAACAAGAGCTAACCTAGAAAAATGGTTACCTCCATTGGATTCAGCAAGGTCGAAATAGGTATATCCATAGGTTCTCGTTTCTGTTACATTTTTAAAGTGTCCATTTCGAGCACAGTGTAATTGTTATAAAGGGTGGTTAAATTGTAAGGGTCGATGTTGAATGTGAACCACACCTAAACGTCAAGTTTTTTTCTGCATTTCATTTTACATTTCTCAATTTCATCCTAACTCAATTTGAACCATGGAAAGATACACAATCGAGCAACGCGTTAAAGTTTTTTAAGCTTTTTACGAAAATGGGCGTTCAAATCAAAATGCATTTCGTGCACTTCGTGGTGTTTTTTTGATCAGCATAATCGACCAAATGTGTCCACAACCGGAGAATTGTGTCCAAATTTCAGCAAACCGGGTCTGTAGGAGATGTGAAAACAGCTGTGCATGCTCGCCCAGTTCGTTTAGTGGCTTATGGTCTGGCGACGTCATCGGGCCATACTTTTTCGAAATGAGGCCGGTCAGGCAGTTACTGTGAATGGTGCTCGCTACAGGGATGCCAACTTTTTCTGAAGCAAAAGCGTAACGAAAAATTTAAAAAGCGTAAAAAAGCACTAAATGTTTTTTAATTAGAAAACTTTTTATTTTAAGATAAAAATTGCTTTATTCAAGTCACTTTGGTATAACAGTAAACAAAAATTGATAGTCCAAACAAAAAATATTTATAGTATACATATTTATAATATACTAGCGGACCCGGCGAACTTCGACTCGCCCCAATTTAACGCCTTCAGATAAACTCCAGAGTGATAATAAAACACAGATAGTTAAAATTTTAATGCGATTTGTTTAAAAGGAATCGAAATCAGTAGAGAGCGATGTGATAAACAACAAACAACGAAGACAGAAGACAGGCAACGTACAGATGACCGTGCGAAAAACAGGGAAATTCGAGATTAATTCCACAGACTTCCTACGATTGGTTTTGAGATTTATTGATTGTCATCGCAAAAGCCAATCGTACAGGGAACTGAATCCGCTTGAATTGGAATGAAAGATCAGTTGGAATAATCGGAATTCGTGGGATAAGGACTTCCTCTCCTTTGAATTTTCCCTTGATGATCGTCGCCTGAATCACATTGTCCATCAGTTTCATAATGGACAACCGCGAACTATGCACAATTTCGGATGATTCAGATTCCGCAACATGATTATGATCGATTCCACCTTCAGCTGTAAATTATGCGGCGGAGCTCCTGGCACATCAAGCGAGTTCGATTTTACTTTGAATAATAAAATTCATGCTATTGACGTCCTTATTCTTCGCTGCTAATATTGCCCGTTCACTAATCTTATCGAGATTTGGAAACACTTTGCTGATGAGTTCCTCGTTCGACGATGTGAACTCGCAAAAATTTGCCGGGAACAATATCAATGCAGTGGAAACATCAACAGTAATTTGGCCATTGCCAAGCGCCAACAGTTGTTTCGAGAATTCAAGAGCCGATGAGTCGTTCTGCAGCGCGACTCTCATGTTCGTGGTCAATTTCAACTTCTTGACATTCCGCCACAAAGACCACGATTTCAGGCATGCATTAATTTCATCGGCAGTAGATTTCGGGATGACGGGAAGCGTTTGACGAAAATCTCTGGAGAGCAATATCATACTCACCAAATTGTCTCAAATCACGTCGTAAATCCTTCATCGTTCGGTCAACTGCCTCCAGAGCTCGTTTATGCGCCATCGTGCATTCATCCGAAATTATGATTTTCCAATGCCCGCAATCCAATAAGATAACCTTACCTCTTATACTCAAACTTATTATCTGAAAAAATGTTCGAATTGATAAATATCGCGTTGAATTTTAATTGATCGTAATGCTTGTACCGTTTGCCGATGTGATACGCGAAATCAGTGTAACAATACGCAAAACTCGAATGAATTGCAGCAAGAAAAATAGCACATACTCGTGCATATGTTTAATAGAAAACTTTTTTGTTTAATAGAAAATTAATAAAAAAATTTGGATTGAAAAAGAGAGCAGTAGATAGGAACAGTAGGAATCTCGCAAGAAATAGCAATTTTCGATTTTCCCAATTTTCCGACTTTTCCGGAGGGTTTTCCCAAAAAAAAAAACTAAAAAAAAATTGAGCCAAATCGATCCAGCCGTTCTCAATTGATGAGAGCAGTAGATAGGAACAGTAGGAATCTCGCAAGAGATAGCAATTTTCGATTTTCCCAATTTTCCGACTTTTCCGGGGGGTTTTCCCAAAATTTTCTTTCGTAACAACCTTCTCCAGGCAAATACGAACAACTGAAAAAAAATTGAGCCAAATCGGTCCAGCCGTTCTCAATTGATGAATTACTATACATTTTTCACACCATTTTTATATATATAAGATTGTATATATATATACCTATCAAGTCAAGTTGGCACAATTAATAATTAAATGGCCATACGCATTTTTTGGCTCACGGTGGATTTTTTGCACATTTTCTATATTTTTTCGCGGTGTACCGTACGGAATATCTCTTTTGTGTCTGAAGCAAATTAGATATTGAATACGAGAAAAAAACGCCGAACATTACTATCCGAAAAAGTGCATCCAGTGCCTTAAAATTTTTTGTTGGGCGCAGCCATTTGGTGAAATTAGGATTTTTCTCGCTATATTTTTGTGGATAGCGCTCCATCTGTAAAAAAACAAAAATTTTTCGAAATAATTAGTGAAATTGTAACAATTTCACTGAATTATTTGGTTTAGTTTTACTCTTCTTTTTGTATGATATTGAAAATACCGATTGTTTTTATTGGTTGTACACAATTCTTAAACCAACGACATTTAAAACGCAGAGTGAAATGAGGGAGACAAATGTAAGTGCATAGAATTAAGATGTTGCCATGCAGTAGCAAATTGGTACAACTTCTTTATGTTGCCAGTTTCGATCTGACAAATGTACTAAACAAACACTAACAAAAAATATGAAAAGCGTACAGTTAGTGGTTTTTATTTCGTTTGGCACTAACTGAATACTTTTCGCGTATTGTGGGGTCTGAAGGCCGGGTTAGGCATACGTAACCGTAATTTATCTTTACCGTTGCCGTAACGTTGCCCGTTTGAGCGATTAGCCAACGTTGAGATAACGAGTCATATGGTCTGACAACAACAACACATAAGTAAACAAAAAAGCCGCGATTTCTTTTTGTTTAGGTTTATTAAAAATGAAGTTAAAAAGATTGTTTATAAATTTGTGTGTTTTTAAATCTGTGCAGAATTTACAATTAAAGTAAATCAAGAAAATATCGTCCTATAAACAATGACTGAGTTAACTGCGCCAAAGCAACGGATTAGACCGGCAGAGATATAACAATAACAATACTAGGCATGTTTTCGTTACAAGCTAGCACTTTTAGTTTAGCACTTTGCAACGAAAACAACTGACTTCCACTAACTGGCACATAAGCAATAAGTGGCGGATTTTCACTATCTGGTAGCAATGGTGTCATGAGTTGCGAAGAAAGAACAGTGCGAAACAGACAAAAAATTCGTGAAAAGTATTTATAAAACATATATTTACTATTCTATGTTCAATTGTTTACACTCTTTTGCAAATATTAAAATAATTTCCCATTTTTGTTCTTCTTCTTCCCGTTAATTCACAATAATTGATAAAATCTCTCCAAAAATGGGATACCATATTGCTAAATATAGGGTGCCCAATCTGGCAACATCATACTCGATTAAGACATGAACACAAGCACCAAACTTCATCGGTAACTAATAGTGCTTAAAAGTGCTTAGCTCCCCATACAAATTAAGCACTTATGGTGTAACGAAAACACGCCTACTGTATGTCAAATATTGCTTTATCCTATGATTCCAAGTTGGGAAATATTAACATTCTATTCTTTAAAATTGTAGATATTTGGGTCACGGTTGTTCCATACAATCGATTGCATGGAGTCACAGGCTGGGGAAAACAACAATGCGAAATATTGTTTTAGAATACAGTGAAGTTTTGTGGCGCTTGCTTTCTTCGATTTAATTAAGTGAACCAACTACACAGCAGTACAAAACATTGCCAATGATTTTCAACGAATGTGGGATATGCCGAATTGTGTGGGAATCTGCGATGCTAACTATACATTCATATCAGTTAATGTTGGAAGTTATGGCAGCTAACACGATGGGGGTATGTCCATTAAACTTCTATTTAATTATAATCTATTTTAAAACAAACAATTTCCAATCAGTTATTTTAGGTGCAGCACCTGTACCTCCTAGTAAACCATTATCGTCAGCATCCTCTGAAGCCTTTCCTCATTTTTTTATTGGCGATGCGGCGTTTCCCCTGAGGAATATCCTTGGTCTAAGTCAACAACTATAGACGAGCTCAGAGACAACAGCCAACGCGAAATTGCCAACGTTCCGGTCGAAATGTCGCTGTTGACGGGCTCGTGGTAGTCATATGACCGAAATTGAATTTCATTCTTAAAATGTAACATTTGCACTACACCTGGAATAAATTTGAACTCAATATCTTAAATATTCTGTGTTTTATTAATACTTTTACTTATGTCTATTTCCATTGAAGAGGTACTCAGCCAAATCCAATCTCTATCTATAAATAAGTCCACATTTGTAGCGACGCTTATATTGCTGTCAAATTCACCCACAATGAAGAAGATTGGCGCAATGATTGTCTCGTACTGTCGCCAAAGGAATCCTGAAGCAGATTATAAATTTAATTTTTAATGGAATCAGCCGCGATCTTCATAAAACTCACCTGTGACGCCCAGCTCCTTGCCAATTTGCTTCCAAGCTTCTCGCTTTTTTTCAGATATCCTATATGCTGGGATATATTTATTGTATAAAGGCTCGTGCAACTGCACCAATGAATCAAATCTTCGCCTTTCATGTTTATTTGCACTTTTAAACAACAAATAATTAATAAATTATTTTCGTTGCTTTTCTCGGTGAACATACAATTGTAATTGTAAACAACATGTAGTATCAGCTGTTGTCAAATTGTACGTAAACGGAACGTCCAATTCTAATTTCAACAGATTCAGCCGTCCGTTTACGTTTCGTTTCCGTTGGCTAATCGTTTACACCGACTTCCATATGACAGATTGAATCAGCTGATTCGTTACGCTACGGGGGCGTTACGGTTAAGTTTGCCTAACTGGGCCTTGAAAAGCACTAAATCTAGTGCGAAAAGTACTAAGTTGGCACCTCTGGTTCGCTATCGTCAAATGATAACGAACTTTTTATGACCCGAATTGGAAGATATGGATGTGGAAAATATGCGGTTTCAACAGGACGGTGCCACTTAGCACACAGCTAACGAAACAATGGTTCTTTTGCGCAACAAATTCTATGGCCGTGTTATCTCACGTCGTGGGATGTCAATTGGCCGCCAAGATCATGTGATTTGACTCAGTTGGACTTCTTTCTTTGGGGTTATTTGAAAGAAAGGGTGTACGTCGATAAGCCAGCAACAATTCAATAGCTAAAGGATGAGATAATTCGGCACATTAACGGCATTGAACCTCAATTATGCCTCAGCGTCATCGAGAATTTTGACCATCGGATGGAGGTGTGCCGAGGTCGCGGCGGCCATTTGGCCGATATTTTGAACCTTACCTTATCACAATAAAAAGAAATGACAACAATTTCCTAAATAATTTGTGTTTTATTCAAAATGAACATCGGCCCTTAAAATTTAACCACCCTTTATATTTAAAGGGGCAGACACAAAAACATTAATCAAGCCAAGAATTTTATGGAATGCCACCAAGGCATTTCCAAGGTATGTTGAAGACAATGTTTAGTATTTCTTGAAAGAATTAGCAGAAAATTTAAAGAGTGTCTTTGCGAGTGGACAAATTTGTTCGGATTGAAAGACTAGCGTGAAGAAAATATTGTATAACAATAGGTTAGGTTAGGTTAGGTTGTAGAGAGGAGACGTTTAAACGTCTCATGTCCATGGACATACACTTAAGCCAGTGGTTCGGCCTGTTGTGCGCTCCTTATTTATGATCTTTTTATACCTCACGAGTTACAGAAAATCGGTACTAGACACGAATTTTCTCAGTATCTTCCAGTCATATTCTCTGAGATGAGTCAAGTCTGGTAATATGTCGGACCCGAAATGTTGGGATCTTGCATGTGTGAAAGCCGGGCAGTGACACAGAAAATGTTCCATCGTTTCGATGTTTTCTCTGCATGCCCTTCATTCGTCGTTTCCTGCTAGTCCTATGCGATGAAGATGTGCTTGTAAGCTTGAGTGTCCCGTTAGAACACTCATCATCTTACTAATATCGATCTTGTTTAGTTTCAGAAGACTTCTTGTTTTCTTTTCATTTGGGTCACCCCACAGTATCTTTGCAGTTGCTCCTACTGTTGCGCTATTCCACATAGTTTTATGAGCCATCACTGCCCAGTGCTTCAACTCATTTTTCGTGGCTTCGAAAGGTTTCCAATTTTCCAAGTTTATTACTCGAAGTTCTCTGCCCTTTGAAGCCAAGTTGTTTGCCCGTTCATTTCCAATCACTCCGTTGTGTCTTGGTACCCAGCAAATACGCAATTGACCATGGGCTGAGTAATCATTTAT
Organism: Eudasyphora cyanicolor; assembly: GCA_963930755.1. NCBI lineage: Eukaryota > Metazoa > Arthropoda > Insecta > Diptera > Muscidae > Eudasyphora > Eudasyphora cyanicolor. The sequence continues at coordinate 143,489,982 of OZ005734.1, forward strand.
CGTTCTTTTACAGTCCAACACAGTTCTGGATTTGACCCTTTCCGATGTTATTGCTTTAATCGCCATTTGGCTGTGTGTGAAGATGTTGGCATATTTAGGCTTTGTCGTGTTACTGAGCCAGTTCACACACTCCGTGATTGCTCGAACTTCTGCTTGAAATACCGTGTTATGGTCAGGGAGGCGGAAGTGAAGTTCGACTTCTGGTTCATCAATAAAAAGTCCCAGACCCGTCCTTCCTTCTCGCTTGGACCCATCCGTGTAGCAGCTTGTTCCCACTGGCACATGGGCCAAAGTTCCATTTTCCCAGGAGCGTCTGTCTGGCACAAACGTATCACAGGTAGCTGTAAGCCGCACTTCAGGAATGCGGTCCGAGATTTCTGGCGTTTGAATGTGACCAACTAGATATTCTAAAATCTTCTGATGGTACGACTTGTGGTCTCGATTTATCCATTCACCCATCACTTGTAGACGTCTTGCTGTGAGGGATGCCTCATACTTTATACGGATGTCTATTGGTTGGATGTGCAGTATAGTCTCCAACGCTTTTGTTGGTGCAGTTCTAAATGCCCCGCTTATGCCTAGACAGCACATACGTTGAATTTTTTGCAAAGGTATTACGTTTCACTTCTTGTCCATTGATGTCCACAAGGTGATTATTGGTCTAATCACGCTCATGTAAAGCCAGTGAGTCATATTTGGACGTAGTCCACATTTTAAACCTATAGCTCTTCTGCACAACGACCAACATCTGTGTGCCTTTGTAACTCTTTCTTCAAGATGATCTTTCCAGTACAGTTTCTGATCCAAAATTACTCCCAAGTATTTTACCTTTTTAGTTACAGCAATTGTCTTATTCAGGAATCGAGGCGGGGTAAAACGTGAGATCTTCGTTTTCCTTGTAAATAGACATATTTCTGTTTTGTCTGGGTTAACATTTAATCCCCTTGGTTGTGCCCAGTTATATGCTATGTTAAGTGCCTCTTCAGCTCTTCTGCATAATAGATTTGGATGAAAGCCCTTTAGAAGTATTACAACGTCGTCCGCATAACAGACTGGTTTAAGTCCTTCATTGGTGAGGGCTTTTAGGAGACTGTGTATCGTCGTAACCCATAGAAGAGGCGATAAAATGCCCCCCTGAGGTATACCACGATTTACCTTGTCTCTAATTTTTACGTCATATGACCCACAAATAATCCACCTATTCCTTAGCATATTGTTGATCCAGTTTTTCAGCGCCCGGTCAACCTGAAACTCGTCTAAGGACTGGATAAGTGTATCGGTCTGTACATTGTTAAATGTGCCCTCAATGTCTATGCAAACAGCAAGTGTATACATTTCTTTACTGAAGGACTCTTCTATGTGGTGCACTACCTCATGCAGAGCTGTTTCCAATGATCTTCCTTTGACATAGGCGTGTTGTTTGAATTTTAGCCTGTCATCCGCTATTTTACCTTTGACCATGTCATTATTATTCGCTCCATTGTTTTTAACAGGAAAGAAGTATGGCTAATGGGTCGATAAGCCTTTGGGGTCGTGTAACTCGCCTTGCCAGGCTTTGGTATAAAGACCACCCTTGATTCCTGCCAGTTTTTTGGGGTATACGAATGGGTTAGGCATGCAGTGAACACTCCAGCCAGAAGAGCTGATACCAGATCCACCTCATTCTGCAGAAGTGCTGGAAATATTCCATCCGGTCCCGCAGCCTTAAAGGGAGAGAAACTTTTTATCGCTTCTTTAACCATACCATCTGTTATATCCGTAATAGGTACTTGATGCAATACATTTTCATTCTGTAACTGTTCCTCTGTTGGTCCAGCATTACCAGTCGGAAAATGAGTTTTCATCAAGAGCCTTACGGTATCCTCTATAGTTTCCATCCTTTTACCCGTTTCATCCACCAGTGTTTCGGTTTGGACATGAGTTTTTGAGAGGAACTTTTTCATTTTAGACATGCTGTTAACGCTGTCTACCTGTTCACAGAAAAGCCTCCAGGAGTTACGTTTCGCCGATCTAACGATTTTATTGTATTCTTTGAGTCTTCTGTGGTAGTCGTCCCAATATACTGATTGTTTTTTACGTCGAGCTCTATTGTAAAGTCTGCGGACATCTTTGCCAATCGAGCGAATTTGTCCTGTCATCCAGGGTTTCTCAAAGGCAGATTTCCTTTCTCGAAGTGGGCAACTATCTTCGAATGATTTTACAAGAGCCTCGGTAATCTTCTTAACATTGATATCAATGTCTTCTGCACATAGATAATCGCGTGTAGGCTGCCCCAATCGATTTCTAAGTAGATTTCCGAATTTAGTCCAGTCGGTCTTAGCCTTATTACGGAAACTTATGGGGTTTGGCGGTGGCCGTGCAATTTTAAACCTTATATAACGGTGGTCTGAATAGGAGTGTTCATCCGAAACCCTCCACTCATGAATCTCATCAATAAGATTTTCTGAACATATCGTTATATCTAATACTTCTTCCCTAATTTTGTTAACAAAGGTTGCAGTGTTTCCTATGTTAAGAGTTATGAGGTCATTTGTATTCAAAAATTCGATAAGGGCGTGTCCCCTTTTATTGGTGTTAGTACTACCCCAAGCGATATGATGGGAGTTGGCGTCACATCCAGCTAATAACTCATTACTTGTGTGTTTGGATTCCCTCACCAGACGTTGTAATTCCGACGTAGGTGGCAATGTCGGCGCATCGAATGGCAGATATATTGACGCCAGGTACATATTTCCATTACCTTGCCTCAGCACCGTTGCGTCCGATGTTGACAACTCTGGAGAGAAAATAAAACATAAGTTTTTATGGCACAGAATACAAGTCCTTGGACGAGTACCTGTGTTAGCGTAGAAAAGGTTATAGTTCACATGGTTTAATCCAGTAACCTTGTTGCTAGTTGTCCATGGTTCCTGGATCAAAGCAATATGAACCCTGCCTTTATTTATGATGTCCATCAGAGCGTTGGATGCTGTCTCGCTCCGGTGGAGGTTTATCTGGATGACCTCAATCATTGTCCTTCCAGTAAAAGTTTCTTTTGGGAGTCTATCCTATCTGGTGGCACCCCCTCTTTATTTGGTAGTGGTCATTCTCCTCCTTTCGTTCACTACCTATTACACCATCTTCCAGTTGACAATTTTGGGAGGCGGTGTTATTTTTTGTCGCTCCCTCATTGGTTTGAATCGTTTTGTGGCTCTTTTTATTTTGATCACCACCTTTGCTGGGAACTTCCTGCAAAAGTGGTGGTACTATTGGTGAACTGGTGGTGTTATTGACTACTTCCACATCAGTTTTTGGCAGTGTCTCACTTGTCTCCATCCGTTCAATACCAGTGTTTGCCTCTTCAGACAGTATATTAGGACTCGATTCATTTGTCCTGCCAATCGGGACCTTTCCAATTTTGAAAAAGACTGTCCAGATCAAGAAGTACGCCATGCTCTTCGCCATGACAAGATTGTTCTTGGATTCTGGGTCTATTCCTAACACGAGGACAGTACCCACGGTATCATCCTTCCTATAGAAGACTTCCCACTTTCTCACGGAAAGTTTTGAATTCTGTTTGCCAATGATGTCGAGTATGTACTCTGAAGAGAACTTACTGGGACATCCCTTAACATATAGGGTCGTTTTTATGAGTTCAGGAATGTCGCTTTTCCTTACCAATTTTAGCTTTGCGCCATCCCAAGGTGAGGGGAAGCTATCCACAAGTTTTACGAGGACACCAGCGCAGCGTTGTGATGCCAGCCTTAGCATCAAAACACCCCTCTCAAACTTGCAACTCATTACTTCGATTGGTGGTTCATCCTTAGATTCGAGGACGTATTCCGCTACCCTCGTATAGACCAAATCTTCGAAGTTACTCTTTTGATCTTCGGGGATTCTGCCAGATGCACTACTGCTATCAATTATGGCGTAGCATAGATCGTCTCGAAAATGTTGTTTAGCTATATTAGAATAAGACGGTGGCTTCTTACCCTTCTTTATGGCCAATTGATTTTTCCGTGTCTGTAGAGTCTTTTTGGTTAAAGCCTCATCCTTAACGGATGATTTGGTTGACTTGAACTGCGTTTTTGGGTCAACTCTACCGCCCACAATCGAAGGACCCAGACTAGAGACCTCCTTTTGTGTGGTTACGTTAGGCTTATCCGAATTACTGGAAGACGGCGAGCCCTTTTTCTTCTTAGTCACTTTCACAGCGCTATGTTCTTCGGGAGACCTGACTCTTTTAGCGGCCTCCATGTTTGTATTGGAGGTAGAATTGTCAGGTTCATCCCGTAATAGGTTCTGTCGGTTCAACTTATTCAGTTTCATTCTTTGTGCCCCTGACAGTCTCTTTGAGTTAGCAACAATAGTGATAATGTTTTCATTTGATGATTCAGAGTCAGAGTCCCCAATGGCTTTTAAAGGCTGGGGTTGCTTAAAAGCCCCGGCTGGGTTCTGCTTCATCTGTCTTATCATTTGTTTTGCCTGCGGCTGGATGTGCTCTTGTTTCATTTTCGACTACGGGATCCAAGGCACCAAAGCTCGTAGAAGTTGCTTGCTCACGATTGTTCGATAACGACGACACATGACTCGTGGGTGAATCAACGCTTGTCGCCGGCACTGGGTTTTCCCTCCCCTGCGCAGTAATCTCCTTCGTCTTTTTTGGCTTAATCATAAATTGGTTGGGGGAGACACCCCCATAGCCAGTATTAGCCAGTAATAGGTACGTCGGTATAGGCCTTCCAGACTGAGCTCAGAAATATCTGTCCAGAGACCGAAGCATCCAATTCAACCTACGCTTTATAAACAACAAACCTCCTGGTTGCGTAGTAGGTAGGTGAATAGGTATTGCGTAATAGGTTAAAAACTATCCGCACTGCGATAACACGTCCGTTCGCTACGACAGGCGGCGACTGACTCTTCAAGAAAGACTGACTAACAATAAGAAAGATAATAAAAAATGGTGGTGGTATTTTGAAAAGAAGTGTAATTTTAAGTCGTCTTCTCTTCAGGCGTCATTCTTAGATTTATCCAATGTGGACATATCTAACCCTCGAGAGCATTCATAACTCTCCATAGAATAGATGAAACGGTGCTTCTTCCCATACTCAGCTCTACATCCTTAGTTATAACACCTTGCAGCAAGAAAATGAAGCCTTGTTGTCAATTGAATAATTGACCAGTACCAATCAAAATGCCCCCTTATTCAAATTACAAAAGCCTGAAAAACTAAAAAAAGAATATACAGCAAATATATAGTTAAAAGGATATATTTACTTACACTCCATTTGTTTAGGACAATTGATCTGATGCATCCCGCAAAAGTCTGCGGTGTAATTTTGTTTAACAATCCACATTTCTCTCTTCTTCCATCAATGCAGCAATTGCATTTTGTTTATTTTTTGGTTTTAATATATTTTATTTTGTTTAGTCAGTACCGCCAATCAGAATCTGGAGTCGAACCGATATTGTTAACGAATGTGGCTGGAACAGCTGTGCTGATTTCAATGCTACCATATTTTTTGATATTGTTTTTCGGTTTCCATTTTCATTCCGTTTTATGAAAACGTACAAGAGCGGAAGAAGGTAAAGCAAACCCATACGATTTGGAAATACGAAAAATATACGAATTAGGTACGATGTCTGAATGCTATGTCTGGGGAACATTTTGTTTTTGCTTCCTGGTTTCCATCTACATCTTGTTTTGGTTCTTACGGTTATTGTTTATTTTTTTCCAATGCATTACATTTATTATTAAAAAATGAAAATGACAATAAGTGGACAAATCTTAACCTAGTATACTATTCTCTGGGTTATTGCCAATACGAATAAACCATTGAGACTTTATACGATTTTTCACTTTAACAAAAGGTTAACATTTAAAATTTAAGAATTCGTAATTTAATTTTTGTTTTGGTTTAGAAATTCTCGAGCCAGGATGTTTGGATGATTCAATAGTTTGCCCACGTTACACCGGCAATATTTTTCAATTTCCTCTGTTACTGTTGGCTTGTTGGATGTTAGCGTTTCTTATATACCATGGTGCACCTGCATTAAACGAAGAATATTCGAATGTCTTCTTTTTAATTTGCAAATATTTTTTTAGATCACTTTCCTCAGCTGATTTTAGGGCCGATTTCAATCCCTTCAGGCAATCTTTTATTCTTTTGCTCAGAGCTGGGGAGCGATATTGTTGCCACTCTCTTCTAACGCCTCTTCAGTTGGTATACTTATCGGGCAAATTGTAACACCCATTTTCATGATTGTTGTAAATCAGTGTTTGAAAAAGAAAAGCACCACCACGCCCCGAAAATGTCTCCAGCGACGAGGAATTCTCGAATGAGGAGGACCAAATATCCCTGGCAGAAGAAGAAGATGATGACAGCCGCACCCCAGAAGTGCAGCAGACCTGCGAAACACCGCCGGTACCGAAGCCGAAGATAAGGATTGTGAGCGCAACGCCGGCCTCACAGGCGGTTGTTACATTGCCGGTACAACCCCAAATAGACGGAAGGACGCCCGCCGATGGTCCATCGACATTTGATTCAGGTCCAGAGTAAGAAAACTCGGGCCAATAAAAAGAAGACCTCAGCACATCCGAAGACGACTCCGGCTACTGAAAACAAACAGTTGAAGAAGCCAAACTCCGCAGCAGCAGCACCTAAGAGTAAGTCCACTAACATTAAGAAAAGTGCAAAGGCAGTACCGGTACTGACCATATACAATCAGAACGTTAAGGAATTAACGTCCGAAATCGCGCGTGTCCTCGGGCATAAAAATTTCGTGTGCAAAGTTGCATCACAAGCGGTGACGAACGTCGTAGTGTTCACACTCGACGATTATTCGAAATTGCGGAGTATGCTCCAAGAACAGAAACGCAACTTCTATACCTTCTCTCCGTAGGGCCAAAAGCCGTACGCGGCTATAATCACAGGTCTGTCCGACTCGTACGACGAGGCAGACCTACGCGCGCACCTCGCCGGTACGAAACTTTCTTTGGAAGTTAGGATTGCCAAACTCGGGTGGGGCAAATAGTTAATCCATTTGTCCCGCAAATCGGATATCGCGGGTCTTTACAAGCTGCATGCCATCCTACATTGTAAATATCACTCGTGATAAAAAGAAGAAAACCGCGCTGTGTTTCAACTGCCAACGCATCGGGCACGTGGCTACCAATTGCGGCATGCCAATTGCGTTAAATGCGGAGGCGACCACGGCTCCGCAAAATGCAAAATCCCTGCCAAGGGACAATTTACCCCTAAGAAGGTAATCTCAACAGAACCCTGCAACGGGCGCTGTTGTTGAAAAACCAGAGTTCGAGGTACATTGCGTTAATTGCAAAACCGACGGACATACGGCCAGTTCCAAGAACTGTCCGAAGCGTCTAGCGTTTATCGCTAAGCGCGTCACCGCTACCAAGGCATCTGCCAAAGTACCACGTGCAGTACATACGCGGGAAATCCCTTCCCCTCAGGCTACCAGTACTGCCCGCAGCAGCGTCTCGTACGCAGCTGCAACGGCAATAAAACCGAGTGTGAGCAGACCTCGGGTAAACCCAAATTATTTCAACGTCATTGACGTTTTTAATAAAGATAGCCAAGAGTTCTTCGGTATGGACTTTTTCGCTATTATCGAAAAAATAAAAAAACACGCGTCGGATTACAATTCCTTGACTACCAAGGAAGCTAAACGTAACGCCATTTTACGTTATATACTGTCTATAGATATTAAATGTATTTTCGTTAATGTCAACTCCATATTTTCGATGCATAGGAGACATTACCTTGATTTGTTTTTAAGAAACACAAACCGGATGTTCTTCTGCTCGCTGAACATAAATTAAATCCGGTAAGTACAGTAAATTTTCGCGTCTATACTATGTATAGGCAAGACAGACTCGGACGCGGTGGCGGCACTCCGATCCTTGTCAAAGAAAAAGTTCACTCCCAGAGGGTTACTCTAAGACTCGGGAGCTTCGAGAATACTTGCGTGCGTGTGAAAAAACTTGATGGGTCCTGGCTGACAAGTGCACGCGAATCAACTCGATCCGATACTCGACGCGTTCGGTCAAGACGATATAATAATCGGCGGCGACCTTAACGCGAAACGCCCAAGTTGGGGAGGTGACGTCACCAAACCTCAAGGCAAGTCTCTCTGTGACTACCTCTTGGAGTGTCCGGAACGTAGGATAGCAAACACCGAGGGGCCTACAAGATACGGTCCGAATTCGTACATAGATATCTTCATGGTCTCCTCGGGAATATCCTTCGCGGGAGAGACTGAGGCCTCTGGAATCAGAACTCTCGATTTCGAATTTGACCACAAAGCTGTGGAGATCGTACTAAGTCAAAGTGGACTTGCTTCTGACGACAGAAGACAAGAATCATGACCACCGCTTTCCCCGACTCTATGGAAGAGAACATTCCTCGAATGAACTCCAGCCATAGAGGACTTCGAAATCTTCCACCCCATATAATTAATTTTATACGGGAGAAGAAACGCCTTCGAAGGATTCTTCATCGGTCGGAAGACCCTGGCCGATATCCCACCTTAAAAGCTGAAATTTGAAACCTGGATAGAATTATCCAGGGCCAAATCGCTTAATTCGAGCGCTCACATTGGACTGCCTTCCTGCAATCCATCCGAGTAAACAACTCAACATTCAGACAATTAAAAGGTGCAGCCGGGCTAAAAACCCGACCACCTATTTCAGCCTTGCTTAACGCTAATGGCACTCTCGTAGCCGATGATATGGGTAAAGCGAATCTTCTCGCTGACAGTGTTCAGTTGTCTGGGACTTCAATGACTTCATTGATAGTGAAGTCTCCGAACTGAACGACTTGAGCCCAATCCTCAACTTCGATGATGAACTCAGTGCGGATGCTTCAATCCGCGGTGAGGGAACGATATGGCGAAACGTTAGCTTTGTGACACCTCAAGAGGTCGGAGAGGCCTTGAGAGGTAAACGCAACCGTCGATCAGCCGAAGTTGACGGAATTCCGGATATTGTCTTGAAAAAGACCAATATAATGATCTGGACATTTTTGTCCATAATCTTCAATCATTGCTTAAACTTGGGATATTTCTCCAGCGCTTGGAAGGAATCGACCAATATCCCTACTGTCAGCCTTTGGCAAACTTCTGGAGTCGAAATACGTCGGAATACTTGCGGACAACCAATTCGGTTTTCGCAAGGGTCATTCCACTTCCCATCCACTCTCCGTGCTATCCGATCATGTAGCCAGAGCCTTGAATAAGCGCCATGTTAGTCTTGATTTTTCCAAGGCGTTTGACACTGCATGGCACGCCGGCATCTTATTCAAGATGTTGACCAGCGGCTTTGATGGTAACACCTGTCGGATGGTAGCGAACTTTCTACGAGATCGCTCATACAGAGTTAAGGTTGGTAACGACCTCTCTGAGGATAAAAATGTAGTGGCTGGGGTTCCGCAGTGCTCTCTCCTCGGTCCAGTCCTCTACAATATTCCTCTGTGTGACATTTCCCAACCACCTTCTGGTGACTTGCTTTTGATCTACGCAGATGATATACTCATTGTCTCTTCCGGGCCAGTAGCCTCAACTGTTAACTCTAGGATAAATTCTTATATTTTAGAGTTATCGAACTATTTTGACAAATGGAGACTCAGACTGAATATATCAAAATGTGATAGCATTATATTTAAAGGCGTCCTGGTTTGGAATCTCTTCCAGCCAAATAGAAAGGCTTAGGCGATGGGAACGACGAATTCTCGTGACATCCCTCGGTCTTCGAAACACCATCGCGGACGACGGCACGGTATGGAAACCTTCGAATCGGTCTATCTACGGCGCGATTGACTTCGATCGTATAGACGTGTTATTAACCAAAACAGCAATTGGCATCTTGAGAGCTCATCCTCTCTTGATAATGAATGGATGTGAACATGCCTAAATCTAGACACCACTCTAGACAGACGGCGGGCTATACCGTGGCGACCAATTGCTATTCTATCATCGCCGGATAGGTAACTACGAGTTGGACGACACCGTATATAGGACGCGCCAATAATCGGAACTGCCTTTGCACTCCCACCCATTTGTATATATTATTATTAAGTGTAAAAATAACACTTTATAGTTATAGTATTAAGTATAAAACAATAAAATGATGAGTAATTCCCTTTTTGTAAATCGATTTTTTGGGAAAATATTAAATATATCGACAAAGCATTGTAACTAGTATAAGTGAAATGTAGAAATACATAATTTTAAGAAACTAAATATATATAACTTGTAAGATACCTAATGTATGTAAGTTATCTCGTAATAATGAAAAATGTTAGCTATAAGCGTATTTACCCATTGTAATAAGGATTTTTCGAATTAATAAACACGAATTGAATTGTAAATCAGTGTTAAAATGGATGATAGACATAGAGATATTTGTTCACGTCTTGTAAGTTTTATTAAAGCGAAATCAATAAGGTCTGGCGTTTTATTCAGATCTGAGGGCCAATATTTTGGGTGACCGCTCGAAGCTACATCTAGTTTAGCAGATGTTATGGCCTTTATAAGTTATCTACCTTTTGAAGTAGTTAGGCGGGAACACCAATATGTGTGCTTGGCATTACAGTCACCTGCTACCAAGAACCTTGTGCCAAGAGTGAAGAAGAACTGCATGAATTGGTCTTTGTAAATATTGTGCCTAGGTGGACAATAAATCGACGACATCACCAGATTTGTGCCTGTGATAGCGATAGAACTAGGATAATGTTTAATTTTATTTTGGACAATAAGAGCTGTACCACCACAGGTCGTATGTGGAATAACCACGTATACTAAAAAAAATCTTGTTGAATTTATATGCTTTGCATATTTAACATGAAAGAATTTATAGTTTCTATTAATTTTTCTATTGAATTTTCGAGGGAAATTGAGGTAACGGGTGTTTGGAGGAATTGTGTTCGTTGCGATTCGGTGCATATTTGGGTCGCTAGAGCTACCATTTTCCGTAGTAGATACGGTTCTTAAGCCTGGAAAAGGCGATGGAATATAGCTTGCATATGTTGGTGTTTTATTAACATTGTTTGATTTTTACATGTGTTTGTAGACACGGCATCCCTGGACATACATCAACGGACTTGTGCACGTCGCCACATCTGACACAAACGGCCGGTAATTTACAGTAGGCCTTGGTTTGTCCAAATTCATGACAATTTGTACATTGGGGAGGATCAGCTCGTTTTAAGGGTTCCACGACTCTAATTCTACGGTTCCACAAATATCTCAAGTCGTAAATAGGATGAGGTGCACCATTTTTCTTTCTTCGCGAAGAATCAAATTTTAGTTCAAATTTAAAATGGGCTGAGCAATTTTCTTTTTATTTATAATGTTTATTATAAATTTAACTTCGTAGCCCACTTTGGCAAGTTCATCGTTTATTTTAGCTGCTGAAACTGAACTATCAATACCCTTAATTACTACCACAAGACCTTTCGAGCTATTAAGCTGGTAAGTGTAGTAATTCTTTTTCTCGTGATCGAGCAACCCAACCACCTGTAAAACACGTCGCTGTATGTTTGTATCTTAGTTTCGTATACATTACCTCTACGAAGTGAAGCAACATAGAAGTTTCCTTTATCTAGTAGTTGGGATAGCTTGTTTACCAACGTGTTAGTTGTTTGTTCGCGTAAGAAAACTGGAAGTGGTCTGTGTTCTCTAGTAGTTTCATTGGATTCATCGTTATTTTCCTCAGGAGCCGAACTTACCGCATTCATTCCCTTGGGAACTTTGGATCAAGTTCCTTATGTGAGGACCTTGAGTTTGCCTTTCGTTTTGTCACTAAGATGTAACGATCTATTCCTGTTTGTATTTTGTTCTCATCTGTACCCGTTTGAGTTTGTACTTTTTGAGTTTGTACTAATTTTGGGAATCGCGCCTGTGGAAATACCAACACTGTTATGGTTCGGTTTAACTACTGTATTTACTGTGTTAATTGTTGGCCTGTATGTTGTTCATTATTTGTTTAGTTATTGTTTACAAACAAGTTTTTGAATCATAGGCCACCAGTCCCGGACCTTTTTTTGGAGGACCAACTGGTAGTAGCTTCGGCTACGAAGTCTGACCGGAGACTATTGTTTAAGTACGATTTTACTGAATTTTGTTGATATCATTAATTTCTCTAGGTGCATAGATTGGCACATTTATCGTACGTTAACGCTCGTTGAAATCTGCCTACTCCTCGTTACTACATCCTTGCAATATTTGATTTGCAGATTTCAACGAGTAAGTATTTGTTTTTCTTTGACACTTGCTCCGCCACCTCTCTCCATCTTGGACTTTCGTTCGGTACGCATCACATATCGCTAAGTACATCTTGCTGTACATTGTAAACAAAAGGTAATCTTCGTTACCCTTTCTTACTTAATAAAGCTACGCTTTACTATCGTCGAAAAAACTAAACTTCTTTTGTTTTATTTATTTTCTATTTCGCCCATTGCATTTCTGCATCGCCGCCTTCGCCAACACCGGTCATTACCTACACACACACATCGTTCCCCCCACTCCTGAGCTATCGTTGTTCTTGTACTTGGTTATTGGAGTTTGTCATAGAAGGGATTTCGTCGATTCGCCTGCCCTTACCTCCCTTGCTGGCAAACTCCCCACCTAAACATTGGTCGCATCGAGCCGGATTGAAGCTGCTCTTCGCTTTGTTTCGTTTTAGCTGCTTTCCTACGGAAAACATCGGTGCTTCAGCCACTCATCACCAATCGTACTAACAAAATCGCAGGTAACGTACTCTCAGTTTTCCTAAGTAGTGAGCACCGCGAGTGTTTTTTGTTCAAAAATAAATTAGAAATACATACAAATATACCCTACGGATTTTTCTCAAAATATACAGTCCACTTTGTCGTTGTAATAGTGCTAAATCACTTTAAAGTCTATCGGGAAACTTATATTCCAATACAAAACATTAATAATTTATTTCGGTTGTTTTTGTTCGCCTTAAATTATTTCATTTCGGTTGGTTTTGTTCGCGTTTAAATATTAAAACAATTCTCAATTACATATTTCTTTAGTTGCGTTGTGTAGTGTGTTGCCCGTTTATTTGTACATTCGGCATTGTTGTATTTATTTCCAATCTGAGTGCAGTCGTCCCTACTGCATGTACTGCATGAGAGGCTATCTTGCTTAATTACAACAAAAAAAGGAACACTCTACAACCGTCTTGCATTAAGCGCCGTGGCCACACATCAAACTGTTTGATCAAACTCTTGTATGTGTTAGTAAAATTTTGTTTTGCTTATCACGGCCACACATCAAACTCATGTCATCAAACTTCATTTCAGAGGCACAAAATGGCATTTCAGAGGCAAAAACACTTGTCACCAAAAAATAAAACACTTTTAACACTTCGAAAACAAATCAAGAATGATAATTGAAGATATTTTGACACACGCACATAAAACCGACGTCAAATCTCTGCCGCGTCGACGCAAATATCTAAATGGTTTTGATATTTTTTTACTCTCTCATCAAACCATACGTGTGAGTTTTTTTTACCAACACAATCATAAAAACTCGAGTTTGATGAGTCAGTTTGATGTGTGGCCATGGCGCTTTAGAAAAGGCTCGAAAGTCGGCGTCATAAAATTAGCTCATATTCCTTGCTCTCGTTGACTTCGTTAATCGAATCGGTCGATTGCATTTCCCCCTACCGACAGCTTGTGCGTCTCCACAACAACTTCGCATTGCTTTTGTTATTGTTTGTTACTCTAAAAGAAACACACACGTACGCACCCACATACTCGAATAGGGAGAGTCGTCGTCACCTGAGCTTGGTTTCATATCCCAGTAGGAAAAATAGTCGAAACAGACAAATATTACGTCTTTTGAAAAATAAATTAAATATTTTTTCTCGTGCTATTTTTGGGAATAGCGTTGGGTGGTACGCTACTCGTTAATTACATTCGGTAGTATACGACCCCGTATACCCTACATTCGGTCAATTGGATATAAATTGTTTTATATATTATTAAATTATTAAATTTTTTCGTTCGCGCTCTACGAGCTTATTCTTGGTGACAAATTCGTTGTTTAATCTTGTCGTTGCACTCTACAGTCAGCCATAGTCACCCTACGGTCAGTACAGTTGGTGAAATATAAATTTTAAATTGATTTTTTAATTTTAGTCGTTTTTCTTAGGGTTTTATATCATTTGGTTTAGTCGTTACCTCCGCGTACCCTACCTTCGATCATAGTTTGACAAAATTTGCTAATTTTGTAGAATACAGGAATTTTCTGTTAGCATAACTACTTTTTTAATTCGGATTGAGAAAACAACTTGTAATTTTCGTGCCTTTTAACTAATTTACTGGTTTATTCGATACTTTTTTTTTTTAATTTGGTTAACGCTTTTTCTCAAGTTTTCGCTTCTTTTTGAAATTGTTTTCTTCAGATTTCAGACGTTTTTACATTTCTTGTGTCCTTCTCGTTTCTCGTTCGGTTCTTCGACCACCTCTATTCTCATTTTTACACAACTTGTTGTCTGTCCTCGCTTACGCCCAAAATGTCGCTTTCTTCTCTTGATTTATTTATAAGAGCTTCGGAAGCTCTAGTTAAATTTGATGCGAATTTCATAGTTAAGAAACTTGACGACCTCGATGTCTACAGTTTAGAAGTTAGTAGTACCGAATTGAAAAAACTATGGGCTAATACAAAAGAAACCTTCGAAAAATGTCTTAATGACTTGGACTCTTCCGAAATCAACTTGGTGGATATAATTATGACGCGTCATATCAAACTTATATGAATTGTCTTTCCGCAATAAATAGGAAGTTGTCCCTATTCAAACATCGTGCCTTGTCACCTTCCTACCAACCTGTGGTTGTAGAAAACCCAATAGAGCTCGTTTCACCCCCAGGTTCACATTCGGCTGAATCTATGGCGGATACGTCTGTCCTCTCACGACCTTCCGGCGCTGTGACGCAGACTCAGACCATTATTCCCAATATCGCTGATTCTGGCGTTAGTCATAATTTGAATTTGCCCCCGTGTGACATTGACGTATTTCAAGGGGATTTTTTGTCGTGGCCTACCTTTCGGGACCTATTTTCAGCGATATATATCAACAATTCGCGTATTAGTGACATTGACCGACTTTATCACCTGGTCCAAAAAACCAGCGGTGAAGCACGGGAAATAGTTTCGAAATTCCCTCTCACCCACAGGAGCTTCGCTTTGGCCTGGAAAGCATTGAAAGATGCGTATGACAACACACGCATTCTTGTGAGTAATCACCTAAAGCTCCTCTTTGCTCTTCCCGTACTAGACTTCGAGACTAGCTCGGGTTTAAAGACAATACAACGGGGAATAAATTTGTGTCTACCGACAATGGCGGTCTACGACGTCGTGACTGCCCATTGGGATCCCATACTCGTCTTTCTGTGTATCAGTCATTTGCCGAAAATTACAGTATCTCTATCCTCCTGGCAGGACTTAGACTCTTTCCTCACGGAAAGAATTCAAACTTTAGTTTGTCTTAGGGATCTAAAGGGTATTGACTCTGAGAAAAAGCCAGCGGTGAAGGACAACAAGTCGCATTCTACGAATGCTTCGAGTCCCCCCGGTCACCTTCGAACTCGTCTTGTGTGCTTTGTCCCACCCAGAGTCATGTACTGCGTTCTTGTCTTCGTTTCAAGAACCTTTCGGTTAGTGATAGATTTTCGGCTATCAAAAGGCATGGGTGCTGCGTGAACTGTCTATCTCGAGGACATGCAGTCAAAAACTGCAATAGCATACACAATTGTAATACGTGCAAAAACCGCCACCACACTCTTTTGCATCGCTCTGTGGGAACTTTTTCGCCACCAGCTACACCTTCGGTTACAGGCCACTCCTTAAAAACTAGTGACACCACCTCGTCGGTAATTACTCCCACCTCGTCGGTAATTACTCCCTCCCCTTCGTCGATCGTACAACCAACAAGTAGTAGGCAGGTATATCATACCACCCAAGACAGTAATGTGCTCTTGGGGAATGCCATCGTAAATATCGTTCACCAGGGAATTTCGTACCCTGCTCGGGCCCTTATTGATCCCTCTTCCGAGACGTCCATAATTACGGACAGCCTTCGGCAACGACTTGGAATTGCGACGCATTTTACGAACGCAACTATTTCCGGTGTAAATTGTAATCAACTTGGAAATTCAAGAGGAATTTGTTCTCTTAAAATAACTTCGTCGTTTGATCCATCGTGCTCCCTTGAAACTGAAGCCCTTGTTCTGCCGCTGATTACTGGCAAGTTGCCATCGCCTACAGGTATTACCAACCTCAAATCTTGTCTCGCCAATTTTCGATTGGCTGATTGCCCGGATGATCGCCCAATAGACGTTCTACTTGGTGCTGATTTGTATTCCAAAATTCTTTTGACTGAACCCCCTCGAATTGTTCTCGAGTCACTTCTGGATCAAAATACCATTTTCGGTGTTATTTTAACTGGTCCAATTCCATCTAGCATCCTTTTAAACTATTCTACAAACCCAGCAGCGGACTTCTCCCCTGGCAGTAGAATATATAATTCGAACACCAGAAATATTTTGCCATTTTGGAATTTCAATCTTTGGTCTGAGCGCCACACTTGAATTCGAATAGAAATTTGTAGCTTTTGATACATTACTTGTCGCATCCTTTCGTTTTGTTTCTGCGTCTCATCGCTAAATTTGGATTTGTTTCGAATCAACTCGATCCTAATACATCTCGACATTCGAATTTCTTGGTAATTTTTTGACATTTACCGCCTCGTTTAATGCACTTTGAATTTATCTAAACTTTAATTATCATTAGACGCTTTCGTGATCGGGTTTATACGGACTCGAATCTTTTTGAATTAATCGCCCACAAATAATATCGTATCCATTGGTTTTTTTCGGAGTCTATATAAGCTCAAATTCTTTTTGAAATCGCAACTAACTATATTAGAATCACCTCGTATATCTTAATTTTTGTTCGAATCATTAATATAATATTGAAATTGAATTAAATTGTTAAAAGCTCACTAGGAAACTGAATTTACATTCCTTCCTTATTTACTAACCAAATATGTACTAGTTTTAGTTGTATATACATTCGCGGGGAGGCGCCTAGTGGCCCTTTCGCTCCGCGGGGTTCCCTAATGACCTTTCGTTTTAGTTGCAGCATCCCCTCGATGTTGCAAGGTGGCCGGAATTAATTATTAATTTCTCTAGGTGCATAGATCGGCACATTTATCGTACGTTAACGCTCATTGAAATCTGCCTACTCCTCGTTACTACATCCTTGCAGTATTTGATTTGCAGATTTCAACGAGTAAGTATTTGTTTTTCTTTGACACTTGCTCCGCCACCTCTCTCCATCTTGGACATTCGTTCGGTACGCATCACATATCGCTAAGTACATCTTTCTGTACATGGTAAACAAAAGGTAATCTTCGTTACCCTTTCTTACTAAATAAAGCTACGCTTTACTATCGTCGAAAAAACTAAACTTCTTGTGTTTTATTTATTTTCTATTTCGCCCACTGCATTTCTGCATCGCCGCCTTCGCCAACACCGGTCATTACCTACACACACACATCGTTCCCCCCACACCTGAGCTATCGTTGTTCTTGTAATTGGTTATTGGAGTTTGTCATAGAAGGGATTTCGTCGATTCGCCTGCCCTTACCTCCCCCTTGCTGGCAAACTCCACACCTAAACACTATAATCTGGTACAACGGGAGCCAGGAGCCCCTGCAACTTCGGTTCCAGCCTGGCTGTTGCCGTGGCCCCTTAAGGAGCATTTCGTGGTGGCTGTGGTTTGGACCCAAATCGCGGGGAGACCGTAAGCTCGATGTGGAGTTGCATTTCAGCCGGGTGCCATGACCCATAGAATGGAAGGAGTTTTAGGTAGGCTCCGCCCTTAACCAAAGGGGACGACATGCCAAAAACATGAAGTCGAATTTGTAGACGCATTGTATTCACCCTGTGTTAAGAGCACAGTGCGGTAAGTCCATTGCGGCCGGTACGCACTTAAAACACTCGACTCCTACCCGTGACTGCAAACGATACACCGATGGACACGAGGACGCATTACATCCTGGTGTTAGGAGTTTTTTAAGTAAAACCACCACCTGGTAAATGATTTATCGTTACCCAGGATGCACTACGTGTTCATCCCTATTTGTGTCCCGGTCCTTAGGGGCTTTGGTGACCTTTGCCCTATTAAAGAGCTTCCTATAGCACTTCCTCAGCATTACTAATTGAAACGGCCACCATGGCGGTCGTTGTTTGCCCCTTGGCTTCTGTTTGGAACATGTGGCTTGTGTGTTTAGCTGGCAGCCGTAATTTTTTTATACAAGCTCACATAGACCAGTTTAGGTCCCTAGTGTTACCACGGGCTAAATGCCCCTCATTGAAATCAACCTGTTTGATATACAAATTTATCGATAGTACGAATATCGGTACTGGAAAGATCTGTTAGGCTGCCTAGAAAGGCCGACCCCAGTATATCCAGTCGTCGTTTATTCAAGAGTGGGCAGTCGCATAGTAAGTATGCTCTCCACTTCTTCCTCATCTCCACAGCTTCTGCAGAAGTCATTGGAGTCAATACCCAATCTGTTGGGTATCCCTATGCCCAGGCGTATATTAAACTGCTCAGCCATCTCGTTAAGAGACCTGCGGCAGTCGAGGGCTGTTTGTGAATTAAAGGATGTTGCCTCCAGAGAATTGATGGTAGCCTGGCTGCCCGAGTAAATGACAACGCCAGTGTTGGTTACTATGTTGCGACTCAGCCACTTTTCTACTTCCCCTATTGTCATTATTTCGGCTTGATAGACAATGCAGGTATCTAGTAGTCTGTGAGCTATATTCAAACTAAGCTCTGCAAAGTAGTAAGGGTCGGTACACATACAAAAAAAATTATTACGGCAGAAGATTTTGAAGATTATCTAGAGACAATTCCGGGGCAACAAAAAATTTTTCTGTGCACCTTACATGACGCCCTTTTAATTTTACTATCCTGCGTTGCCATTTGATGTCCGATCGTAACGGGATGCATATTGTTGTTCGAGTTTTGGCAAGGGCTATATTTCGTCCATATGTCACTTTTGACTCCGAAGTCAAATTCGATAAGTGGCATCTGTCATCTCATTTTCTACCCCTTAAGTGGGGAATATTTAGAAACGCTAATAAAATTCTTTAAAAATAATGAAACTTTTGCTTTTGAAGTACCCACTATTATTTATAAACAAAAAAGTTATATTGGTTTTAAAATTACATAATACATGCAGATATCACATTACACAATCTACTTTTGACGTCGTTTTCTATCTCTCTCACACATTTTCTATCTCTCTCACACATATACACCCACATATACATCCCGTTCCCAAAAATGCACTGTGTCACTGTGTGCTTATTTAACAAATGATGCCGTATGCAGAAAAACTCCACTTCCACAAATGCAGTTACTAGTGACTGCAGTTATCCGATTTTCTGCCCCTGTAAATGGGACTTATTTTGCAACAAGTAACGTCATTTGAAAATAAATAATTTTCCTTTCACGATTTATATTTGTATTCATAATATTTTTATTGTTGTTAATGGTATGTATGGCATTGAAGATAATACTGACATAAATCCAGTTTGTCATAACGCTCTCGCCTTTTTATTTTGGAAAATATATACCCAATCCGCTCTTCATCTATATCCTTACTTGCTGATTCATTACCAATCATCACAAAACATTCTTATTTTGAAAATGGCACTTAAAATTATATTCAAATTAAGTAATATAGAGTTAAAGCTAACATAAGCTTCTAAAAATGCATAAGAGAAAGTGCAACTTTTAGAGAAGTCTGAGAATCAAATACAAAGATAGAAAGAGGTACAAAACAGCATTACAACTGTATTACCTTGATTGTTGTTTCTTGTACATTAACTTCGAACTTCCGAAATTACCAGCAACGAAAAAAATTGCGCTCTTAATTTTGCAAGTTTTTACTTATACTGTAAATTTAATATACATTAATGAATAAAAATAAAAATCGTAAAAGAAAAAATATTTCCTTTACTTTACAGGGATAGAAAATCGGAAAAGTCACCAGTAAAAATTTAACTCGGGTTACTGACTGACATAGGGAAGAAGTGTAGCCATTGTCAAGATATCATCAACGACGTATCATACGTTAAGACCATACGATAAATAAGCACACAGTGACAAAATTACTATTTTGGTGTAGTGTAGGGTGCATGGGAAAACAAAATGATTTTATTCTGATTTTGTTCCTTAGAACGCTTTAACATTTAGTGATTCGTTCGTACTGAACCGAACCGTCATAGCGGATGTGAATGGGGTATATATGTGTGTGAGAGAGGCAGAAATCGACGTCAAAAGCAGATTGTGTAATCTCTGCATGTATTTTGTAATTTTAAAAGTAGTATAACTTGTTTGTTTATGAATAATAGTGGGTACTTCAAAAGCAAAAGTTTCATTATTTATAAAGACCTTTATTGGCGTTTCAAAATATTTCCCAGTTAGGGGGGTAGAAAACGAGATGACAGAGATCACTTATCGAATTTGACTTCGGAGTCAAAAGTGACATATGGACGAAGAGTAGCCCCTGTTAAAACTCGAACAACGATATGCGTCCCGTTACCATCGGACATCAAATGGCAACGCTGGATAATAAAATTAAAAGGGCGTCATGTAGGGTGCACAGAAAAAAATGTTTTTGTTTCCCCGGAATTGTCTCTAGATAATCTTCACAACTAGGGGGTGACCGGTGCAACTTTTTTTTGTGACCCACTCTACTGCACAGTGTACCCCGAAGCCAACCTTTTCCTCAAGCTTCGAACAATCCGTGTAAAAGTGGAGATGGTTTCTATTACGTGGTATTCTTCCAACCCATTCATCTCTGGCGGGAATCATAGTGATGTAATTTCTCTCGAAGGTGTACACAGCTGGTATATAGTCCACTCGGTCGGTTACAATAGCACTACACTTCGATATCACCATGTGACCGTAGTTTTTGTACCTCCACATTGATAGGTAGTTTAATCTTATTGCCGCTTTGGTTGCAACTTCTCTCGCCACAATATTAATCGGCAGTATATGGAGTAGGGCTTGTAGAGACTCTTTCGCTGTAGTCCTTAAGGCTCCGCTTATGCTCAGGCAAGCTGTTCTCTGAACCTTTGTTAGTAGGTTGGTGATGGTTAGTTTGTCAGTTGTCGTCCACCATACCACAATGACGTATAGAAGAAAGTAAAGAAGTGAACTACTGCTATATATATCCAGTGGACAATTTTAGGAGAGGCCCTACCGCGTCCCTACAGCCTTTTTGCAGGAATATAAAGCGACGTTGGCCTTCCTTACACGTTCCAATACGTTAAGTCAAAATAACAGTTTTCTATCTAGAATTATTCCTAAAAATTTTGCACTTTCAGAAAAGACTAGATCTGTTCTATTTATCCGAGGTGGAGGGTCCACACGTGGGACTTTATTCATCCTAGTAAAGAAAACCAATTCTGTCTTTTTTGGGTTTACGCCCAAACCGCTGCTTCTGGCCCATCTAGCCAATTTATTCAGAGCCACCTTTAGAATGTCTCGGAGGACGTTTTCGAATTTGCCACTCACTGCGATTGCAACGTCGTCCGCATATGCCACGACCTTGCAGCACAACGTTCTAGATGTAGCAGGATTTCATTCACCGCTAGGTTCCAAATTAGTGGAGACAGTACTCCTCCTTGTGGGGTCCCTCTGTTTACAAACCTTGTTAGAGTTGTGGACCCAAGATATGCTGTTATGCGTCTTCTGTTGAGCAGACTTTGAATTAGTCTAATCAAACTAGAGCTAACTTTAAGATGTGACAGTGCCGCAATTACTGCATCTGAGTGAATGTTGTTAAAAGCCCCTTCTATGTCAAGAAATGCCACCATTGTGAATTCCTTGAAATGCAGGGATGATTCGATAGTGCTCACAAGTTCGTGCAGGGCTGATTCTGTAGACTTCCCCTTATTGTAAGCATGTTGGTTCACCGACAGGAGTTTTGTATCCAGGTTTTCCCTAATGAAATAATCTAACAGTCTTTCCAGACTTTTCAATAGGAAGGAGGATAGGCTAATTTTGGCCTAGTGTGTGATATCTTCCCCGCTTTAGGTATGAATACCACTTTAGTATCCCTCCATCGATTCGGGATGTATGAAAGCCTGATACATAAATTTTCTCCAGCCAGGGGATAATGTACTTCAACATTTTCTGCTGGAGTGATGTTCCAGGTGACTTGAAGGGCTCAAAGCTATTAATAGCCCAGCTTATTGTGGATCTCTCAGTCAACAAGCTAGCGACGCTCGCAGTCCACTCTTGTTGGTCCTGCTGATCCTCTGGTTCTGTTAGAGTTCCCCGGGAAATGTGAGTTCTGCAGTACATTGAGCGACTGTTCGCTGTTTCCTGCAAGTAACCCACTGTACAGGGTGAAGCTGATAGTATTGTCCTCACCCTTGCGACGTCGGAGACCTTTTCCACTTGGCCACAGAAGGTATACCAAGAGCGTCTTTGCGCCTTTCAAAGCTCCTTCTTATAGATATTGAGTTGCTCGTTATAGGCATCCTAAATATTAGCGACCCCAGTAGATTTAGCCTTGTTGAATAGGTTGTTGCAGGTCTTTTTCATATCCGTTAGCTCAGAAGTCCACCATTGGGGTTTAGTTTTATCCTTGTACCTTGTTTTTAGACAGACTTCTTCAAGGGAACTATTGAATGATGTCATTCGGTTCGTACAGAAGTTTGGAGTTGAGGACTTTCTTGAAATTCTACTCATACAGGTGCCACTTTGTCTTTCTCACATTTCTGTGGACGGCAGGTTCAGGCGCTTTTTCAGAGAATTTGAACTCAATATAATGGTGATCTGAAAATGAGTGGTCGTCCAGTACATTCCACACAATAATTTTGTCTGACAGCCGGTCAGTAGCAAACGTTACGTCTAGTACTTCTTGTCTGTCTTTAATTGTAAAGGTCGGTTTATTACCTATGTTACAAATACTTAGGTTGGTAGGTAGAATAAAGCCAACAAGCGAATCACCCCTATTGTTTATATCCGTACTACCCCAGATTGTATGATGAGCGTTCGTGTCTGCGCCAATAATCAGCTCAACCTCGTCAGACGTTGCTTCTTCTACTACTTTCCTGAATGGGGCAGTCGGTACTACAGCTTCATAAGGCAAGTATCTGGAGACCACCCAATATATGCGATTACCGATCTCCAAACTAGCAGATGTTTGGTCTTTACCACTTAAATTAGCCAGGAGAAAGATACTTAGATCTTTCCTGGCCAAAATGCAGGTTCTTGAAGTGCCTTCACAGTTGGCCACAAGCAGTTTAAAGTTGGGTGTCCTAATACCGCACACACCTCCTCACACTGCGTAGGGCTCCTGTATCAGGACGATGTCTACTGCACCTGTGGACAGGCGCAGCAATAGAGCCGCTGAGGCTGCTTTAGCGTGATGGAGGTTAATCTGTAGAATTCTTACCATCATTGGTAATTGACAGGTTAGCATCCACCTCGACAAGGGTGTTATCGAACTCTTCGTCCGTATCATGGAGAAGCGTGTCCCCGCCAGATGCGTCAACGAGTCCGGAGACTCCCCTCAGCCCCTCTGTGTCAGAAGTAGAGCTTTCGTCCTCAGACAAAGACGTTACAGATCTTCTGTTAGAGTTGGAGTCACCAGAAATAATGGGCGTGGGTACCTCCGCACTTTCATAAAGCCGTGTATCAACCACGGTGGATACACGGCTTCCGCAGTGGGAGCTATATCCTGCTTGTATACCTTCAAGACTATAGTCTCGAAGCCATATTGTAAGGTTGCACTTGCACGTTGTATATGGGAGGTGGATTCAGCGTTAAGGATCAAATTAACCTGCCGCCTCACCGAAGCAGAAGCTAATATACGATATCGTATCTATGGTCGGAAAAGCTGTTAGTGTCCAAAAATTTCCAATCAGAAATCTTTCCACTTAAATTCTCGGAGACAGAGATGGCATCGAGCTCCTCTTGTCTGTTTCTAGTAATAAAGGTAGGTCCATGCCCTCTATTACAAATCACAAGGTTACTACTTATAATATATTCGATAAGTAATTCGCCCCTGTCGTTGATGTCAGTACTTCTCCATATATGGTGGTGTGCATTGTTCTTCTCCATGCCGCTCCTACCAGTGGTTTCAATTCACAGGGTGGCGTCTGATACTTGCGAAAAGGGTGGTTGTCGTGCAAAACACATTTTTGGGAATTTTTTGTAACGACGCAGTTAAAATCTTTTGATTTAAACCAACGGTATATTATAGTATATGTTTCGAAGTATATTGTGTGAAAGATTCATGAAGAAATATTAAAAAATATTGCAACGCCAATAACACTATGCAACAAAATTTTTGTCCAAGGGATGTGGATAACAGTTTCTGGTGCAATAAGGTGTCACAAACACAAAAAAAATATTAAAAAATTTTGTTATGGTAAATTTTTTTTTAATATTCCAGCTTTCATGGAAAGTACATTCAGTATTTGGACCATAATTTTCAAGTATAAGCCTGATTGATCCGTGTTATGCCTCAAATTAAAGGGAATTATGAGGGCTACATATGCTGCTTTCACGTAGAAACTTTGCTTTAGTAACAGTCGTGAAATATATTCACCATATGTGAGAGAGACATATAAGAGACATTGCACTTGCATTTTATTTTGTGAGGGTTGATGTCAGGCATTATAAAATTATGGAGAAGACGAGGTTTTATGGCCGTTCGTAACTCTCCATAAAACATGATATGCAATGTGAGAGCTATATTGGATGAGATCCGCTCAGATAGTGGGTCCTTCAACAATATTTGTGTTTTTTATTTATGAGGTTTCCATTCAGTTACGCCTTTTAGGGGCATGGACATCCCAGTCGTATATACAGGTAGTAAAATTATATGTACGCAATACAAAGTAGTACACGGCAGTCTTGAAAATATTGGGTGTCTACTTTCGAAGCAAACTATATGTCAGCTACAGGTACTGCAACTTATGAACCTTAGACCCGGAATTTATGAATGAAACACTCGTATCTTATTAATAAATTAGTGTAATTCAGCGCCTTAAAGAGATAAGTCGATTTTCTGAAAAATATTACAAAGTTATATTTCGAAGTATGAGTAAAAGGCAAAGAACTTTTCAATGTGTAAATGATCCCGACAATTTCTGCTACATCTGCGGAAAATATGTAATTAAAAAAATCGACGTGCGTTTAGTAAAATAATAGAAGAATTATATGTGTAATATTTTGGTATACGAGTTAAAAATATGAACGAACCGTGGACACCTAGTATTTTGTGTAATTCGTGCCATGTAAATCTTACTCGATGGACTAGTGGAAGAATGCGGTAAGTACTTTAAAATTAATGTATTACATACAATGTTTTGTGGAATAAAACGTTTCAATTTTAGACCTCACATGCAATTTGGAATGCCAATGATTTGGAGACAACCATTCATTCACGAGTCCGTGATATACCTTACAAACAATTTTATACAACTGTGGATAACAGATGCTTTTGCAAGGACATTCCCGGATTGTTCGAGGAACTTAATCAAACATACAATTCAAAGGAATGGCGGTTACTTGTTGACAGCAGTAAAGAAAGTTTGAAAACAGTTGTTTTACACAAGGGAAATCAGAAACCGTCGATTCCCATTGCTCATGCTGTCAACACTAAGGAATCATACGAAGCAATGGCTAAATTGATTAAATAATTAAATACATAAAATATGAACATGACTGGAAAATTTGTTGCGATTTAAAAGTAGTTGGTATGTTATGCCTCTGGGATAGCAGATATTTTGCCACCACTGCATATTAACCTGGGGCTGTTTAAAAATTTTGTAAACGCCTTAAGGAAAAATGGCAATTCACTCTCATATTTAAAAAGTTTATTTAAAAGTCTTTCTTTTCAAAAAGTTTCACGTTTTTGATGGGCCTAAAATAAGGAAACTGATGAATGATGTGAATTTCGAATCATGTTTGACGTCGATGAAATCTTACCTCTACCAAAAGGGCTGTAATTTCTACATTTATCAATAGATTTTTTTCAAATAGGCTTCGCTAGGATGAAAACTTTTAAAAAATAAAATAAAATATTTTTTTTCTATTTTTTATGTTTTTTTTTTGTCCCAGGATTTTTTGTTGAAAAAAGTCTACTTTTTCCAATTTGTTTAATGACTGTTTCTTGGTAGCCCACTTTAATAGCTTCAATTTAACGTATAAGTCGACCTGATCGGGCATATACTCAAAAATTTATAGTGCAAATACTAAAAGTACCTTCGACGAAAATAGTAACAAAAATTTAAAAAAAAAAATTATTCATAAAAAATTTTTTGGTTTTTATATAACAGTATGCCACATTCTATACAAAAAATAATTTTTAGGTTTAGGTCCACATGTCATTACTTCTACTTATACGAAAGTTATTCAAAATTTACATATAGGTATTGCTTTCAAGTAAGAGTAATTTCAAGTCAATCGCCCGCCGCCGTGTTCTTTTTCCCTTGGCAATTCAAAATTGTTATTGTAAAATAAAAAATATTAACAAATTCGAAAAACTCCAGCGTTACCTCGTGAATTATGTACAGAAATCGAGTTTAAAATTTCAAAACGATCGGTTTAGTAGTTATGATGGACACCGACATTGAAATCGTGAGTTGTGGGAGAAAAGTGGGCACGGAGAATTTCTAAAGAACAGGATACCCCATCAACTTCCATACGGCAGCAGCCAATTAAAAGGCTGCGATCTCCACATGAACCCCCGGCTTCAAAAAGAACCAAAGGGTTTAGTGGTAACGCTGCTCCTCGGTTCAGTGGTAATGCTACTCACCGGTCCTTCGCTGACGTTAATAAGGATAGCTTGATAGTGGCGGTCATCAACAGGGGAGAGGATGACGGCAACATCCCCAAGAGCAAGTGGAGTGAGATAGAGTACGCACTGTGCTCTGTTTACTTCGATATTCTTGGGGGGCTGCCGGGTCCGGTTCCCGATTGTGTCGACGCAAGCTGGTATTGGGGCCGCATAAAACTAATACGATTTAGTAATATGCGCTCTGTCGAGTGTTATCGCTGCGCTTTGCAGAAAATTGGCCGTGTGTGAAGCTGGATGTTGTCAACAAGGAGGACATCCCGTCTCGGCCCAGGGCACATGCGTGGATTTCGGCTATACCAGCCGATGTGGAATCCGTTACTAATATACTGAAGGTTTGCAATCCCGGGATTCCAACTGGCAACTGGAAGGCCGGTCGATTGAATGAGGCGATTTATACTGAATATCGATTCAGCAAAATCCGACTTAAGGTGTGTAATAGCTGGGTTCTCTCTGAGATAAAAATCAATTATGACAAGCTGCGAGGTGGGACTGAAGAATGCATCAGGTTGAAATTTAGATTTTAATTGGTCTTGGTATAGAACGGTACGCACGTGCTCGGCAAGCTAATCAGTTCGGGAGAAGTGGGCGGGGATCTTGTTCCTCCACAACCTAAACCCATTACAAATAAAAAAAATCACGTGCGTTTTTCAAGCCCTTTATAATAAAAAAAACAAGAACCTCCTGATATACCATGTCTATTATCAAAGAGCAAAGATGTTGAAGCTCTATGCCTCTAAACCCACCCATCCTGTGGTTTTCTGGTGGCAGTTAGTTCAATGAAAATCCCTAAAACAATCCGTTATATCCTACAACTTAGTTTTACATAAAAAAGGTATAAAAAGGTAGTCATATCGAATTTCATCCAATAAAAGTTATTACAATTCAAGTTATACAGATAATTATAGCAACTAGTTTTATACGTAAACAAGCCTTATTAAAAATGTAAGTACCATTTTTGGTTGAACATTAGTATGAAAATAATGAAAATAATGAAAATAATGAAATAATTTAAAAATAAGTAACGTATTTTTGTATTTAACTAACAAACTACCATGTATCAAAAGATATGTTACTTGGTTAACATTTTAAATTGTTTTTGTTGTTGTTGTGACTTACTGTTTTTTTATGTTCTGCATCCAACTCTGCATGAAGGCCTCCGTGCGATGTTCGATGTGGGAACTGCTATGTCTGATCGAGGAACAGTCAATTAAGTCAAAAGGTTAGGGTTAGTGAACCCCCGTCGCGGGTAACAATCCTGTCGCGATGCGTGGGCTTACGGGTTGCATAGGGTTGTTGATGTCTCCAGGTAGCAGTGGTAAAGTTAAAGAAAATAATGGTAAAGAAAATAACTAAAGCCTAACCACTCCTATCTGTAGACACTGACAATCATATGTAACCTCAACTAAAGGTTACCCACCCACACCCCCATTTTATGATGAGTAAAAATATTAAAATTAACTCTGCAGGTGGTAACTCTGCAGGCGGGAACTGGTAATCCACCCAATTCATCATCTGTCGATGATGCTTTGGCAGGGGCAGAATATCTGCTGGCCACAAACACATCTGACCCAACAACAAACAAAAACGCACAAAAAACAACATCAACCACTTAAAACGCTACAGATACACAAACAAGACTAACGAGACAAGACAGCATTGAATTCTATCTCAGCAAATGACGGACTTTCTGCACTTGGCAAAATCCAGCTAGCTGAAACCGATGAAGATGACATCACGACGATGGAATCGGATAGGTCTGGGCTGGTAGCTAAGTCAGACAAGGAAGACATGGGTACCGTCGCGGGGGGAAAGTCGACCAAGACGGACGAGCAGAGAATGGAGGCTGGATACAAGCGCTCGCAGCGGTACCTGAGAAGCATGCAGTCGAAAGAACCATCATCCCTCACAGTACGCGACAAGTGCTTAATCCGGAAGCATAAATTTCACTCCAGAAATACGAGTCTCTCGTAAATACTACGGTCGTGGAAGTATGCCCTCCACCTGCGACAAATGACAGGAATACTGACACAAACACTAAACCACATACCAACGCACTCACTACAGCACACAAAAGTACACACGCGACGAAACCTTTTAAAAAAGCCATTAATCCACCAACGCCGGTAGCTAAGGATGATGCCAAAAACACTTCTCCAGGCCCTTCCAAAGGCAGGAAAGCTAGCCACAAAAATCTGCCAGCCTGACATCGGCGCCTGAGCGTCAAGTAGCGATTCTCGACCGGAGTAATCAAGAAGGCAGAATCTCTACGGAATGATGGAAGTTGGTGGAAGAAGGCATTATGCTGAAGATGCATGAAGCACTTGGACGAGGATGATGCGTTCTCCGAGTTCGACGGGGCCAAATGGCATAAGGGCGAGAAGTTTGTTGGATGCGGCAATCCTAGAGCTCTCGAGTTCTTAACGGCATGCGTCAACAATCTGAGCGGACTCTGGACTCTGAATATCAGCATTGTGCCAATCGACGAAATCCCCAGCTGGACCACTATAGAAGTATGGGTCCCACCTCCAATCCTGGAGGATAAGGTTATTCTGGACCTCGTCAAAAGGCAGAATAAGAGCCTACAAGCTGGGGATTGGAAGATAGTCCGAGGTCGAGCGAGAAACAAGGGAGATGGAAAGGACCTCTGGATCAAGATAGGTCCGGAGTCCCTAAATCTCCTGAGGCTCTCGAACGGAACCATTAAGTTCGGACTAAACCGACTCTGGACGTCCGTCCCCGACGTGGAAGAAGAGTGCAGCAACACCGGGCGGCATGAAAGTGGTGCAGCTAAACCTACACCACTCTGAAGCTGCGTCGGACGAGCTGTTGAGAGTAATGGGGAAAGAAAGGATAGACGTGGCCCTTATACAGGAACCTTGGTTGGCGAGCAACAAAGTCTGCGGTCTCAGGTCACGTAATCTCACGCTCATTTCCCCGAAGACAGAAGGTAAGATTCGTAGCTGTATCGTAGCTTGTAGAAACATAACACTGACAATGATCTCCCGCTATAGCAACGAAGACCTTACAGTGGTAGCAATGGAACGCCAGGGTAAACCTTATGAATCCGCCGATCGCCCCTCAGATAAGGTACGTTCTCTGGTAAGTTGGTGTAAGAGTAAAGGGCACGACCTAATCATCGGAGGAGATGCAAACGAGCACCATACCATATGGGGCAGCACAGACATAAACAAACGAGGTGAGTCACTACTTGAATACTTATTATCCACTGATCTAGTTATCTGCAATAAGGGCAATAGGCCGAAATTCTTTAATAATCAGGGAACAGGTTATAGATTTAACTTTAGTATCTAATAGCGATTCAATAAGAATATCCAGGTGGAGAGTGTCAAATGAATGTTCCTTCTCGGATCACCTTATGATACACTTCAACATAGAGCATGAAGCTACTAAGGGGAAACCCTATCGTAACCCTAGGAAGGCCAACTGGGATAAGTTCAGACAACTTATGCAATCGTATCCACCACCAAATACGGAGATACATGACTTGCAGTGTCTGGAATGTGCAGTTGACCGGATGACGAGCAACCTTGTCGATGCCTTCTATGAGTCCTGTCCAGAACGCTCACCACCCCGGAAAACCAACCAAACATGGTGGACTCCGGAACTGAAGCAACTCAGGAAGGAAAGTAGAATGCTATTCAACAAAGCCAAAAAAGAGAAAACACCGGAATGCTGGGAAGAATATCAAACAGCCACCAGAACCTTTAAAAGAGAGTCCAGAAAGGCAAAAAGGAAGTCCTGGACGAATTTCTGTGAAGAACTGGAGACATTAGCGAAGCCTCTAGATTCCGCAAAGTCCTGTCCAAAGACCACAGCACACCAGACTTCCTCATGGGACCAGACGGACTGCTCACGGAGAACAACCAAGAGACTCTAGAACTTTTGATGGACACCCATTTTCCGGGTTGTAACGAAGTTTCAGACGTAGTGGAAGTTTACGCGGACACCCCCACGGCCCACATGGGGGAACTTATCAGAACTGTTATAGATGGTGAGATCCTTCAAACCTTTCAAATCGGCAGGCCCGGATGGCAACATTCCAGCTCTTTTACAAGAATCCTTGAAACTTTTTCTACCATGGCCACGCGCAATTTTCTCTGCAAGTTTGCAATGGTCACATATACCCAAGGCATGGAGAGAAGTCAAAGTGGTCTTTATCCCCAAGGCGGGAAAAATAAACCACAGTACGACAAAGGACTATAGACCAATCAGTCTGTTCGCGTGTAAAACGACCCGACCTAATGTGCAAATGCCACCCTTTACAACACTGGCTAATGAATAACCGCGAACGTATCACCCATCACTCATCTCTTCTTTTGTTTGCTGCTGCTGCACATTGCCATTATTTCTTGCCATTATTTCAGTTAGAGGCATTAAAAATTCCTATTAGAGGCAGTGCTTTCAAGAGCCAGAGAGGCCACAGTGATATTGTCCCAGAGAACCATCAGTTTGATCGGTTTGGTGGTGTCCACAACGTAAAGTCATTGTTGTTGTTGGTTATTTTGTCTGTCCCGAGCACTTTCAGTCAAAGCAGTAGACTGTGGGTGCACGAACGTATTTATACACGGACGTAGTCAAAGGCAACAATAAATTTTTTTTCAAAAAAAATATTAATTTTATGAAAATCTCCCAGCAGCAATAAAATCTCTTTCTCTAATTTCTACGTGAAATTATTATTATTTGTTAAGAGAAATATCTTGGGAGTAATTTTCTGTGAAATTTTAACTTCTTCTGGTATAAGAAGACTAATCTGTCCCCATTTGGTTTGCACAGTGTTCCAAGAAAATTTTTGATAAACAAAATTTTTATTTTAACAAAATTTTATTTCAATATTACGATACTTCAACTGTCCCTCAGCTACAATGGGAATTTTAGAGGAATTTTTTATTCATTGCGATGAAATTTTGGATTATGAGAAAGACCTTAAAGAAGCAGATGCCGCGAAATATAATGAAATGTCATTAGACGCAGAAAGGCAAGAAGCTCAGAATTTGTGGACAGATTGGAAAGAATGTTATAAAAAATCTATAACTGACCCAGACTGCATGAAAAAAGATAAAACCACTATCAGAAAGAAAAAGACAGAAGTTCATGATAGTTACATTAGATGTATTACTAAAATTGGGGAATGGAAAGAAAACATAAGCGTTACAACAACTTCAACGAATCAAAAAGTTAGTGCATCAATTTCTGTCCGACCGTGTGATACGGATGTTTTTCATGGAGACTATATCAACTGGCCCAGCTTCAGGGATTTATTCACTGCAATATACGTGAATAATACCATGTGTACCATGTGTTCCAGAAGACAGCAGGAGAAGCTAGGGAAATAAATAGGAATATCCCATTAACCGCAGAAGGGTTCGAAATTGCCTGGGGGAATTTTAAAAACCAATATGAGAATATGCGAATTCTCATAAACAACCAGTTGAGAACATTATTTAGTCTGCCCCACTGTATCCAAGAATCTGCGAGCTGCCTTAAAAAACTTCACAGAGAAAGTGCAAATTGCATGGCTGTTTTAAAGCTTTATAAAATCGATATTGGATCATGGGATCCCATTTTTGTTTACCAGTGCTCAGCAAAATTGCCGAAATTAACTCTGTCTCTGTGGGGCAGTCGATTTCGAATAAAACTGAATTGCCCAAGTGGGAAGAATTAGATAAATTGTTGATCGAAAGGTTTCAGGACTTGGAGAGTGTCTCCGATATGATTGGTTATAATGATTCTGCCCCTCGTCAAAAATATTCCAATGTAGACAAATCCAAACAGTTTAAAGTACATCACACAAAAGTGAATAATTTAAAATGTAATGTATGTAAAGGAAATCATAAGCTTCAATCTTGTCCAAAGTTTTTGAGCATGGAATTCAGAAATAGAATATCTATTGTTAGAAGGGACAAACATTGTATGAATTGCCTCGGTCTAGGGCACATGGTTGCTGATTGTCAAAGCAAAATTAGTTGTTCCAAGTGTGGTACAAAACATCATTCGCTCCTTCATAAGGAAAATTTTACCCAGCGGGGTGAAGGCAAAGTAGACGAAATTAAGAATGTTTCCCAGTCTACGCAAAATCAAAACCTACAGTCCACTGAACTACCTTCGACTTCAGGTAATATTCGTGCATTTCATACTTCTGTCTCAAATAGAACCATGCTTGCGACTGCGTGGGTGAAAATCGTAAAAAATGGTATTTCCCATAGAATTAGGGCTCTGATTGATCCATGTTCAGATGATACCTTAATATCTTCACGAATCCAAAAGCTGTTAAAATTGCCTACAAAACCTATTCCGGCAGACCTCACTGGTCTTGGTGGTGAATATCTAACTAAATGTTCAGAATTAGCGGTTTTCACACTTTGTTCGACAAATATTTCAAAGTTTTCAATTGAGGTCGAAGCCTTAGTTGTTCCAGATGTAACTGGTAATGTCCCAACCCATTCTTTTGAGAATGTTGTACGAGAAAGACTTCCGAAGTTAGATTTTGCTGACCCTGAATTTTAAAAAAGTGGCCCTGTAGATATTCTCATTGGAGGAAATTTATATCCATTAATATTACTCGGTGGAGTAGAACATGGAATCTTAGGATCACTTGTGGCCCAAGAAACAGTTTTCGGCTGGATTGTAACTGGCCCAACAAATAATAGAGCGTCGAAATGTGCGCGTCGCACATTGCACTAGGGTCTCCATAAATGAACAAATGGCCAAATTTTGGGAGATCGAGGAGATTCCCACAAAACCAATTGTTTCCGAAGAGGATACAATTTGTGAACAAATTTATAACTCTACAACTACTCGTAATTCTGACGGGATATATATCGTGGATCTTCCTTTAAATCTGCTCCTCCAGCAAATTCGACTATTGGTTCCAATCGCTATATAGCACTTAGCCAATTTCTTAGAAATGAAAAGACTCTGGCTCGGAAACCAGAACTAAATCAAATGTATGATGACGTAATCACAGAATATATGTCCCTGGGACATATGGATGAAATCAATCCCCCAAAATATAGCTCAGAAAGCTGTTTTTATTTGCCCCATCACGGCGTGTTTAAACCAGAGAGTGCAACAACCAAATTGAGGGTTGTTTTTAACGCCTCTTGAACATCTTCTAATGGGAAAAGTCTCAATGATTTTTTATATATTGGCCCAGTACTGCAGAAGGATATAATTTCTCTGATTCTTAATTGGCGTTTGTATACATTTGTGTTCAACGTCGACATGCCCCTTATCAACGTATTTTGTTCAGAAATTCCCCTGATGAGGATATCAAAGATTTTCAATTGAAAACAGTTACCTTTGGGGTAAATTGTGCTCCATATCTGGCCCTGCGTACATTATTAAGTTTGGCGGATGACGAAGAACATCGGTTTCCTATTGGTGCTGACATTTTAAGAGAAAGCATGTATGTAGACGATGCTTTAGTAGGTATTCATTCTGTCCCAGAGGGCATAGAAGCTAAAAATAAATTAATTGCCATATTGAAATCCGCCGGACTCGAGCTTAGAAAATGGACATCGAATAGCAAGGATATATTAGAAAATCTACCCCTAGAGCATCTTTTAAATAGCGACTTTTTAAGCTTCGATGAAAAAAGTGCTGCAAAAACGTTGGGAATTAGGTGGAATGCAGCTTCGGACAGTTTTTATTTCGTAACTGAAAAGTTACACGACAAAAAATACATTTACTAAAAGAGAAGTAATGTCCGTTACTGCCAGATTGTTTGACCCATTGGGGTGGCTTGCGCCGGTAGTAATAACGGCGAATGTACTTATGCAGCAATTGTGGCTGGATGATATTAATTGGGACGATTCCTTGAAACCTCTGACCCTGTTAAAGTGACTCGTCCGAATTAGCTTATGCGGCAGTATTATATGCAAAAGTCAAGATAGGAGAAAGAATATTCTCAAATCTTCTTGTTTCAAAAACAAGAGTTGCGCCAATAAAGAAAGTGTCTTACCGAGACTGGAATTATGTGGAGCTTTACTTTTATCCGAGTTGGTACATGCTTTTCTGCCCCAGGTCAAAGTTTCTGAGAAGTCAATATTCCTATGGTCAGATTCGACGATTGTACTTGCATGGCCTAAAAAACCTTCTCACACTTGGAAGACATTTGTAGCCAATAGGGTTGCAAAAATACAGGATAAAGTAGGCTATTTTTGGAGGCACGTATCAACACACGAAAATCCCGCTGATCTAGCAACCCGGGGGCTGACTCCTTTGGAGTTAAAGGAGAGAGATCTGTGGTGGTCTGGTCCATCTTGGCTGAAAGAAGATGTTAATGTTTGGCCGCAATCGCCGGAAATACTTGAAACAAACTTACGAGGGCGGTTCGGAAACTTCTTAGCATAGCACAAAAAGCGCGGTATAAACAGAAAAAAGTTAAGTGTTTTGGAAACTTCCATCTCTGCTATGAACACATGTTAAATTTTGTTTCGATCTGGCAACTCCTTCATATAGAAACAGGTGTTCACAAAAGACACATCCGCGATTTTTTTACAATGGAAAAATTAGAAATGCGTGGTGTCATTAAATATTTACTTAAAAAAGGTTTATCGGGACAAGAAATTCATAATGATATGGTGAATGTGTTAGGTGAAAGTGCTCTTTCATATGCAACAGTAAAAAATTGGGTTGCTGAATTTAAACGTGGTCGTACAAGCATTGAAGATGAACCACGTAGTGTACGTCCAAAAACAGCAATAACAACAGAAATTGTAGCCAAAGTGCATGATATGGTATTAAATGATCGACGAATAAAAGTGCGTGAAATAGCTAATATCATGGGCATCTCAAATGATCGAGTCCATTAAATTTTGCATGATGAACTACAGATGAAAAAGCTTTCTGCAAGATGGGTGCCGCACTTGTTAACAGCCGACCAAAAACGCATAAGAATGAACATTTCTCAAGCTTGTTTGGATTGTTTTAAGCGAAATAAAATGGATTTTAAGCGTCGTTTCGTAACTGTTGTTTTTTTTTTTAGTTTAATTTATTGAGCCTTTTATACAATTATTATTGGAGTAACTACATTAAAAATTTAGAAAATAACTTAAGATTATAATGTGTTATCTTAATTAACATAATAGTTATAAGCACCTTGCTTTTTCATGAAATGGATTGAATACTGTGTATAAAAATGGACTGTGTTGGCGCCCTTGCTCCCGGGGCTGGACAAAAATTAGAGAGTAAGTTCTCAAAGGTTAACTTAAAACTAACTTAATTCTAAAAACAAACAAAATAATCAAAATAAGGATAATAACAAATAATTTTAAATTACAAAATTTTTATAGTAGGAAGTGTTTATAAAATAAATGGCGTGAAATTGAATTTATCCCCTATGAGTTCCTGATAGAACTTTGTCATAAAAAGGATGCCGTACACAATCATTAACATTAAAATTTGGCGCGGGTTCATTAATAAAACCAATAGGAGAAATATAGTTAGTATTTGACCAACTAAAATTTTTCTGTTCATTTAAAATTGATTTAATGACCATATTATTATGTTGATCTAATCTTGATATAAATCGTTTTAAAACATCACAAACATAAAGACCGATAGGAGTGACTTTAGATAGAGAGTAAATAAACTGATTTGAAAAGCGTTTATGGGGAGATTGAAAGTTTTTACCTATACAGAAGCGAATTATTTTTCTTTCGAGAATTTCTATGTCCTTAAGTTTTGTGGGTGAAATTTGAAACCAAATTGGAAAGGCGTATGTAAAGATTGGCCGAATACTAGTTTTGTAAAGAAGTAATTTAGTTTTAGAAGGAAGATGTTTGTTCCATAGAATTCTGGAAAACAATCCTAGTAATTTAGACGCTTTATTTGTAACAATTTTAGCATGTTTATTGAACTTCATCAATTTATCAAAATTAATTCCAAGGTATTTAATGGTATCTCCTATTGAAATTTCAGTTCCGTCTAATTGAAGTACTAGCGATTTACTTTCTGGGACAACGAATTTCTTACATTTTCCAGAAGCATTTCTTAAACAGATAGCCTGAGACTTTGAAGCATTTAGTTGAATCCCCCATTTCGTGTAAAAATTTTTAACTTTCATTAAATGATCATGCGCAAAACTTAATGCTTTTGCTGGCGACTCAGCGTGTGCGTAAATAAATGAATCATCCAC
The DNA here is from genome assembly GCA_963930755.1 of Eudasyphora cyanicolor. Lineage (NCBI taxonomy): Eukaryota > Metazoa > Arthropoda > Insecta > Diptera > Muscidae > Eudasyphora > Eudasyphora cyanicolor. Next base: position 143,527,055 of record OZ005734.1, read on the forward strand.
ATATAAAATACCTGTTGAATTTGTTTCTAAGTGTGGAAAATCATATATGAAAATATTATAGAGATGAGGGGCGAGAATGGAACCTTGAGGAACACCACGACTTATAATAGAGAATTCGGATAATTTATTTTTATACTATACACAAAATTGCCGATTATCGAAAAAATTTCGCATTAATTTTATGATAGATGGACGAAATCCTATATTAATCATTTTAAAAAGAATACCTAAATGAGAAGCGCTATCGAAAGCTTTTTCAACATCTAGAGAAATTGCAAATATACAAAATTTTTTGCGAAGGTTGCATATTATATCATTGTGAAATTTTAAAAAAGCATCATTAGTGGAATGTCCTTTTTTGAATCCAAATTGTAAAGGAGGAATATAAGGTAAACTAACCCCAATATCCATCTATTCGCGGATAATTTTTTCGAATAGTTTTCCTAGATTGGATAGAAGTGAGATTGGTCTTAAATTATTCATGGAATTTAAACCTGCCTTTTTTTGGATCGGCAAAATTTTAGAAATTTTCCAGAGGCTAGGAAAATAACAGATGCAGAGACAGTTATTGAAAATTATTGTAAGAAATTCGTAAGCTTTAATAGGAAGTTTTTTAATAATAAAATTTGAAATTTTGTCTAAACCATATGATTTTTTATTGTTAATTTCGCTTGTTATTCTAACGACATCGGAAATTGTAACTAGATCAGAAAAGTTTTGAGTATTAATTGCATTAAATTCAGAATTAAAAAAGTGTATTGGAATGTCGATTGAATCAATATAAGAGGAAACAACATTTTCAATTTGTGGAAAATCCGAAATTGCAGTATTGTTGTTAAAAATGTCACAAAAGAAAGTTCGCAAATTTTCAAGACAATCATTATCATCTTCAATTGTACATCCATTAATTTCGAGTTTTGAAATATAAGAATTTTTTTTATAACCAAGAATTTTGTAAATTTCCTTATGCGCATTTGGACCGGGCTTTATTTCACTCATCTTCCTACTAAAGAATATACGTTGTTCCTTTTCTACCTTCTCTTTTATTATTAAATTTAATAATTGAATTTGCTTTGAAAGTAAAATATAATCCTGATTATGTCTATTTAAAGTTCTGTGGTATATCGATCTTAATTCCTTTTGCCACCTATATTTAGTTTTATATAGATACTTAATATGATCAGAAACAATACTTTTCCTATCTTTCCGGATCAACTGTTGTGAATGGTCAAGGCAAGTATCATTTAATAGATCAGAGAATTTACTAACATGAGAGTCTATTTCTGTATTAGACATGTTCGAGTTATGATTTGGAAAGATACTGGTTAAATTATCTCGAAAATCAGATTTAAAATCAATCCAATTCGTATTTGTAAAAGAGGTAAAGGTTTCCGGAGGTTTTATTAGTATTTCAAAATTGCCTAAATTAAATTTCAAATTAATAGGGAGATGGTCAGAAAAGGAAGGGAGATCTGTAATATTGAAATTATTTCTATTTGTAGTTATTAAATTTGTGCTTACAAGAAAATGATCTAAATAAGATGTATTGTTAGGAAATGTAGGAGTTAAATTTGTAATTCGAAAAAGATTTAGTGAAAAACTTTGTAACCAGCTGAAAATTATGTTTCCATTAATGTTATTCATTGAGTCTCCCCAAGAAACATGTCTGGCATTAAGATCTCCTCCAATGAAAATGCCATCGTATTCTGAGAAAAAAATCACATAAATTTGAGAGTCCATTATGAATTATATTATATGTAGAGTTACTAGGAAAATAAATTGAACCGAATAGAATTTTTTTGTCAATACCATTGATTACAAATTTAATACTGATGAACTTGTTTGGAAAGGTTAAATTTGGAATTTTAACTATTGAATATTTGTATGATCTACGGAAAACAATTCCAACACCAAGTGGACTGCTGTCCCTTAAAAAAGTGTAATTTTAAACTCGATGATTTTCCCTAAGATGTGTTTCTTGTATAAATGCTATGTCAATATTACAACTTCTTAGCAAATTTAATAATTCTAATCTTCTACTCTTTTCAATAAGAGATCTAACATTAAAGGTAATAAATTGAGAATTTTACGGACCATAAGTAACATTAATTTCATGTAAAAGAGAAGTGCATGTTTCTTTTGCATCTGATGCCGACATGGATTTGTAATCTACAATAAATTTTTTAATTCTGTCTTCTAATGAAATTGGATTGCAAATTTTCTGAGCAATTTTTAAAAATTCAGTAATCAATGTTCATAACTGTTGATGAGACATGGATCCACCACTATACTCCAGAGACAAAAGAACAATCCAAACAATGGACTGAAGCTGGAGGAAGTGCCCCAAAGAAGGCAAAAACAATTCAATCGGCTGGTAAGGTTATGGCAACGGTTTTTTGGGACTTCAAAGGAATTTTATTGATTGACTATCTGCAAAAGGGTAAAACAATAAATTCAGAGTACTATTGCAACCTTTTGGATCAATTAAATGTACAAATTCGAGAAAAACGTCCTGGCTTACAACACAAAAAAATAATTTTTCATCAAGACAACGCACCAGCGCACAAGAGTGTTTTAACAATGGCTAAAATCAACGAATTAAAGTACGAGTTGCTTGACCACCCACCTTATTCTCCTGATTTAGCTCCCAGTGACTTTTACCTGTTCCCAAATCTAAAAAATTCCTTGCTGGCAAGCGTTTCACTTGGAGGCCGTAAGCGACCTATCTACCCCTGCCTTTCTAGCGGCCTTAACGCGTTTTGTGTCCCGGCGAGGCTGTCTCAATAAAATATATTCCGATAATGGTCGGAATTTCGTAGGCGCTGCCCGAGAAATTAAAGCAAACTTCACTAAAGTCTTAGCTAAAATGTGAAACTGTTACACGATATGGCCAACAAAAAATAGAATGGCATTTCATACCTGCTGTTGCCCCTCACATGGGTGGATTGTGGGAGGCAGGTGTCAAATGCATACTTTTGAAGAATTTAGTACCATTCTATCTTCCATTGAATCTTGCCTAAACTCCAGACCTCTGACCCCGATGTCAGAAAATATAGACGATCTCACCCGGTCACTTTCTAATTGGATCGTCATTACTGTCCCCAGCGTAGCCTGAGGAGATGCCTTCTAATACCGCTTTAATAAATCGGTGGCGTAGAATAAAGATCATTCAGCAAGAGTTTTGCCGAATGTGGAAATCTGATTACCTAAAGGAGTTACATAAGCGTAACAAATGGAAACAACCCCGTGAAAACCTTCAAATCAACGATCTGGTAGTCTTATATCTCGATACAGGGCTATCGAATGAATATAGACTTGGTCGTGTTACCAAAGTTTATCCCGGTACCGATGGTAACGTGAGGGTGGTAGATTTACGACCACGGGCAGGCCAGATTACTCGCCCTGTCCATAAACTTGTCCTACTACACCGATTCATCTAAATTGTTGCACCTATAATATTGTCAACCCCTCAGATCAGCACAACCATATTTAAAATACGAAACTAATTCAATTTTTGTTTTTACCCAGATATGTCTTACCTAGAGGAATATCGCTGCCCTATATGCACCACTCGGCATTCGTTTCGTCTCTGTCGACGTTTCCCCGTTGACGATCGAGAAGTTGAATGGCTACAGATGACAGCCCTTCTCTTCATTCATCGCCCGAAGAGCAGGGTGGAAAAACGTATTGTCCGCGTTTTACTTGACCCTAACGAAAAGAAAAGCTACTTTTAGCCATCGAACCCACTCTTTCCATTTCCGAAAGAAGAAACAGAAAACCCAACTGAATTCCAGCTGATCGATCGTCACAGCCCAGGAATGTCCCCATCTCCGTATTGTCCCCGACGACCAGGGTCACCAGCGAAAGTATTTGAGGTCTACGATCGCACAGACCTCGCCGATTGTTCCTTCTACTTACCTATTTCGTGTTGTGTGGTGCTTGGGAGTGAGGTTTCCCATCTTGTTTACATGGGTTTGCCGCAAACAGAGAAGAATCTCCCGTACGTCCAGAATACCATCCTTGGATTGGGTTTGTTTGGACCAATTCCCTTGGATAGAAGCTGATAACGTTCCTATGTAACCTTGTTGAATCTGCCTCAAAGATTTATTTAAACAATTTATTTATTTGAATTTACCAAAAAATTGAATTGAATTCCACTTAGAATTAATAACATTGATTAATAATTAGTTCTATTAGACTTTATAGTAAAACCAAAATAGTATCTAGAACACACTTGTAAATATGCACATAATGAAATTGTAATACATATCATTTAATTATTGCACACTTGGTGCAAGGGGGCCGGTATGTTCGCGTGTAAAACGATCCGACCTAATATGCAAGTGCCGCCCTTTACAACACTGGCTAATGAATAACCGCGAACGTATCACCCATCACTCATCTCTTCTTTTGTTTGCTGCTGCTGCACTTTGCCATTATTTCTTGCTTTTTAATTACTCGTTACTTTGAATCGCCGTCGGTCGATGACATTGACAATTTTGGCACTCACTTACGGATCAGTTGATGGTGGAAATCTGTAATGAAGAAATCACATCTATCGCACCTAGCCAAAGTGCAAAGACTGATTTGCGTCGGGATAACTGGCGCCCTCAGATCTGCTCCACAAATGGCACTGGAGGCGATGCTGAACCTTCAACCAATCGATATATACATAAAGTGTACCGCAGCGAAAGTGACCCTTCGGCTAACGGAATCAGGAATAGCCATCAATACCACACACGGACATAGCTCAATAGTGGAAAGCATGGGCATAACAGACAAAATCAATAGGCCAACGGACTACTTGGCACCAAGAACAATTCGAGGTAAAAATTTTAATGTAACGTTTCCTATCCGTGAGGACTGGGCATCAAATATCGTCATAGAGGACGATGAGATCTCAATCTTCACGGACGGATCGAAAATGGAGACGGGCACGGGATCAGGAGTATATTCGATACCTTAATCTCAGAATCTCCACCAGACTCCCAGATGAATGCACGGTCTTCCAGGCAGAGATCTATGCCATTAACATTGCCGCGAAACAGATTTTGTAACGGGATATTTCTCCGAAAAAATTCAAGATCTACGTCGATAGTATGGCAGCTCTCAAGGCCTTGGGCTCTAGAACTATCAAATCCCGCTGCACGATGGACTGCTTTCTAGCCTTAACCCATATTCAGGCGCACGAAATCACGCTCTGCTGGGTGCCAGGTCATAGCAACATACAGGGCAACGAATGTGCCAGGATAGGATCCGCACGTGCAAATTCCGTTCGTGGAACTTAAAAACAACATCGACGAACGGGGAGCAGCACTAACCAGATCGAGGTGGGATATCGTACAAAACTGCAAGAACGCATGAAGCTTCCTTACGAAGACTTCTGTAGAAGCTGCTTGGATGAAGAAGAGGAGGAGTCAGTACAGCACTTGCTATGCTCATGCAAAGGACTGCAAGAGTACCGTTTGGCCTATTTAGGGCACAGACTCTTCGAAAACCAAGACGACCTAGCAAATGCTCCGCTCAAACCCCTTCTCAAATTCATCAGAATATCTCTCTGGTTTAGTAAAGCCACAAAGACAAATGAAAACACGAGTCCCTAGATCTTCTCTCCCTCTTCCTAGTCTGCCAGCCTCCAACTATTTCTTCTATTCTGCTCACGGGAAACACAATGGACCGAATTGTCGGCCCCGTGTGAACTCGTCAGTTGTATTCTGACGGGCGTCCCTTTCCACCTAACCTAGGGTTAGTGGAAGTTTTCTTTAAAAAAAAGGAATAATTTTGTTAAGGGTTTTTTCTTCTCTAAGTAAATGGATTTTTCTTTTCTAAATAAATGGATTTTTCTTTCTCGTTTTGAGCATGAACAAGTTAGTTGTTTTATAAATCGTAATTTTTTGTTTTTAAAATGAAATGTTTTTTTAAATTATTAGCTTTCAAAACGTGGTATAGACTTTTAGGGTATTAATTAATAATGAATTAAGAAAAAGTTTCCATAAAATTGTCATCATATAGGATCCACATGTGTTAGTTTTAGTTTTAATTATTTTAATATTCCTCCAAATCTAACAAAAGGTTTATCTCGTCAACCCAGAAGGTAAAAGGTTCAGTCTCTCGAGGGGGCCCAAATGTTCCCACGTGGATTGTCTAATGGATTTTGGACCTCAAGTCGTTCTCGAGAGACTGTACTAAATCGGCCTCGCCTTGTATTTTGCACTTAGGGTTTGTCCTATATTTGCCCTATTAAAAAGGTTTTGAATTAAATTTAATAACACATATCACTTCATGCTTAATTACCCTTTATAAGTATATTTCTGGATTAATAATCAATTAATTAATGCTTGGTGTTGGTAAGAATAAAATTGCGTGTATCAAAAATACAGTTCCTTAAATAAAAACACTTTATCGTACTGGATAATAAAATCACTTAATGTGAACCACGTTTAAAAGTAATGAACACTACTTGCACAGCTTCCTTTGCATATTTCAATTGCGCAGTCAAAAAGGAAAAGAAAGAAATTGATGACGGGTAATACTGATGAAGCCTCGGATTACATAAATCTCAATAAAAAAAAAATGAGGGTATTGCTGAATTCCCGCATACTTCCCACGTCTATACCTTCATACCTGCAATATCACTCAGAGAGAAGCATGAAAGACAGAACGCAACATCGAGAGAGTTCGTACCAGTGATGGTAAAACAAAACACATATGATAAAACAGCTGACTATTATTATATGAATTGTGGTAAGATGGTTGCTTTGTTGGTACATAATGTATCGAATAAATGTAATACGGTACTCAAGTTAATATGAATGTAAGAATCTCGAACATTATGCTGATGTAGTATGTAATGAAGAACCTCCCTCTTCGCAAGTACCAGAGCAGCATATGGCGGGAACTTGCGTTTCATCCTTTACGAATGTGCTTGAATGTGTCGCGAAGCTCGTCATCACGGGATTGGAAGAATCCTGTGCGTACTAATCCTGCGAGGTTGAGCTTCTAGCGGACACGGACGACGAGGCAGATATAACAGTGGTGGCGTTACCTGACAATGGTCCGGTTGCCACAGATGAACCTCCAACACTCTAAGGCAACATCAGCTGCCTTAAAAGACCTCCTGATGCAAGGAGGAGATAACCTGGTCCTAAACCAGGAACCATGGTTGAATGGAGATATGATTAGTGGGCCCAGGACGCCAGGGTTTAAGCTGCTTCAGTGTGAAGACAGTGAAGACTGTATCAGCCAGCCTCGAGTTATAAAGCTCTTATGTTTGGTTGGCCTCCGTTTATATGGCACAAAACACTGAGACGCCACCTTGTGCATTGAAATCCCTGGTAGGAGCGGTAAACGAGAAGAACAAGGACCTAATTATGTGTAGTGATGTCAATGCATGTGGGGAAGTACTGACATCAACGACAGGTATAAGTAGTAACCTTGGAACGTGACTATATTTGTTCCTACTTTTTCCATCATTCGGCAGCAGAGTGCGAAGTCGATGTTGTTTTGGGTTCGGCGGCGGCTCGCTATTTTCGGGCCTATCGGCGGCGGCGATTTCTGTTTTTGCTCGGCGGCGGCTCGATTTCGGCTGGTTTTTGAGCAATTCTGAGGCCTTATTCCAGCATCTGTTTCGTACCGTAATAAATACCATTTATACACAAATTTGATGAATACAAAAGGGATTTAAAACATTTATACAAAGGGTCGCCAATTACTCGATTTTTGCTGTCGAAGATTCAGATTACATACAAAATGGATGCGGGACATAGGCCCTACTTTTGGTTTTTGTAAGATTTTTAAATAAGCACTTTCGAATGTGATGATATTTAAGGAGTGATTTTTAAGAGCTTTAGTATTGGATTTAAAAAAAGCAACATAAAATTTAGAGAAATGTACGAAATATTTATTTTAGTCGATAGAACGGTCCATAAAATTCAATGTTTAAAGATGATTTCATGTAATTGTTGACCGCGGCTGCGCCTCAAATGGTTCATACGTTGGGTCCAATTTTGGCAACATACCGGCAAGTATCTCACGCATAAATTCTTCAATATTGGCTTCCAGTGCGTCAACCGTTGCGGGTTTGTCCCTATAGACATGAGCATTAACATAGCCCCATAAAAATATCTGAAGGCGTTAGTCGACCCCGGAGACCAATTGACCGGCCCCAAACGTGAAATAAACTGTTCACCGAACTCAAAATTAAAAAAATTTCAAAAAAAAAAAAAAATAAATAAAATTCAATAATTTGGAAGCGTTGTTCGTTTCTAAGTCGATTTATGGTTAAATAATAAACCAAACTGAACATGTTTCACATCATGTTACCCAGAAAAGGCTGAGCTGCCAAAAACAGTGAAGCCAAAAAGAAAGTTGCCAAAATATCACCCAATATAAATGAGATCATTAAAGTTAAAGTAGAAATAAATAAATGCGTCATTATTATTTTCAAATGTTATTGTGAGGAGTAACTAGAAATCTGACTCTATTTCTATAAAAATTTAAAACATTGAGAATTTATTCACCAATTCTCAATGAAACTCAAATTTCCAATAAAAAATTGTGAAAAAACTGCCCTTCAGAATAAATTATTGTGATACTGGGTTTTCCAACAAGAGGTGTTATTTTGAATCACCCGGTATTTCGGTAGCTGTCACTTTTGAAGCTTTTATTCTTTGACATTTAACAAGTTGAAACTACGCCATTACTAAAAATGGAACGATACACGATTCAACAACGCACTGAAATTATTAAAATTCGAAAAAGACGGCGCTACGTGCCACACAAGCAACGAAACCATTGCTCTGGGTAGGGAAAAGTTTCTCTTCACCTTACGACTTTTTCCTTTTGGGCCACGTGAAAGATAAGGTCTACGCCAACAGCCCAGCGTCGATTCAAGACCTCAAATGATGTTGAGATTGTTTTTCATTATTAACGGCATACCTTCCTCTTTATTATGAAATAGACATCCGATCATTTATCTCAAAAAATTGCATTTTTCTTTGAATACCAAAATAACACCTCTTGTTGGAAAGTCCTTTATTACAACGTGCGAAAAAAAATTAAAAAAGATTTGGTCATGAAAATGTCTATATAATTCCGAAAGCTGACAAGAAACAAAAACCGTTCTTCTCAGTTTTTTTATTTTCTGGTCGAATTTGCGTTTAAAAGGGTTACGGATATAATCATACAAAATGTTGTTGTAATTTTCCTGATAGTCCTACATAGATGATATGAAATGAAATGAAAGGGGACATATTCGCCCTTATTCCAGTTGGCGTCGTCGCGTCGATTCTTAGTCGACACTGTTTAGATTGACGACTTCATAAATTTTGAATTTTTTTAAAATATTTTTAAGTTATAAAAAGGGTTGTTAGTTCATGAATACCAAAAATATTTGTTTTGGCGTAAAGATGGCAAAGCTAGAACTTCATAGATATGACGAAAATGATGTGACGACGTCGACGACGCCAACTGGAATAAGGGCGATTGTGCTTTCTAAATACTACTTTTGTTTTTAGGAAGTGGAACAAAAAAGTTGTAAAAATGACTGAATATTTTAATCCTTCGCGAAACCAATATAAGCAATTGTTGTTCGAAATACACAATCAAACATATGTTTTAAATTCTGTATCTTCAAAGTAACCTTCGACGTATATTTAAAATAATTCTTAAAATCGAACTAGGCAACATAGAATGCTGACATATGGATATGAATTGAAAAATGGTTAGATCCGCAATATATATTTTTCAGAAATTTTTCACCGTGGATTTAAAGGATTAAAATGAAAGATTATAATTTCCTAGGTCATTTTTGCACCATTTCTGGACCCCTTTCTAAAAACAAAAATAGTATATAGAAAACAATGCCAATGACAAAAAATTTTTAATGATTATATCCTTAATCCTTTTAATCGCGAATTCGACCAGCTCTACCTCGGAAGTCTTGTAGCTAGAATTTTTTAATGCCTTTGGACAAATACATTGGTATCACAAAGACTTGAAGTTTGTAAGACGAATAGTGTCCCGAAAACGCCGCCGATGCCGAGAAAGCCGAATGCAGCAGCAAATTCAATTCAATAACATCTATCGAGCGAAGCTCTTACAGATTACATATGTATACAATATTATAACAATAGATATAAAAATAATTAATTGTACAATCATTATCAATTAAGTACATTATAAAGGATGGTTAAATTTTAAGGGCCGATGTTGATTTTGAATAAAACACAAATTATTTAGGAAATTATTGTCATTTCTTCTTATTATGATAATATTGGTATGGTTTAATTATGTATGGAACATAATATCGGCCAAATAGCCGCCGCGACCTCGGCGGCACACCTCCAATTCGGGCCATAAAAAGTTCGTTATCATCTCACGATAGCGAACACCATTCACAGTAACTGCCTGACCGGCCTCATTTCGAAGAAGTATGGCCCGATGACGTCGCCAACCCATAAGCCGCACCAAACGAACTGGGCGAGCATGCACAGGTGTTTTCACCTACGGACCCGGTTTGCTAAAATTTGCGCACAATTCTCCCGATTGTGGACCAGGGGTGTTGAGTCGAGCCAAAACTACTCGACTCCGACTCCCGGAGTCGAATTTTAAAATCATTCGACTCCGATTCCGGCAGTTAAATAACATAAATTTCTGAAATTATATTTCTACTAAAACGTGAGTTCATGTTATTGAAAATAAGATATAGCTTTGTTAAAAAACACAAAAAGGAGGTATTCTACTGGCATTGAATTAAATAAAATTTTATTATTTATTAATCGAGGCTTGACCTGCAAGTTGCAACTAATATGACAATTCTTTCAACATGGAATCATGATAAAATGTTCATCAATCACTGCATCTGGTTTAATATACCGCAATTTTTGGAAATTGTCCGCTTCAGGCAACCTGTTTATTCGTTAGTTATTACACAATAGTAGAGGAGGTTATAAATTAGTTTTGTGACAGATTTGTAAAAAATACTACAGCTCAGAAAAAAATACTACAGCTCAGAATCACTAGCTGTCCGTTTGTCCATCTTAAGTTGTTCGTAAAGTATTTGTACCATATTAAATTGTACCAGTATTAAAAATTGGCAATAAGAACTCTGTTAACCTAGGGAGGAAACCTATAGGAATTGGTGAAAATCGGTTCAGCTCGATATTGCCCCCAGATATAAATGTTTCTTTAGATTTGGCCTTGTAACGGTATGGAAGCTCGTTTCACATTCAATCATTTTTTATACCCTCAACTTTGTAACAAATCTAATTATTGATCTGAGACCCCATAAAGTATATCTATTCTTAATCGTCGTAAAATTCTAAGACGATGCCATGTCCGTCTGTTCATCCGTCCGTTCGTCTGTTGTAAACACGCTACAGTACGTAATAATAGAGCTGGGTTTATCAAATTTGGTAGAAATGTTTCTTATAGTTGCAGGTTGTTTGCTATTGCAAATGGGTCATATCGGTCATTGTTTTGATATAGCTCCCTTATATAGGTCGCTCCGAAATACGGATTTTGAGCCATAGCTAACACATTTTTAAGCAGAAACTTTGCAGTTTGTATTCTATTTTGACAAGAATTCATCAAAGCAAAAATTTTACAAATCGGTGCATATTTTGTTATAGTCACCCTATTTTACCATATTGATGAAGCATTTTAATCGAATTTATTTTGTTGCAGTCCCCGGGTAGATGTATCTTTCAAAAGGCTAATTTAAGCCATAAATGCCACATTTTTAATGCCTAAAATTGCAGTGTTCGTTTTTTTATCCCCTCACCTAGAGAGGAGGGTATATATCATTTGCTACGAACCAAAGTGTAACACACGAAGGATTGACTTAAGACACATAGGGTCTTAAGTCAATGTTCGGCGGATATCCGTTTTGGGTCATTTTAAGTCGAATGAGCTATGTCCGCCTGTCTATCTGCTGGCTGGTGCGCACGATAACTCTCGAAGGGAGTAACCGATTGACTTCAAATTTGGTAAGTTGTAATATTTTCTTCTATCTCCGGCTAAGTTCGAAGATCCAATCCTTCTAGCACCTCCCCACAAAGTGTTAACATTTAGTGAAATTTTGATTATTTAATAACTTCTATACTACTTATTTGAATCCTCTGAAATTCTACACGTAGTATTAGTTTATTAGTCACTATTACAGCGAGGAAAATGGTTTAAGTTGCCACGCCCCTTTTGGAACCTCCCACACAAATGGACAATTTTGAACCAAAATTTAATAGCTTATAATTTTATTACCAGTGCATACAAAGACTTGAAATTGTGTACAGTGTAAAGCTTTTATAGTACCTAGAGTCCAGAGAAGAATGGGCGTGATTGGCCCGCCCCGTTTGGTACCTCCCACACAAATGGACCTTTTTGTACCAAAAGTTAACAGCTTATAACTTTAATACCAGTACACACTTTACTAAAGTTATGAAATACTATTTTATTTAAAAATAATTTAAATAAAATAAAAAAAAATAAATAAATTTACTAATATTTGTTTGAGAGAGGATTCATTAGTCGGTTTACTCGGTTTTACTTGTTAATAATGTACCGCCTGCCATTGGCAACATTGTTGAGTGCGGACGTGTTTCAGTGGATTCTCTCTAAAAATTAACCAAAAACATTTATTCTTTGGATATACTCTAAAAAAATATATAACGCGAATTGGACGTTAATAAAATATAGCCAAACTGTGTAAAAAGTGCATTGCCCAAGTGTAGCTTTTAAAAATATAAAAGTGAACACATATCACATATCCAACAAAGCCCGTTTGTTGTGAAGAGTGAAGAAAAAATAAGCAAGCAAAAACTGTGAACAACAACAAATAAAAGTGTATGTCTCTCACACCCTCATTTGAGAGACGACTCAGCATAAATGGTAGAAATGCATATATTGCAGTGACATCCGTGAGTAGTGAAACAACAACCACACCAATGCGTGATGACTCGACGTCGTCTCTGGTGGCCAACCAACGTATTGGCCGTCAGATTTTAACAAAACACCAGACCTAATTGATTTCGCTGTGCTTAAAAATTTAAAGCGTGAACAAATATCAATTTTTCCTTCACTTGATCTATCTTCGGATCATTCGCCAACCATCTTAACATTGTCCAATAATGCCCAGGAAAGTGCACACGCCATTTTGCCTAACAAACACACAAACTGGATGAAGTATAAAAAATACGTTAGCTCTCACCTGTCTGAAGGTATATCTTTACGATCAGCAAATAAGATAGACACAGCGGTAAATCTGCTGAGAGATGTCGTAAATAGTGCGGTAAAAGTTGCCACTCGTAAGCCCACAAATATTAGGAATAATGTTTCAAATTATCAAACAAACATTGAAGCCCTGGTCAATGAGTAAAGAAATATAAGAAGAGATATAGCCCACGGAATTGTGAGAAAAGACTAAAAGTTGCCCTGAAGGTAGCTAAGGAATATGATCTAAAAAAATACTTGCAATCTTTGGATTCAACTGAGAAAACTGATTACAGTCTATGGAAGGCTACGAAAAATATGCGAAGACCAATCGCACACGAATCCCCAATCCGCCTTGAAACCGGGAACTGGGCTAAAAGCTCGGAAGAGAAAGTCAATGCCTTTGGAAATTACCTTGAATCTGTTTTTACACCAAATAGTGGCACGTCCACCATCTATCCTCCCGAGATAGATGAAACAATTCCTCGTCCACTTAAATTCAAGTTAAAAGATATCGAAAATTCGGTCAAAGACCTTAAAATAAAGAAATCTCCTGGCAAAGATGGTATAAATGCAAGAATTATAAAAGAACTACCATTATCTGACCTGAAAATGGTTTTGTTCATTTTTAATAGCATTTTGCGTGTGGGTTACTTTCCTTTATCCTGGAAGATATCGGAAATTGTGATGATTCCAAAACCTAGAAAAGATCCGACAAAAGTAAACTCATATCGTCCGATAAGTCTGCTATCGATACTCTCAAAAATGTTTGAAACAATTTTTATGAAGAAATTACCCCAAATAGGAAGCGTCATAGTCCCATAGAACAAGTTTATCGTGTTGTTACATACATCAGAAAAGCTTTTGAAAACAAAGAATATTGTTCTGCTCTATTCATAGATATATCGCAAGGTTTTGATAAAGTCTGGCACGATGGATTGTTAAACAAAATATGTGTACTTTTACCAAGTAACACGCATAAAATGCTCAATAGCTATTTGTCAAACCGGTCGTTTGTAGTAAAATCGAATGGCATTTCTTCTAGCCCTAAGAAAATAACTGCCGGCGTTCCTCAGGGCAGCATACTGGGACCAATCCAAACATAATATATACAGCAGACATGCCCACAAACACATTTACTCATACGTCCACTTTTGCGGATGATACTGCTTTCGTCAGTATTCATAAAAACCCCTTAGTTGCGTCCGATCAACTGCAGTCGCATGTCCGAGTCTTAGAGAACTGGTTAGAAAAATGGAGAATAGTGGTAAATGTTACAAAATACACTCATGTTACCTTTACCCTAAGATACTACTCCTCCAAAAACCATCTTCAATTCGTTGATTCCACAGAAAGATCACGTGAAATATCTTGGAATTCACTTAGATCGTCGTTTGACATGGACTCACCATATAGGTTCTAAGAGAACACAAATAAAACTCAAAACGAATCAACTTCAATGGGTCATTGACAAACGGTCTGCTCTAGACCTTGAGTTTAAAGTCCTTTTATACAAATCTATAATAAAGCAATTTGGACATATGGTATCATATGCAAATTACAAAGAAGACAGTGTAATATTCTTCGTTTAATTACAGATGCACCTTGGTATATAAGAAACGCAAATATCCATAAGAGAATACTGCCGAAACTATGTGGACAAACTATCTGATCACCCAAATATCCTGGCCAGGATATTCCATTGAAATCCAATATTATTTAAACTTTGCAAATTCTCAAAGGGTTTATTGCACTGGCAACAACCCCCAGATTAATGTATTAGGTTAAGATTTGAAAAATTATTGTTATTTTCATTCTATTATGAAAGATCCAATAAACAAATGTAATGAACTAAAAAAAAAATAAATAATTTACTTAACCAAAAAGGATCGTTTCATGATTTGCTCCATATCCAAAGATTTTTCCAGTAATAAAATTGAATACAATCCATGTTGGAGGGTATATAAGATTCGGCAACTTAACTTGTTTTAATTTAGTAGTGTAGAATTCAAGAACTTAGGAATAGTGTATAGTTTTGCAAAATTACTTATTTTGTTAGCTAAATACATATATTCAGAGATTTCCTAAAACTGTTTTACATAAAAACTCGATAGTTTGGTTAACTTTATATATTTTTGGCATACTTAAATATTTGGTTAAAAGCTTCGAATATTTTATCCTTCTTTTTTTTTATACAAACTGTTTTCCCAAAATTTGTTGAGTGCAAAAGTTCTATCATATAATTGGTACATTTTGCAAAAAACACATCTCGGAGTCGGAGTCGACCATAATTTTTCGACTCTGTTGTGGACACATTTGGTCGATTATGCTGATCAAAAAACATCACGAAATACATTTTGATTTGAACGCCCATTTTCGTAAAAGGCTTCAAAATCTTTAACGCGTTGCTCGATTGTGTATCTTTCCATGGTTCAAATTGAGTTAGTCTGAAATTGAGAAATGTCAAATGAAATGCAGAAAAAACTTGACGTTTAGGTGTGGTTTACATTCAACATTGGTCCTCAAAATTTAACCACCCAGCAAATTTCTTGTTAATCTCTTAAAAACTTGTCTACCAATATAATAATCAATTCGTGTTGCCATTGCAGTAAACAACATTAGACATCGCGTTAAAGGCTCGTTAACGCCGTAGTTTGTCCTATGAAATTTAATCAAAAATAAGTGGTGTCCTCTTAATAAACGATTTGGAATGTGGAAAGGCAAAATGGATAATAATGGTGGGCAGTCAATATTTGCGTCAATTATATCTTTTATAAAAACTATACTTTTGCATTCCAATTTTGAATTCCGAGAATTCGGCAACGGTCAGTATAAGTAGTAGAGCGGGTTGATTATTTTTTTTAAATCGTATAGCAAAAACGTAAACTACATAAAATTCTAAGAAAATTCTCCGAAGAAACCAGGTATCTAAAATAAAATCCTAATCCGCGCCCATAGACTTGAAAATTTATATGCCCGCCTTTGCCAAAAAAGTAAATGTTTAAAAAAATAGAAATGTTTGTATATAATTTAATATTTTTACAAGGAACAAAGATAAAAAATGTTTGTTTATGTGGGGCGACGAAAGCTCAGTTGATGCGATGTCCGAATCCACCTTTTTAGAGTAATTTGGTACGTGGTTTGCCGGCAAGGGAGGGGGTAAACAAATCAAGGAAGTCCCTTGTATGACAAACTCCGCACCAATTACAATAACAACGATAGCTCAGTAGTGGAGGGAACGATGTGTGTGTTCACGTATGTACACGGGGCAAAATCGCCTTTTTTGATACGTTTGAATCGAAAGAATATATACTTGGAACACAAATTTTTAAATATTACATATTTTCGAGCAAATTCATTTCATTTGAAAATCAATAAAATGTATTTAGAGCGCATATGTTAATATATTAGAATAAAATATATTTGCGAACTAATTTTCTCAAATAAAATATGTGTTTAAATACAAATAAAATTATTGTTTATGAATATTTCCAAATATATTTTATTTAAAAAAAAAACAAGATTTTCAAAACTTTGCTGAATTTTTCGAACTTTAGTTTTAATTTTTTCCATGTTTTCGATTTATGCTTTCCTATTAAAAATGACTTACTTAGCATTGACTTCTATTTGAAACCACTTATTTTAATTTTCTAACTATTCCAAGTCATTATTTTCAATTATAAAGACATTTTACTAACATTAAAAATTTTTAAAAATTACCTTTTATTTGCTGAAAACTTAAAACAATTCGATACCTCCATTCTTAAACATGCTAAGTCGAGTTAGCATGTTTTTAGGTAGATTGCATTTTAAATTTCTAAATATTCCAAATTATATTCAGTCAAAATTTGGTATCTATTCGTCGACCCAATCAAAAGTTATTCACAAATCAGTACAGGTCATTCGAAATATTCATCAAACTCTCCTGAAAAACTACATTTTTGCACTTAGCATAGATTAGAATGGAGGTATCGAATTAAAGAATAGATATATATTCACGCAAATATATCTTTGTTTGGAAAATAACATATCCAAATAAAAAATATTAGGATGTATACATAGTTTTGTTTAAAACAACATCCTCCCAAACATATAATATTTGTATGTGTCAAATATTATATATTTGGAGGGGACCCTAAAAATATATATGTTTCAAGCAGAATATGTTTGGGACAATATACTACAGAGGCGATTTTTTTTCAGCGTGTATGTAGTGACCGATGTTGGCGATGCAGTAATGCAAAGGGCGAAATAGAAAACAGAATAAATAAAACACAAGATTTAGTATTTTCGGTTATGATAAAGGCAGAGCTTTATTTGTAATAACGTATATTACCATGTATCAGGTTGGCGACAAGGCCGGTGCGAATAGTTCGATAGCAAAACTACAACAAGTGCTCAGTAGTCGAGCCAAAGACTAGTAGATGTGCCCGAGCGTAGTGCAAAAACAACGACTAGTAGTAATGTGCGCGATAGTATCGCCGAACAGAGACTACAATTGACTACTTTACAAGGAGAGTGCTCGACAACGACTCGTGAACGCAGAGGCTCGTTAGAAGAGTCAGGCTCCTTAGAAAGTGCGAGGAAAGAGAGAGAGACCCGTGGATAATGCAAGGCAGCCACACAACAACCACCGCCCAGTGGCAATCTACACTATAACACATCCGTACTAAGCGAATTTGGTCTCCGAAGAGAGGTGTAGAGGAGATACCAGTGATGTCAATACGCGACCGGTATTGATCAGGCTCGGGAAGTTGAGACAATGCTGCGTACGTGAACATTGCCGGCCACATTGCAACATTTCAAATCCGACGATGTTGCAACATATATGAAATAAACTACAACTAATATTAGGTTAGGATAATGCAAGTCAGCCACACAACAACCACAGCCCAGTGGCAATCTGCACTCTAACACATCCGAACTAAGCGAATAGTCTCCCAAGAGGGGTATAGAGGAGATTCCATTGATGTCAATACGCGACCGGTAACATTGCCGGCCACTTGCAACATCCAACGATGTTACAATAAAAAGTAAGTAAACTACAACTAATATTAGGTTAGTAAATTAGGAAGGAACGTAAATTCAGTTTCCTAGTGAGAATTCAAAAAAATTCAATACTAAGAATTAGTAAAATAATTAATATAGGCGAGGTGATGCTAATCTAATCTAAATAGACTAATACGAAAATTATAGAAGTGCGACATCAATTAGTAAAATAAATTCGAGAACAATAATTTCAAGTTTCTAATTGATTATAGACGATTCGAATCCGTAAAATCCCGATAACGAAAATTACTATAAATTCGAGTTAAAATAATTTATAAATTCACGATGTGACCATTTAGAAAAAGCGAGGCGGGTGTATTTACGGATACAAATCAGCACCAAGTAGAACGTCTATTGGGCGATTATCCAAAGATGGCAAATTTCCAGAAATGTTCGGAAGAACATGGGTTACCGTATTTAAGGCGTGTGATGGATCTAAGGGCGAAGCGATTTCAATAGAAAAAATTTCTCTTGAATTGTCCGATAGAGTACAGTTTAGTCCTGAATCTCCAGCGTTCGTAGAACGCGTCGACATACCCAGTCGTTGCCAAAAGCGGTCCGTAATTATGCACGTCTCGGAAGATGGGTCAATAAGAGCGCGAGCAGGGTACGTAATACCCTGGTGAATGACATTCACGGTGGCAGTCCCCAAGAGCACATTTCTATCTTGGGTGGTATGAAATACTTGTCTATTAATGGTGGGTTTTACGATCGACGAAGTGGAGGGAGAAGTTTTTAAATTCTGGTCCAAGAAGGGATCTTTAACTAGAGGTGGGAGGGGGGACGACGGAGGCACAAACCGAGCAGATCCGACCATTGCACGTAGCGCAATTGTGTCTACTATTGCAGGTTTTCACTGCATGTCCTCGTGAAAGACAATTCACGCAGCACCCATGCTTTTTTATGACCGAAAATCTATAACTAACCGAAAGGTTCTTGAATCGAGAACAAGAACGCAATACGTTACTCTGCTGGGGACAAAGCACACAACACGTGTTCGAAGGTGAACGGAGGACTCAAAGGGGAGACATTCGTAGAATGTAAAGTTGTGTTCTTCACCGCGGGCTTTTTCTCAGAGTCAATACCCCTGACCTCCCGAAGACAAACTAAAGTCTGAATTCTTTCCATGAGGAAAGAATCTAAGTCGTGCCCGGAGGTTAGGGACGACTTATTTTTTACACTCTGTTCCCATAGAGTAAACGTAAGTTTCGGCAAACGACGGAGGGATTGAAAGACCAATATGGGATCCCAATGGTCAGTTACAACGTCGTAGACTGCCATTGTCGTAAGACACCCATTTATTCCACGTTGTATGGTCTTTAAACGCGAGCTAGTCTCGCGGTCTAGCACGGGAAGATCAAAGAGGAGCTTTAGGTGACTATTAACAAGAATGAGTTTGTTGTCATAAGCACCTTCCAATGCTTTCCAGGCCAAACCGACGCTCCTGTTGGTGAGAGGGAATCTCGAGACTATTTCCCTTGCCTCACCGCTGGTTTTTTGGACCAGGTGTCAAAGCCGTTCAATATCACTAAGACGCGAATTGTTTATAAATATCGCCGAAAAGAGGTCCCGAAACGTAGGCCAAGTAACCAAATCCCCATGGAAACTTCAATGTCGATAGGGGGCAAGTTCAAACTATGACGACTGTCAGAATTTTCCAAATTAGACATTGTACAAAATTATAAAATTAGGACCGAATACAGGGTACGCGAAGGTACACGACTAAACAAAATGCGGTAAGCCACAAGGAAAACGACAAAAAATTCCAAAAAAATAATTACATTTTTATTTTGATCAACAAGACAACCTCAACAAGAGGGTGACTATGGTTGACTGTAGAGTGCATTATAAGATAGAAGGGCGCGAACGAAAAAAATAATACAATAAAATTTTATAATGAAAATTTCCAATTTATGTCCAATTGCCCGAATGTAGGGTGTACGGGGTCGTATACGACCGAATGTAATTAACGAGTAGCGTACCACCCAACGCTATTCTCAAAAAATATTTCATTTATTTTTCAAAAGACGTAATATTTGTCTGTTTCGACTATTTTTCCTACTGGGATATGAAACCAAGCTCAGGTGACGACGACTCTCTCTATTCGAGTATGTGGGTGCGTACGTGTGTGTTTCTTTTCGAGTAACAAACAACAAGAAATGCAATGCGAAGTTGTTGGCGAGAGACGAACAAGCTGTCGGTAGGGTAAAATGCAATCGACCGTTTCGATTAACGAAGTCAACGAGAGCAAGAAATAGGAGCAAATTTTATGACGCCGACTTTTGCGCCTTTTCTAATGAAGACGGTTGGAGAGGGTTCCTGTTTTTGTTGTAATTAAGCTAGATAACCTCTCATGTAGTAGGGGCGACTGCACTGAGATTGGAAATAAATATAACAATGCCGAATGTACAAATAAACGGGCAACACACTACACAACGCAATAACGAAATATGTAAACAAGATTTAACGCGAACAAAATAAATCGAAATGAAATATTAAATAAATTAAAGCGAACAAAAACAATCGAAATAAAATATTAATGTTTTGTATTGGAATATAAATATTCCCAAAGGTATATGGGTACATTTGTAGGTATTTCTAATTTATTTTTTGAACAAAAAACACTCGCGGTGCTCACTAGTTAGGAAAACTGAGAGTACATTACCTGCGATTTTGTTAGTACGATTGGAGTGGCTGAAGCACCGATGTTTCCGTAGGAAAGCAGCTAAAACGAAACGAAGCGAAGAGCAGCTTCAATCCGGCTCGATGCGACCAAATGTTTAAGTGGGGCGACGAAAGCTCAGTTGATGCGATGTCCGAATCCACCTTTTTAGAGTAATTTGGTACGTGGTTTGCCGGCAAGGGAGGGGGGCAAACAAATCAACGAAGTCCCTTCTATGACAAACTCCGCACCAGTTACAATAACAACAATAGCTCAGTAGTGGGGGAAACGATGTGTGTGTTCACGTATGTATGTAGTGACCGATGTTGGCGATGCAGTAATGCAAAGGGCGAAATAGAAAATAGAATAAATAAAACACAAGATTTAGTATTTTCGGTTATGATAAAGGCAGAGCTTTATTTGTAGTAACGTATATTACCATGTATCAGAGTGGCGATAAAGCCGGTGCGAATAGTTCGATAGCAAAGTACAAGAAGTGCCAAGTCGAGCCAAAGACAAGTAGATGTGCCCGAGCGTAGTGCAAAAACAACGACTAGTAGTAATGTGCGCGATAGTATCGCCGAACAAAGACTACAATTGACTACTTTACACGGAGAGTGCTCGACAACGACACGTGAACGCAGAGGCTCGTTAGAAGAGTCAGACTCCTTAGAAAGTGCGAGGAAAGAGAGAGACCCGAGGATAATGCAAGGCAGCCACACAACAACCACCGCCCAGTGGCAATCTACACTCTAACACATCCGTACTAAGCGAATTAGGTCTCCGAAGAGAGGTGTAGAGGAGATTCCAGTGATGTCAATACGCGACCGGTATTGATAAGGCGCGGGAAGTTGAGACAATGCTGCGAGCGTGAACAATGTTCTTTCATAATTAAAAAAAAAGATTGGAAATACAAAAAAAAAATCCATTAAAAAAATTGTTTTCAGTATTTATAAAATAACCTTCTTTTGTTTCGATAAACAATTCTTATTTTATAATGCAAATAAAAACGTGAAACGTGTTCTAACTATTTTTTATATAGAACGCAAATCAGAGGAGATGCAAATTGGGGTTCGACTGCTTTTTTGATAATTGAATATTTTGATTAGTCTTAAGACAAACCCCGTATTGCATAAACAATAATATAACGAGTAAGAAAGTTTCAGTCGGGTAAACCGACTAAGGTATACCCTCACTTTGTGAGTACTGTAATATGAAATACACGAATGAATCTGTCAATTTTTATTGGAGGTACCAGAGGGGATTTAACAAACACTCCTATTTTTCGCTAAACAGTAAACTTCAAATATAATGCACTGTATCGAATTGTAAGCGTTTATATGCACTGGTATATTAAAGTTATGATCTATTCAATTTTGGTATGATTTGGCCATTTTGTGTGGGAGGATTTTGTGTTGATAACGCCTATTTTTCATAGGGCTATATGTACTTTAAAAATATTACACTGTTCAATATTTTGTTGTATTTTTGTGCATTGGTACCCACGCTATAAGCTCCTACCTTTTGGTATAAAACGGTACAGTTGTGTGGTAGGCACTAAAAGGGGAGAAGCAATAACCCCCGTTTTTCATTGGACTGTAGGCACTATAAAAGCATTTTGGTGTAAAATTGTCCATTTTTTATGGGAGGTACCAAAAGAGGCGTGGCAACTTCTCCCATTTTTCACTGGATTGTAGGTACTATAAAACCATTACAATGTAAAAAATTTAAAGTCTTTTTGAGCATAGGTATTCCAGTTATAAGCTGTTAACTTTTGGAGCAAAATGTTCCATTTGTGTGGGAGGTACCAAAAGGGGTGCTGTAACTTCGCCCATTTTTTTGAGGTGATAGTGACTAATAAAATAATCTTATGTGTAGAATTTCAGAGGATTCAAATAAGTAGTATTGAAGTTTTTAAATAATCATTCGTTGCTGATCATTCGCAGTGAACGGACGTGTTTATCACATAGCAGATAGTTACCAGTACCTATTACGCAATAGCAAATATCTGTACAAAGTCCGTAAGGCTACATCGTAGTACCTATTACGGTCTAATACAGACAAAATAAAAATAAATTCTCTTGACGGGGATGCCTTCGTGTTCCGATGGAGCGCGGCTCCCCAATCGTCCGACTGTCCGTCCGTTGGTCTTGGCCAAAGCCGACCACACCAAAAATGGTGAAAATCTCCCCCAAGTACTCACAACAGGTGGTGCGGTGAGGGGAAAACGTCATGTCCGACCGTCAAAACGGAAGCACAATGAGCATCGTGTAGCGTTCAGAGTTTTGACGAAGTTGGAGGCTGTTAGGGTTTCGGCTCTTACCGAAAAACAAAAAGTCACTTACCTGGGCTAAAGGCGTCATAGATGCTTCTAAGGCCAATGAGTCGGCTGAAAGAGCCACAAATTCAGCTGTGTTAACGGCTAATAAAGTAAAACGAATCAGATCACCTGCCTTCGAAAAAGGCAAGAGGCCCTAATGTCACCATCAACAGGACACTCACCAAGCCCTTCAATGAAGTGGCGAAGGAGAGTCTAGTGATGGCTGTTATAGACAGAAGTAGTGAGGATGGATCCATCCTCAAGGACAAATGGAGTCATGTACAATCAGCCATTACGGCTCATTATCTCGATGTCCGTAGAGAAATGCCGGGCAAACCACCAATCTGCAACGATGCAGGATGGCATCAGGGGAGAGTAATGCTCTTATATTTCGGTGATGCCAGATCAGTAGACCTGTATAAGGCTGCTCTGAGTCGAGCGGGTGAGGTGTGGCCGGGTGCCCAGTTGGATGTTGTCGAAAAAACAACATCCCTAGTCACCCTAGAGCCATCACCTGGGTTACAGAAGAGCCCTCCAACCCGGCTGACATCTTAGAAATAATAAAAGATTCCAATCCTGGTCTGCCGGCCCATAATTGGAGAATCAGCAAGGTGGGTGAGGCGGATGGTAAAAAGCGGCAGGTCAATCTTATCCTAAACGCTGAATCCACCTCCCACATACAAAGTGCGAGTGCAACCCTACAATATGGCTTCGAGACTATAGTCTTGAAGATATACAATTAGGATATAGCTCCCACTGCAGAAGGTGAGTCGTCCACCGCGGCACTTTCTGGAAGTGCGGAGGTACCCACGCCTATTATTTCTGGTGACTCCAACTCTAACAGAAGATCTGTAACGTCCTTCTCTGAGGACAAAAGCTCTACTTCGGACACAGAGAGGCTGAGGGGAGTCTCCGGACTCTTTGACGCATCTGGCGGGGACATGCATCTCGACGATACGGACGAAGAGTTCGATAACACCCTTGTCGGGGTGGATGTTAATCTGTCAATTACCAATGATGGTAAGAATTCTACAGATTAACCTCCATCACGCTAAAGCAGCCTCAGCGGCTCTATTGCTGCGCCTGTCCACAGGCGCAGTTGACATCGTCCCGATACAGGAGCCCTACGTAATGGGAGGAAGGGTCTGCGGTATTAGGACACCCAACTTTAAACTGCTTGTGGCCAACTGTGAAGGCACTCCAAGAACCTGCATTTTGGCCAGGAAAGATCTAAGTATCTTTCTCCTGACTAATTTAAGTGGTAAAGACCAAACAGCTGCTAGCCTGGAGATCGGTAATCGGATATATTGGGTGGTCTCCAGCTACTTGCCTTATGAATCTGTAGTACCGACTGCTCTATTCAGGGAAGTAGTAGAAGAAGCAACATCTGACGAGCTCGAGCTGATTATTGGCGCAGACACGAACGCTCATCATACTATCTGGGGTAGTACGGATATAAACAATAGGGGTGATTCGCTTCTTGACTTTATTCTAACTACCAACCTTAGTATTTGTAACATAGGCAATAAACCGACCTTTACAATTAAAGACAGACAAGAAGTACTCGACGTAACGTTTGCTACTGACCGGCTGTCAGACAAAATAATTGGGTGGAATGTACTGGACGACCACTCATTCTTAGATCACCATTATATTGAGTTCAAACTCGCGGAAAGATCGCCTAAACCTGCCGTCCACAAAAATGTAAGGAAGACAAAGTGGCACCTGTATGAGAAGAATTTCTAGAAAGTCCTCAACTCTAAACTTCTGTACGAACCGAATGACAAAGCCGGTCTGCATAATCTGGTCGATCATATCACCATATAATTCAATAGATCCCTTGAAGAAGCCTGTCCAAAAACAAGGTACAATGGTGGACTTCTGAGCTAACGGCTATGAAAAAGACCTGCAACAAGCTATTCAATAAGGCTAAATCTACTGGGGTCGCTAATGATTGGGATGCCTATAAAGAGCAACTCAAGATCTATAAGAAGGAGCTTAGAATGGCGCAAAGGCGCTCTTGGTATACCTTCTGTGGTGAAGTGGAAAAGGTCTCCGACGCCGCTGGGCTGAGGAAGATATTATCTGCTTCACCCTGTACAGTGGGATATTTACAGGATGAGGCAAATAACTGGACCAAAAACAGCGAGCAGTCGCTCAATGTACTGTTCGACACACATTTCCTGGGGAACTCTGTAACAGAACCCGAGGATCAGCAGGACCAACAAGAGTGCGAGTGGACTGCGAGCGTCGCTAGCTTCTTGACTGAGAGATCCAGAATAAGCTGGGCTATTAATATCTTTGAGCCCTTCAAGTCACCTGGACCAGATGGCATCACTCCAGCAGAAATGCAGAAAATGTTAAGGTACGAGGGCGGTTCGGAAACTTCTTAGCCTAGCACAAAAAGCGCGGTATAAACAGAAAAAAGTTAAGTGTTTTGGAAACTTCCATCTCTGCTATGAACACATGTTCAATTTTGTTTCGATCTGGCAACTCCTTCATATAGAAACAGGTGTTCACAAAAGACGCATCCGCGATTTTTTTACAATGGAAAAATTAGAAATGCGTTGTGTCATTAAATATTTACATAAAAAAGGTTTATCGGGACAAGAAATTCATAATGATATGGTGAATGTGTTAGGTGAAAGTGCTCCTTCATATGCAACAGTAAAAAATTGGGTTGCTGAATTTAAACGTGGTCGTACAAGCATTGAAGATGAGTGTTTTAAGAGTGTTTTAACAATGGCTAAAATCAGCGAATTAAAGTACGAGTTGCTTGACCACCCACCTTATTCTCCTGATTTAGCTCCCAGTGACTTTTACCTGTTCCCAAATCTAAAAAAATCCTTGCTGGCAAGCGTTTTACCTCAAATGAAGATGCAATTACAGTTGTAAACCACTATTTTGAAGACCTTGAGGAAAACTATTTTAATCAAGGGATAGAGTTGCTAGATAAGCGTTGGACTAAGTGTATTGAAGTTTCAGGAGATTATATTGAAAAATAAAAATATTTCTGAAAAACTAACTATTATCTTTCATTGATAGGCTAAGAAGTTTCCGAACCGCCCTCGTATATTATACCCTGGCTGGAGAAAATTTATGTAGGCTGTATCAGGCTTTCATACGTCCCGAATCGATGGAGGGATACCAAAGTGGTATTCATACCTAAAGCGGGAAAGATATCACACACTAGGCCAAAAGACTTCAGACCAATTAGCCTATCCTCCTTCCTATTGAAAGGTCTGGAAAGACTTTTAGATCATTTCATTAGGGAAAACCTGGTTACAAAACTCCTGTCGGGGAACCAACATGCTTACAATAAGGGCAAGTCTACAGAATCAGCCCTGCACGAACTTGTGAGCACTATCGAATCATCCCTGCATTTCAAGGAATTCACCATGGTGGCATTTCTTGACATAGAAGGGGCTTTTAACAACATTCACTCAGATGCGGTAATTGCGGCACTCTCACATCTAAAAGTTAACACTAGTTTGATTAGACTAATTCAAAGTCTGCTCACCAGAAGACGCATAACAGCATGTCTAGGGTCCACAACTCTAACAAGGTTTGTAAACAGAGGGACCCCGCAAGGAGGAGTACTGTCTCCACTAATTTGGAACCTAGCGGTGAATGAAATCCTGCTAGATCTAGAACGTTGTGGCTGCAAGGTCGTGGCATATGCGGACGACGTGGCAATCGCAGTAAGTGGCAAATTCGTAAACGTCCTCAGAGACATCCTACAGGTGGCTCTGAACAAGTTGGCTAGATGGGCCAGAAGCAGCGGTTTGGGCGTTAACCCCAACAAGACAGAATTGGTTCTCTTTACTAGGATGAATAATGTCCCACATGTAGACC
Source organism: Eudasyphora cyanicolor (assembly GCA_963930755.1). NCBI lineage: Eukaryota > Metazoa > Arthropoda > Insecta > Diptera > Muscidae > Eudasyphora > Eudasyphora cyanicolor. The sequence goes on from OZ005734.1 coordinate 143,554,147, forward strand.
CTCCACCTCGGATAAATGGAACAGATCTAGTCTTTTCTGAAAGTGCAAAATTTTTAGGAATAATTCTAGATAGGAAAATGTTATTTAGACTTAACGTATTGGAACGTGTAAGGAAGGCCAACGTCGCCTTATATTCCTGCAAAAAGGCTGTAGGGTCGCGGTGGGGACTCTCTCCTAAAATCGTCCACTGGATATATATAGCAGTAGTTCGTCCAATACTGTTATACGGTATTGTGGTATGGTGGACGGCAACTTAAACTGTCTGTTAAACTGTCTATCAATGTGGAGGTACAAGAACTATGGTCACATGAGGATATCAAAGTGTAGTGCTATGGTAACCGACCGAGTGGACTATATACCAACTGTGTACACCTTCGAGAGAAATTACATCACTATGATTCCCGCCAGAGATGAATGGGTCGGCAGAATACCAGGTAATAGAAACCATCTCCACTTTTACACGGATGGTTCGAAGCTTGATGAAAAGGTTGGCTACGGAGTACACCGTGAATAACTTAGTCTGGATATAGCTCACAGACTACCAGATATCTGCAGTGTCTATCAAGCCGAAATAATAGCAATATGGGAAGTCGCCAAGTGGCTGAGTCGCAACATAGTAACCAACACTGGCGTTGTCATTTACTCGGACAGCCAGGCTGCCATCAATTCTCTGGAGGCAACAAGCCTAAATTCACAAACAGCCCTCGACTGCCGCAGATCTCTTAACGAGATGGCTGAGCAGTTTAATATACACCTCATATGGGTGCCTGGGTATAGGGATATCCCGGGGAACTGCAAAGCCGATGAACTTGCGAGGAAAGGGACGACATTACAAATTCTCGAAGAATTTGCAGATATTGGTGCGCCACTATCCACGTGCAAGCTTTGGCTTAGGCAAGAGGCAATCAGGCAGTCCAACGAAAGATGGACAGAAATCGGCACCTGCAGGGTAGCTAGACAAATCTGGCCAAGGTATGACCTGAGAAGGTCAAAATATCTCCTCGCACTAGAGAGGAAACGATTGTCTACGTTAGTACAGGTTCTGACGGGACACTGCTTGATCGGCGAACACGCCAAAAGATTGAGTATTGACTCCAATGACTTCTGCCGCAGCTGTGGAGATGAGGAAGAAGTGGAGAGCATTGAGCACTTGCTTTGCGACTGTCCCGCTTTGAGTAAACGACGACTGGACATACTAGGGTCGGCCTTTTTAGGTAGCATAACAGATCTTTCCAATACTGATATTCGTACTATCGATATATTTATATATCAAACAGGTTGGTTTCGATGAGGGGCATTTCAGCCCGTGGTAACACTAGGGACCTAAACTAGTCTATGTGAGCTTGTAAAAAAATACGGCTACCACCCTAACCTAAACCTATTAGATAATCAATAATTCCCTTAATATTAACACTTTGTGGGGAAGGTACTAGAAGGAGTGGACAAATATGGCCCATCTTCGAACTTAGACGGAGATAGAAACAAATATTACCACATACCAAATTTGAAATCAATCGGTTACTCCTTTCGAGAGTTATCGTGCGCACCAGCCAGCAGACAGACAGACGGACCGACATTGCTCATTCGACTTAAAACGACCTAAAATGGATATCCGCCAAACATACTTTTGGCTCGTAGCAAATGTTATATACGCCCGTATCACTAAAGTGAGGGTATAATAAAACATAATATATTTCAAAAAAAGAAAATAATTTTAGCGAAAGAAGAGGAATACATTTTAAAGTCGAGAGGCTCGGATTAGGGTTTGATTTTAGACCAAAGGTTTCTTCGGAGAATTTTCTTAGAATTTAATGTAGATTATGTTTTTGCTATACGATTTTAAATTTTTTTTTATCCATACAAATTAATCCGCCCTAATAAGTAGGCATATTATCGTATGAGTTATATCTTCTAAGGGCATATCGCGTAAATCGCTTTTTAATTTTTTCTATTCGATCGACCCCGTGGTCATAGAAAGGTTCCCAAACAACACTCAAATATTCTAAATGAGAGTCTCATAGAGCACTTTAACCGTGCTCTAATTATTAAACATTTTCGAGTTTCTTTTCAAGAAGCCAAATTGTGAATTAGATTTCGATATTAAATAGTTAATATGGTGTTTAAAAGAAAAATTGGAATCGAAAAATAAACCTAAATCTTTAACAAGGTTCTCACGCAAGAAGATGTGATTATGATCACCTATATAATCATAAATAATTGGAAAATGTTTCCGAGTATACGTCATGATTTTACACTTAGAGAGATTTAAGAAAAGGTGGTTGTTACGACACCAATTCATTAATAGAGAAATATCTTGTTGAAAGTTCAAACAATCAGCAAATGACGAAATTTTTTGAATCATCCGCATAGATCAAACTCTAGCAGTGATTAAAAATGCATGTGATGTCATTAATAAACAGTAGAAATAGCAATGGGCCCAGGTGACTACCAGATCATACTGAGTCCCGATGCTGAACCGTTTGCCGCAGACACATAAAGTCGAGTGCTTAACCGAACCCCGACCCGACCCGGCAGCGATCGTACTAGGTCCCGATGCTGAGCCGTTTGCCGAAGACACTTTAAGTCGAGTGCATAACCGAAACCCGAACCGACCGGTTACCGATCGTACTAGGTCCCGATGCTGATCCGTTTGCTCCGCATACCCCATGTTGAGGACCTAACCGAATCCCGAATCGATCCACTTGCCGAGCACACCGAATATCGACGCTGAACATTTGCAGCATATACATACATCCAAGTCGAGGACTTAACCAAATCCCAAACCGATCTGGTTGTAGAGCATCCGGAGTACCAACGTTGAAGCAGATAGCCTGATCACTGTTATGTTTACCAGGCAGAAATCTTAGCTGTTAAAGAGGTAGCGGAATGGTTGAAAATTAATGTGCTGAACAAAGTCGGTATAAATATTTTCTCCAATAGTCAGGCTGCTATCAAGTCCCTGGAAACTATATTTCCTGAATTCAAAAACAGCCTCGACAGTTGAAGCTCTCTTAACGAAATGCCTGAAAAGTTCAATATTCACCTGATATGGGTGCCGGACCACAGGGATATACAAGAGAATTACCCCTGACTGCAAACCATACACCGATGGACACGAGGTCACTACACCCCGGTGTTAGGGGAGTTTTTAAAGTAAAACCACTTCTTAGTAAATCATTTGCCGTTATCCAGGATGCACTACGTGGAAGTGATCTACCATTACATCCCAATACTACAAAATTTTGCGACAAACATACGGTTCTAAATGCAGTATTTTACACAATGGAGCGCTTAGCGAGACTTTTACTTCAATAAGCGGAGTTAAACAGGACTTTGGTCTGTCACCGATAATTTTTATAACCATTTTAGACGTTATATTTCAACTATCTATTCAACGGCATATTGGTATAATTTGGAAACTTAACTAGATACTTGGGGAGCTAGCCTATGCGGATGATATCGCACTACTTACCATATCGACATAGCGATATGCAAACGAAACTGGACCTAATATCTGATACAGCGCTCCAGGCAGGTGAAAAAAACAAAGTATTGAAACTAAATGCTAACAACAACCAACCACTTAGCATACTTGATATGTATTGCAACCAACTTCAGGTTGCTATCATTTCTAAGCCGCTAGTCTGATAGCTGACAGATTTATTTCAGTGACAGTTCATTTTATTGTAAGCTTACAAAAGCATTTTGATCTATTGCATTCAGAAAAAAAGTTATTCGTGATGGAATGGTGTGATTGCTTTATATTTGGGTGGACACAAGTGGCTATCGTTGGAGCCCTCCAGCATTTAAATGTGAATAAATCTTTTGTTTCTCGTACCATTGCTCGTTACCGTGATACTGGCAGTGTTGCATCGCGTCCAAAAAGTGGACGAAAAAAAACGGTAACAACACCAGAAATGATCCGAAAAGTAAAGGCCATATTTGATCGAAATCCACTTCGCAGTGGTAGAAAATTGCTCGTGAGCTGAACATATCGCGAGAACGGATACAACACATATTAAAAAATGAGATTGGACTAAAGCCATTGAAGTTCCAAAAAGTGCAAGAGCTCACCGATGCACAAATAAAGTTAGACTGGAAAGAGCCAAGGAGTTGCTTCGCTTGCACGAAAGAGGCCAGTTACCGAATTTGGTTTTCTCCGATGAGAAGCCATTCCAAATTGAGCAGTTTGTGAACAAACAAAATGATCGGGTTTACTTTCCAAAGAGGTCAGCTGAAAATTTACACCTTCGATTGGCCACCAGACTCAAGCGCCGCCGATGGTAATGGTGTGGGCCGCCGTAACGGCCGATGGTCGCTCCCCGCTCGTATTCATCGACCATGGGGTCAAAATAAATGCCGAATATTATCGGGAAAATGTCCTAAAGATAGTATGCTGATCATTCGCAGTGAACGGACGTGTTTATCACATAGCGGATAGTTACCAGTACCTATTACGCAATAGCAAAAATCTGTACAAAGTCTGTAAGGCCTACATCGTAGTACCTATTACGGTCTAATACAGACAAAATAAAAATAAATTCTCTTGACGGGGATGCCTTCGTGTTCCCCAATCGTCCGACTGTCCGTCCGTTGGTCTTGGCCAAAGCCGACCACACCAAAAATGGTGAAAATCTCCCCCAAGTACTCACAACAGGTGATGCGGTGAGGGGAAAACGTCATGTCCGACCGTCAAAACGGAAGCACAATGAGCATCGTGTAGCGCTCAGAGTTTTGACGAAGTTGGAGGCTGTTGAGGTTTCGGCTCTTACCGAAAAACAAAAAGAGTCACTTACCTTGGCTAAAGGCGTCATAGATGCTTCTAAGGCCAATGAGTCGGCTGAAAGAGCCAAAAATTCAGCTGTGTTAACGGCTAATAAAGTAAAACGAATCAGATCACCTGATGAACCCCTGCCTTCGAAAAAGGCAAGAGGCCCTAATGTCACCATCAACAGGACACTCACCAAGCCCTTCAATGAAGTGGCGAAGGAGAGTCTAGTGATGGCTGTTATAGACAGAAGTAGTGAGGATGGATCCATCCTCAAGGACAAATGGAGTCATGTACAATCAGCCATTATGGCTCATTACCTCGATGTCCGTAGAGAAATGCCGGGCAAACCACCAATCTGCAACGATGCAGGATGGCATCAGGGGAGAGTAAAGCTCTTATATTTCGGTGATGCCAGATCAGTAGACCTGTATAAGGCTGCTCTGACTCGAGCGGGTGAGGTGTGGCCGGGTGCCCAGTTGGATGTTGTCGAAAAAAACAACATCCCTAGTCACCCTAGAGCCATCACCTGGGTTACAGAAGAGCCCTCCAACCCGGCTGACATCTTAGAAATAATAAAAGATTCCAATCCTGGCCTGTCGGCCCATAATTGGAGAATCAGCAAGGTGGGTGAGGCGGATGGTAAAAAGCGGCAGGTCAATCTTATCCTAAACGCTGAATCCACCTCCCATATACAAAGTGCGAGTGCAACCCTACAATATGGCTTCGAGACTATAGTCTTGAAGATATACAAGCAGGATATAGCTCCCACTGCAGAAGGTGAGTCGTCCACCGTGTCTATTATTTCTGGTGACTCCAACTCTAACAGAAGATCTGTAACGTCCTTCTCTGAGGACAAAAGCTCTACTTCGGACACAGAGAGGCTGAGGGGAGTCTCCGGACTCTTTGACGCATCTGGCGGGGACATGCTTCTCGACGATACGGAAGAAGAGTTCGATAACACCCTTGTCGGGGTGGATGTTAATCTGTCAATTACCAATGATGGTAAGAATTCTACAGATTAACCTCCATCACGCTAAAGCAGCCTCAGCGGCTCTATTGCTGCGCCTGTCCACAGGCGCAGTAGACATCGTCCTGATACAGGAGCCCTACGTGGTGGGAGGAAGGGTGTGTGGTATTAGGACACCCAACTTTAAACTGCTTGTGGCCAACTGTGAAGGCACTCCAAGAACCTGCATTTTGGCCAGGAAAGATCTAAGTATCTTTCTCCTGACTAATTTAAGTGGTAAAGACCAAACAGCTGCTAGCCTGGAGATCGGTAATCGCATATATTGGGTGGTCTCCAGCTACTTGCCTTATGAATCTGTAGTACCGACTGCTCTATTCAGGGAAGAAGTAGAAGAAGCAACGTCTGACGAGCTCGAGCTGATTATTGGCGCAGACACGAACGCTCATCATACTATCTGGGGTAGTACGGATATAAACAATAGGGGTGATTCGCTTCTTGACTTTATTCTAACTACCAACCTTAGTATTTGTAACATAGGTAATAAACCGACCTTCACAATTAAAGACAGACAAGAAGTACTCGACGTAACGTTTGCTACTGACCGGCTGTCAGACAAAATTATTGGGTGGAATGTACTGGACGACCACTCATTCTCAGATCACCATTATATTGAGTTCAAACTCGCGGAAAAAGCGCCTAAACCCGCCGTCCACAGAAATGTAAGGAAGACAAAGTGGCATGTATGAGAAGAATTTCAAGAAAGTCCTCAACTCTAAACTTCTGTACGAACCGAATGACAATGCCGGTCTGGATAATCTGTTCGATCATATCACCATATCATTCAATAGATCCCTTGAAGAAGCCTGTCCAAAAACAATGTACAAGGGTAAAACTAAACCCCAATGGTGGACTTCTGAGCTAACGGCTATGAAAAAGACCTGCAACAAGCTATTCAATAAGGCTAAATCTACTGGGGTCGCTAATGATTGGCATGCTTACAAAGAGCAACTCAAGATCTAAAAGAAGGAGCTTAGAAAGGCGCAAAGGCGCTCTTGGTATACCTTCTGTGGTGAAGTGGAAAAGGTCTCCGACGCCGCTAGGCTGAGGAAGATATTATCTGCTTCACCCTGTACAGTGGGATATTTACAGGATGAGGCAAATAACTGGACCAAAAACAGCGAGCAGTCGCTCAATGTACTGCTCGACACACATTTCCCGGGGAACTCTGTAACAGAACCCGAGGATCAGCAGGACCAACAAGAGTGCGAGTGGACTGCGAGCGTCGCTAGCTTCTTGACTGAGAGATCCAGAATAAGCTAGGCTATTAACAGCTTTGAGCCCTTCAAGTCACCTGGACCAGATGGCATCACTCCAGCAGAAATGCAGAAAATGTTAAAGTACATTATCCCCTGGCTGGAGAAAATTTATGTAGGCTGTATCAGGCTTTCATACGTCCCGAATCGATGGACGGATACCAAAGTGGTATTCATACCTAAAGCGGGAAAGATATCACACACTAGGCCAAAAGACTTCAGACCAATTAGCCTATCCTCCTTCCTATTGAAAGGTCTGGAAAGACTTTTAGATCATTTCATTAGGGAACACCTGGATACAAAACTCCTGTCGGGGAACCAACATGCTTACAATAAGGGCAAGTCTACAGAATCAGCCCTGCACGAACTTGTGAGCACTATCGAATCGTCCCTGCATTTCAAGGAATTCACCATGGTGGCATTTCTTGACATAGAAGGGGCTTTTAACAACATTCACTAATTGCGGCGCTCTCACATCTAAAAGTTAACACTAGTTTGATTAGACTAATTCAAAGTCTGCTCACCAGAAGACGCATAACAGCATGTCTAGGGTCCACAACTCTAACAAGGTATGTAAACAGAGGGACCCCGCAAGGAGGAGTACTGTCTCCACTAATTTGGAACCTAGCGGTGAATGAAATCCTGCTAGATCTAGAACGTTGTGGCTGCAAGGTCGTGGCATATGCGGACGACGTGGCAATCGCAGTGAGTGGCAAATTCGTAAACGTCCTCAGAGACATCCTACAGGTGGCTCTGAACAAGTTGGCTAGATGAGCCAGAAGCAGCGGTTTGGGCGTTAACCCCAACAAGACAGAATTGGTTCTCTTTACTAGGATGAATAATGTCCCACATGTGGACCCTCCACCTCGGATAAATGGAACAGATCTAGTCTTTTCTGAAAGTGCAAAATTTTTAGGAATAATTCTAGATAGGAAAATGTTATTTAGACTTAACGTATTGGAACGTGTAAGGAAGGCCAACGTCGCCTTATATTCCTGCAACAAGGCTGTAGGGTCGCGGTGGGGACTCTCTCCTAAAATCGTCCACTGGATATATATAGCAGTAGTTCGTTCAATACTGTTATACGGTATTGTGGTATGGTGGACGGCAACTGACAAAATAACCATTACCAACTTACTAACGAAGGTTCAGAGAACTGCCTGCCTGAGCATAAGCGGAGCCTTTAGGACTACAGCGACCGAGTCTCTACAAGCCCTACTCCATATACTGCCGATTAATATTGTGGCGAGAGAAGTTGCAACCAAAGCGGCAATAAGATTAAACTGCCTATCAATGTGGAGGTACAAGAACTATGGTCACATGAGGATATCAAAGTGTAGTGCTATGGTAACCGACCGAGTGGACTATATACCAACTGTGTACACCTTCGAGAGAAATTACATCACTATGATTCCCGCCAGAGACGAATGGGTCGGCAGAATACCAGGTAGTAGAGACCATCTCCACTTTTACACGTATGGTTCGAAGCTTGATGAAAAGGTTGGTTACGGAGTACACTGTGAAGAACTTAGTCTGGATATAGCTCACAGACTACCAGATACCTGCAGTGTCTATCAAACCGAAATAATGGCAATATGGGAAGTCGCCAAGTGGCTGAGTCGCAACATAGTAACCAACACTGGCGTTGTCATTTACTCGGACAGCCAGGCTGCCATCAATTCTCTGGAGGCAACATCCCTAAATTCACAAACAGCCCTCGACTGCCGCAGATCTCTTAACGAGATGGCTGAGCAGTTTAATATACACCTCATATGGGTGCCTGGGCATAGGGATATCCCGGGGAACTGCAAATCCGATGAACTTGCTAGGAAAGGGACGACATTACAAATTCTCGAAGAATTTGCATATATTGGTGCGCCACTATCCACGTGCAAGCTTTGGCTTAGGCAAGAGGCAATCAGGCAGTCCAACGAAAGATGGACAGAAATCGGCACCTGCAGGGTAGCTAGACAAATCTGGCCAAGGTATGACCTGAGAAGGTCAAAATATCTCCTCGCACTAGAGAGGAAACGATTGTCTACGTTAGTACAGGTTCTGACGGGACACTGCTTGATCGGCGAACACGCCAAAAGATTGGGTATTGACTCCAATGACTTCTGCCGAAGCTGTGGAGATGAGGAAGAAGTATTGAGCACTTGCTTTGCGACTGTCCCGCTTTGAGTAAACGACGACTGGACATGCTGGGGTCGGCCTTTTTAGGCAGCCTAACAGATCTTTCCAGTACTGATATTCGTACTATCGATAAATTTATATATCAAACAGGTTGGTTTCGATGAGGGGCATTTCAGCCCGTGGTAACAACTAGGGACCTAAACTGGTCTATGTGAGCTTGTAAAAAAATACGGCTGCCACCCTAACCTAAACCTAAACCTAGTATTAAAGCCCTGGGCAGACAAACATTTCGGCCGCAGACCATGGACATTCCAACAGGACTCAGCACCATCGCACTCAGCACGCGTCAACCAAGAATGGCTTAAAAAGGAGGTTCCTCGCTTCATTTCTACCGCGCAATGGCCACCAAGATCTCCGGATCTCAATCCGTTGGACTTTTGCGCCTGGGGCATTTTAGAGAGTAAGGTTCGCACTAAAAAAGTATCGATCATCTCAAGACGGCGCTTCGCCGGGAATGGGCCAAAATACCGCAGAGCCACTTTCGTTCAGCGTGTGATGGCTTTGTCGGCCGCTTTAAGGCCATAATTCGTGCCAAAGGTGGCCAATTCGAACAAATCTAAACTGTTTCTAAAATTTTATGTTATTTCCGACATTTTTTGCTTTTGAACAATAAAATTTAAAAAAAAAAATAAAAAAATATAGCGCCTTACTTTGTTGCATTACATATCAGCCACCCTGTATAATAAAAACCTGGCAGAGGTGCACAAATTTAAAATACCTGCAACGGAGTTGCGAAAGACGACATAGAATCCGTAAAGCACGGTCTGCATTTGCCATGTTTAGACAAATTTGGCGATCCCGTAATATGGAACTGGATATCAAGATAAATATTTTCAATTCGTTTGTAAAGTCAGTTCTAATGGCTGGTGAATGCTACACTCATGAGACGCATCCAGACATTTGTAAATCGTAGCCTCGCACTATATCCCATGAAAGATTTCTGCGGATAACGAAGCAAAAAAGTATGGAAAAAGAGATAGCATACAAAACGTTCGGTTGGGTTGACACATTCTTAGAAAACAAGACACCGAAATCGTACAAGAAGTTCTAGAATGGTTGCAGAAGTAGAAGTCGACTGAAGAACTCTTGGAGAACGACAGTACAAAGAGAAACGGCCAAATCATTTAACGAAATAAGATCCATTGCTAGGGGCAGAGGTGCATGGAAACATTTTGTTAATGAGGTATGTGAATAGTTTTAAAATTGTTACTGTGAAACATTTCAATAAATAAATACATTTACAACAATCATGAAAATGGGTGTGACAATTTGTCCAATAAGTGTAACAAATGGTTGAAGTATAAAAAATGCATTAGTTCACACCTATCTGATTGTGTGTCGTTACGAACAACGAATGAAATTGGAGCAGCGGTAAATCTATTCACTGATGTTGTAAACAGTTCACTGATGTTGTAAACAAAGTTGCTACTCGAAAAAGCGTATTCAAAAGCAATAATTCAAATAATCCAACAAGCATTCAAGCGTTAAACAGCGATAAAGGAAGCGTTAGAAGGGAGTGGCAACAATATCGCTCCCCAACACCGAGAAAAAGACTAAGAAATTGTCAAAAAAGATAGATAGATCAACACTAAAATCACCTCATCTAAAAAAATACTTGCAATCTCTGTTGCGTATGAATCACCAATTCGCCTTGAAAATGGGAACTGGGCAAAAAGCACAGAAGAGAAAGTAAATGCATTCGAAAACTACCTCGAGTCCATTTTCCACCATAGTGTGGTACACCTGAAATATATATTTGCCCGTGATAGATGAATAATTCATTGCCCAATATATCCGCCCAGTATCAATGGTTGAATTCCCAATCTATCAGATCGTGATAGATATTAAAATTCATTGCCCAATCAAGCTTAGAATAAAGGATGTTGCAAAATCGGTCAAAGATCTTAAATTAAAGAAATCGCCCGGAGGAACTAGTATAACAGCGAGAATTATAAAAGAGCTTCCGTTATCAGCCACACAAACACTGTGTTGTTCTTATTCAATGCTATTCTGCGTGTAGGTTACTTCCCCCTATCTTAGAAGAGGTCAAAAATCGTGAAGATACCGAAACCAGGCAAAGATCAAACTCGAGTTAAATATTTCGTTATGTGGTAATATTTTCTTCTATCTCCGGTAAAGTTCGAAGATGGTCCATATTGGTCCACTCCTTCCAGTACCTCCCTCACAAAGGGTTAACATTTAGTGAATTATTGATTATTTAATAACTTCTATACTATTTACTTGAATCCTCTGAAATTCTATACATAGTATTAGTTTATTAGTCGCTATTACCTCGATAAAAATGGGCGAAGTTGCCACGCCCCTTTGGGTACCTCCCACACAAATGGACAATTTTGAACCAAAAGTTAATAGCTTATATCTTTATTATCAGTGCATACAGACTTGAAATGCTTTTATAGTACCTATAGTCCAGAGAAAAGTGGCCGTTATTGGCACGCCCCTTTTGGTACCCCCCACACAAATGGACCATTTTACACCAAAAGTTAACGGCTTAAAACTTTAATACCAGCACATACTTTAAAGTTACTAAATGCAAATTAAATTGATAAAATTTAATTAAAACAAAAAAATAAATAAATGTACTAATATTTTTTTGGGACTTAAGCTGAGGGGATTCATAAGTCGGGGTATCCGACTGAACTTTCTTACTTGTTTTAATATCAGTGCAGAATCTAAAAAGATTTCTCCCACATTTGGTTTTCTAAACTGACAACAAATTTTGCTATACGATGTAAAAAATGTCGGCCAGATGTGCGCACGAGGCAAAAGTTATGGTCATATAATTTTATATTTTCAAAATACCGGGTTTTCCAATAGGGACATAACAATTTCGTATCTTTATGTCAATGCGCCCTCAATCATTATACCCTCACTTTAGTGATACGAGGGTGTATATCATTTGCTACGAGCCGAAAGTGTAACACATCGAAGGAGTGATCTAAGACCCAAAGTATGTTCGGCGAATATTCGTTTTGTGTTATTTTAAGTTTTTAAATTCTACGCATTGTATTACTTTATAAGTCGCTATCACCTCGAGAAAAATGGGCGAAGTTTCCACGCCCATTTTGGTACCTCCCACACAAATGGACCATTTTGCATTAGAATTGAAATGCTTATAAATTTAATACAATTCAATAAAAATACTTGAAATACTTGAAATTGTAGCGCCTATAGTCCGGAAAAAAATTGGCATTATTTCACAGCCCCTTTTGGTATCTCCCACACAAAAGTACCATTTTGTACAAAAAGTTAAAAGCTTATAGCGTGAGTACCAATGCACGAAAATGCGTTCACATATGCGAATGCGAATCTACGTTACATCCCTCGTGCACATAAACGCTTATAGTTCGTCACAGGCAGTGACACAGAAAATGTTCCATCGTTTCGATGTTTCCCTGTATGCCCTGCATTCGTCGTTTTCTGCTATTCCTATGCGATGCAGATGTGCTTGTAAGCTCGAATGTCCCGTTAGAACACCTATCATCTTACTAATCTCGATCTTGTTTAGTTTCAGAAAAATTCTTGTTTTCTTTTCATTTGAGTCACCCCACAGTATCTTTGAAGTTGTTACTGTCCAGTGCGTCAACTCATGCTTCGTGGTTTCGAAAGGTTTCCAATTATCCAAGTTTATTACTCGAAGTTCTCTGTCCATTGAAGCCAAGCTGTTTGTCGTTCATTTCCAAACACTCCATTGTGTCCTGGTACCCAGCAAATACGCAATTGACCATATGCTGACTAATCATTTATCGTTCTTTAACAGTCTAACACAGTTCGGAATTTGACCCTTTCCGATGTTATTGCTTTGATCGCCATTTGGCTATATGTGAAGATGTTGGCATAGTCAGGCTCTGTGGTATTACGGAGCCAGTTCACACACTCCATGATTGCTCGAACTTCTGCTTGAAATATCGTGTTATGGCCAGGGAGGCGGAAGTAAAGATCGACTTCTGGTTCATCAATGAAAAGTCCCAGAGCCGTCGTTCCTTCTATGTAGCTTGGACCCATCCGTGTAGCAGCTGGTTCCCACTGGTACATGAGCCAGAGTTCCGTCTTCCTACGAGCGTCTGTCTGGCACAAACGAATCACAGGTTGCTCTAAGCTGCAATTCAGGAATGGTTCGGAGATTTGTGGCGTTTGAATGTGACCAACTAGAGATTCTAAAATCTTCTGATGGTAAGACTTGTGGTCTCGATTTATCCATTCAACCATCATTTGTTGACGTCTTGCTGTGAGGGCTACCTCATACTTTATTCGGATGTCTAGTGGTTGGATGTGCAGTATAGTCTCCATCGCTCTTGTGGTGCAATTCTAAATGCCCCGCTTGTGCCTATACAGCACATACGATGAATTTTTTGCAAACGTATTACCTTGCACTTTTTGTCCATTGATGTCCACCACACTACACAGTCGTAGGTTATTATTGGTCTAATCACTGATTCTGATCCAAGATTACTCGCAAGTATTCTACCTTTTTAGTTATAGCAATTGTCTTATTCAGGAATCGAGGCAGGGTAAAACGTTGGATCTTCGTTTTCCTTGTAAATAGACATATTTCTGTTTTGTCTGGGTTAACATTTAATCCCCTTGCTTGTGCCCAGTTATATGCTATGTTAAGTGATGTCCGTGAAGATAAATATGCATTGCAAAATAAATATGAGTCAAGACACAAACCATTTTATATTAACAGAGTGCTGTTAGGGGCTAACAGAGAGCTTTTATAAGTCTAACAGAGCAATGTTAAAATCTTTGCAAAAATGGGAATTTCATCAAATCTGAATTATTTTGGTGCAATATAATGAAAACATACACGAATAGAAGAAGAATAGAAGTCGTATATTATGCCATATAACAAAGACCATAAATAAATAAGCGAAAACATCTTAAACTAGAGGTTACCTAACTCGCAATGTTTTATACGTACAAAATCTAAACAAAAAAGTTGGAGTATCCCGGTATCTAACGTTTTTTTCAACTAGTGCTTATTTCGTGATCGTTAACACTTAGCTCATGTCTGATTTGACAGATAATTAGTTTTATCCTTCCGCTGAACGAATATGGTTGTGTATACGCTTGAACAACGCTGGGAGCGATCGACTTACGGAAGATGCTGATTTTGCCAAAAAAAATCATCTTTTCAGATGAAGCTCATTTTGATCATGGCGGGTAAACAAGCAAAATTGTCGCATTTGGGGCACAGAAAACCCGCACGCATACATTGAAAAGCTGATACACCCAAAACGAGTCACTGTTTGGTGCGGATTTTGGTCCAGAGGCATAACTGGGCCATTTTTCTTCGAAAATTAGCAAGTGGCCGTTACAGTCAATGGCGATCGTTATCGGGCCATGTTGAACGAATTTTTGTTCACAAAAATTGAAGAGAAGGATATTGGCAACATTTGGTTTCAACAAGACGGCGCTACGTGCCACACAGCCGAAGCTACACTCGATGTTTTGCGCGATGTTTTAAAAAAAAAAGTTATTTGGCGGACCCTTTATAAACCATTTTGGCCAAAAAACCCAGGTATTCGAGTTATTAAGAATTTTTAGTTAAATATATTTTTTGAAAATCGTGCACTGTGGCTAAACAAATATATCGACAGTTTATATTCAATATCCTCTATCTTAAAAAACACAATTGTTCAGTAGAGCCAAAAAACCGTTTATATCCCTAATTTTAAAGAAAATTAAAATTGTTTGTTCTACAATGTTTATTACACCTAACTACGTGAACTACTAAATAATATTTTTTTTAATATTTGCACCACGGACTATTTTATGGAAGATATTCTATTTCTTGGGGTTCATTTTTTAATCCATTTTCAAATTGTCATAGAAAAAATAGTATTCTTGTGGAATCACAGGTTTCAAATCTTGCAAATTTTTCCATTTATGTGGGGGTACTGCTAGTGGTTCAGAAAATAAAGGTTTTGGTTCTATATGGCAAGAGTATGATTTAATGCGAGTAGGTTTAGGAATTTACTTTATATTTAACACTGCTATTTGGAAGATTAACAGTGATCTTAAGTCAGATACTGTATGATCATTCTTTACACGACCTGGTCTAATGGTTGAAAAACGTAGAATTTCATCATCCTTGTAATTTTTAAAAAAATCTTAGTTTAAATACAACGCGTCGAATGGTTTTTTTATAACGTTGAGGTTGACTTTAATAATTTGTCTGGCCTCTTTAGTAACCCGAATGTAATCATGTGGCAAGTAAATTGATTGATTTTTTAATTTGATCTAAATTTTTGCATGTGCACTATCACACTCCATTTGTTTATGACCTTTTTCTACAAAATTTTGACCTATGACTTTTTGATGTTTTATCGCAAAATTGGATAAGGCGTTAGACAAAAAATGGTTTCGGTTTTGATATCCACAACCGTCTGAGAAAATTGTTATTGGCAATGCATCTGACAAGCAAAACGTTTCTAAGTGATTAATTATGCGGGAAATAAACACTGAGGCGGACAAATCTCCACTGACTTCACTCCACCAATAATTTGTACATTGGTGTGTACCTACGTTGTTTGAAGTAAATCACTGAAGCATTTACGTTAGGACACAATTTTACAGCCTGTGCATCCATTGTGAAAACATGGCGCTTGCCTTCCTCAGCTTCAAGTTTGTCCAAATTTTTTTCGTGTTGTGCCCGGTTTTTGTTCAAAATATGCACGTCGAAATCACCAACCGTAATTTGATTGCACTTAAATCAAACACAAATGTCGCATTTACATCAGCCTTAGTTTTAAAAGCTGCTCCGATATAAAATTATTAGTGTTCTTGCGACAGTAGTGACTCTTCATTTGGTCAAAATATTCTTTTAAGTGAACGTTATTCTCGGAAATTGTGGTTTTATATGGAGTAACAGATGGTTGTTTCGGCTTTAACCAACCTCTGACCATATCCGCGTTTACAGACAAAGTGGAGAGAAATGTAAAATGACATACTTGTAAGGATTTCTGGTTTGTAGGAAGAGTAAATATAAAACTTTTCTGCTTTTTTGAACTGGCAACAGTGGAATTTGTTTTACCTTTCTACGTGACGTAGCTTTTTGCAAACACTTATGTGGCTTCCCGCGACATATTCCAAAACATTCTGAATATATTGCTTCTGGTTTCTTGATCAAATTTTTGACAGTGTCGTAACTTACTTTTTATACAAATGTTTGGTGTGCACGCTAATCCCATTATTCTTTGTGGTATTTTACAATTTTGTTTATATACTCCTTCCGTAGAAGAAAATCCTAAATATGGCTGACCCTTATTTTTTTTATCGAGTTTTCTTTTCGAGTATTTGAAACAGAATTATGTTTCCGCTTCTTTCTTCGGTGATTTATAACATTATAATTTATTTCGCCTTCGGAGTCTATGTAAGGGGATTATTTGGTTATTTTTTCCGTTCTATATTCAACATACTTACCTGTTATAGGCACACTTTCCGTATCTTCATTTGAAGATGCATAATCATTTGCTATACGGAATTGTAATTTTCTTGTTTTGAAGCATACCAGTCATTTTTTGCTATTTTAAACATTAATAGTTAAAATTAATTAGGCGTACAAACTGATAATACTTGCTTTTCCGACAAGCTGATAAAAACTAGCTCAATTATCTATCGTTTACGCTCTTGAACCTATTCTGACGGCGTATACTTTTTTGTTTATAAAAACAAAAGTAGTAGGCGCCGAAAAACGGTAAATATTTTCAACTCAGTTTTGCTGCTCTATTCTTTGCAATGATTGTCTTCAACATGAATGACACAGCCCCCTCCCTCCCGTTGTTGTTGCTGCACTTCGCAGTAGAGCAAATATGTAGTATTTTTTAGTATTTATGTTTTTCGGTTTTGTATGTCGATATTTGAAGATATTCAAAATAGTTAAAACAAAATATTACCACATAGTTAGATATAAAAATTTGAAAACTAAAGCTTCGACTAAAAAAATGTAACCAAATTCGGGTTTAGCAATCTCTTTTCAGCAAAGAACCATCTTTTAGAAGAAAAAAAAAAAACAAACAAAAAATAGTCCCAAATTATATGAAGAGATAAAGGGTATTGCATTCAGAAAAAAATAGTTTAAGATAGAGAAATTACAAAAATGACCATAAAATCTCAATTTTTGTTTTTTTTTAAATTTCCAAATTAGTACCATAGATGCGCCTTATTTTACCGAATATTTTAACATCAAAATCTAATTTTTGAAAAAATTTAAGATAGAGGGTTTCGAATATAAGCTCTCGATATAAGACCTGGGTTTTTTGGCCTCGGTAATCCGAAGCCACGCCTCTGACAACCGGACCACGGCGTCACCTAGGTATCGCGTAGCAAACAACTAATATAGTTGTTTGTTGTTATTGATTGTAGAGATGAATGATGTACAAACACAAGAACTAATATGTATGTATGTCCCCAATAATATCTAACTGTGCTTTACAGAACATGTAGTGGTGAATTGATCAAAACTGTGAAAAAGGCAGTGGCGTGTTATTTTTTATTGTGGAGTAGGAGCAAACCTATTTGTAAGGATAAAGGAGAATTCAATATATCTGTGGTCACAAGGCATAACAACATAACTCGAGTTATGCTCAAATTGCGTTTTCGATACCACGATGTTCCCCATATTCGATTACATATTGTGACAAATTTTGGTGGTGATACCTTGTTCAGTTGTTTAGATATAAGGCAAGACTTATTAGCATATCTCGCTGTATCACTACATTTTATAACGTACATAACAGCATATCTCACATTTTTCCCTTTGAAAACTATACTTGTGTTTTTATTCCCCAGTTATCTTTGGACTATTGAAGATGTAAATTGTATGAAGTCGTAACAGCATATCTGAGTTGTGTTATTAGTCCAAGTTGAACTAAGGCCTAGCACAAAAGCATAACTCAACTTATGCTGTTATTCCAAAATCTAATATTGACTACTGAATGTTGTAAATTTCGAAATCATCCTTTGATTTATCAGCATAAGTCGATATATTCTACAATCTTCTATATATATATAAAAATGAAACGGTCCATCTGTGTAATGGCATCACGTCAGAACGGCTGGACCGATTTGGCTCAATTTTTTTTTCAGTTCTTCGTATTTTCCTGGAGAAGGTTGTTACGAAAGAAAATTTTGGGAAAAGTCGGAAAATTGGGAAAATCGAAAATTGCTATTTCTTGCGAGATTCCTACTGTTCCTATCTACTACTCTCTTTTTGAATCCAATTTTTTTTATTAATTTTCTATTAAACAAAAAAGTTTTCTATTAAACATATGTACGAGTATGTGCTATTTTTCTTGCTGCAATTCATTCGAGTTTTGCGTATTGTTACACTGATTTCGCGTATCACATCGACAAACGGTACAAGCATTACGATCAATTAAAATTCAACGCGATATTTATCAGTTCGAAAATTTTTTCAGATAATAAGTTTGAGTATAAGAGGTAAGGTTATCTTATTGGATTGCGGGCACTGCAAAATCATAATTTCGGATGAATGCACGATGGCGCATAAACGAGCTCTGGAGGCAGTTGACCGAACGATGAAGGATTTACGACGTGATTTGAGACAATTTGGTGAGTCTATGATATTGCTCTCCAGAGATTTTCGTCAAACGCTTCCCGTCATCCCGAAATCTACTGCCGATGAAATTAATGCATGCCTGAAATCGTGGTCTTTGTGGCGGAATGTCAAGAAGTTGAAATTGACCACGAACATGAGAGTCGCGCTGCAGAACGACTCATCGGCTCTTGAATTCTCGAAACAACTGTTGGCGCTTGGCAATGGCCAAATTACTGTTGATGTTTCCACTGCATTGATATTGTTCCCGGCAAATTTTTGCGAGTTCACATCGTCGAACGAGGAACTCATCAGCAAAGTGTTTCCAAATCTCGATAAGATTAGTGAACGGGCAATATTAGCAGCGAAGAATAAGGACGTCAATAGCATGAATTTTATTATTCAAAGTAAAATCGAACTCGCTTGATGTGCCAGGAGCTCCGCCGCATAATTTACAGCTGAAGGTGGAATCGATCATAATCATGTTGCGGAATCTGAATCATCCGAAATTGTGCATAGTTCGCGGTTGTCCATTATGAAACTGATGGACAATGTGATTCAGGCGACGATCATCAAGGGAAAATTCAAAGGAGAGGAAGTCCTTATCCCACGAATTCCGATTATTCCAACTGATCTTTCATTCCAATTCAAGCGGATTCAGTTCCCTGTACGATTGGCTTTTGCGATGACAATCAATAAATCTCAAAACCAATCGTAGGAAGTCTGTGGAATTAATCTCGAATTTCCCTGTTTTTCGCACGGTCATCTGTACGTTGCCTGTCTTCTGTCTTCGTTGTTTGTTGTTTATCACATCGCTCTCTACTGATTTCGATTCCTTTTAAACAAATCGCATTAAAATTTTAACTATCTGTGTTTTATTATCACTCTGGAGTTTATCTGAAGGCGTTAAATTGGGGCGAGTCGAAGTTCGCCGGGTCCGCTAGTATATTATAAATATGTATACTATAAATATTTTTTGTTTGGACTATCAATTTTTGTTTACTGTTATACCAAAGTGACTTGAATAAAGCAATTTTTATCTTAAAATAAAAAGTTTTCTAATTAAAAAACATTTAGTGCTTTTTTACGCTTTTTAAATTTTTCGTTACGCTTTTGCTTCAGAAAAAGTTGGCATCCCTGTAGCGAGCACCATTCACAGTAACTGCCTGACCGGCCTCATTTCGAAAAAGTATGGCCCGATGACGTCGCCAGACCATAAGCCACTAAACGAACTGGGCGAGCATGCACAGCTGTTTTCACATCTCCTACAGACCCGGTTTGCTGAAATTTGGACACAATTCTCCGGTTGTGGACACATTTGGTCGATTATGCTGATCAAAAAAACACCACGAAGTGCACGAAATGCATTTTGATTTGAACGCCCATTTTCGTAAAAAGCTTAAAAAACTTTAACGCGTTGCTCGATTGTGTATCTTTCCATGGTTCAAATTGAGTTAGGATGAAATTGAGAAATGTAAAATGAAATGCAGAAAAAAACTTGACGTTTAGGTGTGGTTCACATTCAACATCGACCCTTACAATTTAACCACCCTTTATAACAATTACACTGTGCTCGAAATGGACACTTTAAAAATGTAACAGAAACGAGAACCTATGGATATACCTATTTCGACCTTGCTGAATCCAATGGAGGTAACCATTTTTCTAGGTTAGCTCTTGTTTTCGCGATATTCGACCACAAAGTTTGCAAAAAATCAGAGAGGTTAGTCATCTCGGAGGTGATTTTGAAGTGTAAGACTTCCGAAAACGCGCTTCAGTCCAAAGAACGAAATAAAGGGAACCCTTCGAGTATTATTTCTCTCAAAATAGTCAACAACGCTTCTCACCACTTTTCCCCCAAAAAAGTGCAATCAAATCTTAAAATGTATCAAAAGTCATACAAATCATCGACATTTTTAGTTTGTGTCTTTGAGAAAAATGTTCCTCGCGAAAAATTACTATGAGTCTCCTTTCAACATATTTATGAAAAATTAACAGGTTTCACAATTAAGCAGGTTTTGTTGGTTACCTTTGAAATTTCCATTAACACTAACGAAAAAATAATTTACAAAAATTTAAGTCAAAAAATTTAATTTCAAATATTTTCTGCTATGAGCAGAAAAATACCCAAATTATGTAATAACTCGAAATTTGCCTAATACTCATAAAAAAGTTGAGAAAGGACTTATAGTATTTCTTCACGAGGAATATTTTTCTCAACGATGCCTTCTAAAAATGTCGACGATATGTATGTTTTTTAACATATAATAAGATTTCATTGCACTTTTTCAGGGGTAGGGGGTGAGAAGCGTGGACGACTGTTTTGAGAAAAATAATTGTCCAAATGTTCCCTTTATTTCGATCTTTGGACTGAAGCGTATATTCCGAAGTCTTCCACTTCCACAAATAAACAAAGAGATAAGTCAGCTCTCTGATTTCCCAACAAACTTTGTAGTCGAATATCGCGAAAACAAAAGCTAACATAGAAAAACGGCTAATGCCACTGGATTCAGCATGACTGAAATAGGTCTATCCAAATGGTTTCCTTTCTGTTACATTTGTGGACTAGCACAGTGTTATTATTATTAAATTTATCATTAATTTTTTTTAGTTTCATGGCTGCATTTTTTTTTGTTGTATGATTGCATCTGGGGATATAGCCCCTCGAAGATCAAAAGTATTAACATTTTTCCACGAAACGTATTTGAATTAATTTGTTTTACGTGAAATTAATTCTAACATTATTCATACTTAATTTTTAGTATTTTTTTTTTTACTTTGCTGGAGTTTAAATTACTTAAAACATAAATTTCACTTTTGTGAACATTTAAAACCGAAGTTTTTTCGGTTTACGTTTTCTGGAGAAGCTAAAAACGTTTTCGATTTCAAAAACGCAAATTTGTTTACGTCTCTGCGCTCTGACACATGTCTGTATGTGTGGTTGGCGTGGTCCCATGGTATTCCTTCTTTTGTCTCTCCTGGGTCTAAGCGCCTGGTTCTTGTTTTTGATACCAATTGTTTCAGCGTTGTGAATATGACGCTTCACTAAAACGGTTGGTGCTGTAGTTTGGGTTTCAATGGTTCTTCTTGAGTTGCATAAAGTTTGTTTTTGAAAGTTATTTTTATTGTTTAATTTGTTCCGAACTGATATTTGCGGACTTGCGCACTGCTCATGGCGTGTTTGATTTAAAATGCTGTCGAAACAACTGTTGGCGATTGGCAATGGCCAAATTACTGTTGATGTTTCGACTGCATTGATATTGTTCCCGGCAAATTTTTGCGAGTTTCGTTGTTTGTTCTTTATCACATCGCTCTCTACTGATTTCGATTCCTTTTAAACAAATTGCATTAAAATTTTAACTATCTGTGTTTTATTATCACTCTGGAGTTTATCTGAAGGCGTTAAATTGGGGCGAGGCGAAGTTCGCCGGGTCCGCTAGTATATAATAAAATTCATTTTGTAAGAACGACACAACTCGAGTTGTGTGTTTTGTAACTTAATTTATTTTAAAAGGGAATA
The DNA here is from genome assembly GCA_963930755.1 of Eudasyphora cyanicolor. NCBI lineage: Eukaryota > Metazoa > Arthropoda > Insecta > Diptera > Muscidae > Eudasyphora > Eudasyphora cyanicolor. The sequence continues at coordinate 143,576,491 of OZ005734.1, forward strand.
ACAGCATAAAACAGTTTTTAGCCTATAACATTTATAATTAAAATAATTATATAAATGTGTTCGTATTAATTCATTTCACTTCCAAGGCCTGAGATATTGCAGGCGTAAAATTCAAAATAAGTTTATAAATATTTTTGCTATATCGATTCAAACCTTTAAAATGCTCTCCTGAAAACTTGCAAAAACACACATATGCTGTTATGCCTTGTGACCACAGATATTTCTTATAAATCGCAATAGGGGAAATATTTGCATTCGTAAAAATATCGTAATCAAACGATAATTAATAATACATGTTAAAAACACAACGCCCAATTTGATATTAAATATGTAAGTATATAGAGGCAAGAACAAGATTTTACATCCGTTTTGTAAGACTCCGAGAAAGAGACTGTCCTATGTGTCACCCTTTCCATACATTTACCCACAGTACACCCCCGAATTGTCGACATCTAATTTTACATCTGATCGACATCTGATTTTACTCCGTCACTGCTAAGATGCTTAGCTGTGTTCCTGTCCTGTCCTTCTCTTTTCCTAATACGTTCTATTGTGTATTGTGTTCCTGCAACTCCCATTTTCCTGTTGTGATCTCTGTTCTCTATTCTTGACTCGTTCTATTCCTGCCATACTCTGATTCTTCAACGTCCCGATCCTGAAACACTTAGTTCCCGCTGTACTCTGGTCTTGCTACCCCCTGATCCTGCTGTATTCTGTTCCTGCTACGCTCTGTTTTCGCCTTGTTATTGCTACGTTCTGTTCCATCTATTTACTTTAATTTAGTTCCTGACCCTATCCGTCCCTTTCTAATTTCTGCTTCAGTTAAATTTTGTTTGTTTGTTTTTTAATTTGCTGGCATTCCTATTTCCTCTTATTTATTTACTTTTTCTTTTTAAATGTTATTTATTTTTTATATGTATATATATTGCTATCTCTACGGCTGCTTTTAGCTAAGAATAAATAAATAAATAAAAAGTTAATATTTCGCAACAAACAACAAATTTGCATTTGCTCTCTGGGATTTGAACCCGCATCCACTCGATCCCTAATCTAATGTTCTAATACCTGCACCACGGAGGGCACGAGGACTACGTCGCCGAGAGAAATATATTTTTTACATTTTATCAAGAAAAATAATACAACACAAATATTAGGATGTGTACAAATAGCCAAACTTACAGAAAAAGGTGAAATTCATAGAACGATTTCGCTGACGAAGTTAACTGAAAATGGTATTTAAATTCAATTTCAAAATTTTTAAGTTTGCACTGATATTTTTAAGAAAAATTATGCTTCTCGAGCTATACGAGTATTAAAATAATTTTTTTGAATCATAGAAATTATTTTTTACTCTTTTGTATAAAGGCTATAATAATGCGATTTGTTCAGTTTATAGCATTGTGTAATTGTTGTCGATAAACCGCGATGAGTAAAAGTAGAAAGATTGAACCGCATATTTTAGCATAACTCACAAAAATGTATCCGAGCTTGTTTAGGAAAGCTTAACAATTCAATTTAGTAGCTTGCAACTTCTAATCTAGCACTTAGATATTTCCTGAACAAATAAAATTGTTTCTGAAAACTGAACACGACCCAATAAACTAAACAATTCAGGGCATCTGGCAACCTTAGTATTATCTATATACATATATAGACGATGGATAAAGAATTTAATTTTGTGTAATTATACAAATATAATATGAAAAAATTCTTTTCTTAACGATAAATAAAGTAAGAGTTTAATTAATGTCGAGTGCTTTTTTAGTACGTACAAATTGAAAACAGAAAGAAAACATGAAACTTGTTTGGCACCATTTTTTTTAGCAAAAGATATACTTTATTGGAATGTAATGCATTGCCTTTTGTACATGCTTTTGCCATTCAATAAAAAGACTTTTTTGATAGACCAGATACATGTGGAGAAATAAAAATTTAATTATATGCAACTTAAATAATTTCATATTCCTAAACAAGTTTTTTAATATTTGTTTTGGTAAATATATGTAATCTGTACTTTCACATATATATCAAATGCTTTTGGGGAATTTTTAACTAATATCATACATATTTGTACATTAAAGATAACAATATTGAAGGAAGAATAAATTTTATAAATGTATTTATGAGAAGTAATGAACAGACAGAGTGTATAGTGTCTTGTTTATGTTCACATGTACGAGTATTAATTTTAGGATACAAGGTACTTGCTTTATAATGCATAATACAAAACTAGAGAAAATAAATTTACTATGATTTAAAATCAAATTAAGGGACTTTTATATTGATGTTAGGTTAGGTTGAAGAGAGGAAACGTTTAAACGTCCCATGTTCATGGACATACACTTAAGCCAGTGGTTCGGCCTGTTGTGCGCTCCTTATTTATGATCTTTTTATACCTCACGAGTTACAGAAAATCGGTACTAGACACGAATTTTCTCAGTATCTTCCAGTCATATCATAGATCTTGCATGTGTGAAAGCCGGACAGTGACACATAAAATGTTCCATCGTTTTGATGTTTTCCCTCCATGCCCTGCATTCGTCGTTTCCTGCTAGTCCTATGCGATGAATATGTACTTGTAAGCTTGAGTGTCCCGTTAGAACACTCATCATCTTACTAATATCGATCTTGTTTAGTTTCAGAAGGCTTCTTGTTTTCTTTTCATTTGGATCACCCCACAGTATCTTTGCAGTTGCTCCTACTGTTGCGCATTTCACACAGTTTTGTGAGCCATCACTGCCCAGTGCGTCAACTCATTTTTCCTGGCTTCGAAAGGTTTCTAATTTTCCATTTTTATTACTCGAAGTTCTCTGCCCTTTGAAGCCAAGCTGTTTGCTCGTTCATTTCCAATCACTCCGTTGTGTCATTTTAATCATTTATCGTTCTTTTACAGTCCAAAACAGTTCTGGATTTGACCCTTTCCGATGTTATTGCTTTAATCGCCATTTGGCTATCTGTGAAGATGTTGGCATATTTAGGCTTTGTGGTGTTACTGAACCAGTTCACTCCGTGATTGCTCGAACTTCTGCTTGAAATACCGTGTTATGGTCAGGGAGGCGTAAGTGAAGTTCGACTTCTGGTTCATCAATAAAAAGTCCCAGACCCCTCCTTTCCTGGTTTCCACTGACACATGGGCCAAAGTTCCATTTTCCCAGGAGCGTCTGTCTGACACAAACGTATCACAGGTAGCTGTAATCCGCACTTCAGGAATGCGGTCGGAGATTTCTGGCGTTTGAATGTGACCAACTAGAGATTCTAAAATCTGCTGATGGTACGACTTGTGGTCTCGATTTATCCATTCACCCATCACTTGTAGACGTCTTACTGTGAGGGCTGCCTCATACTTTATACGGATGTCTATTGGTTGGATGTGCAGTATAGTCTCCAACGCTTTTGTTGGTGCAGTTCTTAATGCCCCGCTTATGCGTAGACAGCACATACGTTGAATTTTTTGCAAATGTATTACGTTGCACTTCTTGTCCATTGATGTCCACCACACTACACAGGCGTAGGTGATTATTGGTCTAATCACGCTCATGTAAAGCCAGTGAGTCATATTTGGACGTAGTCCCCATTTTAAACCCATAGCTCTTCTGCACAACCACCAACATCTGTGGGCCTTTGTAACTCTTTCTTCAAGACGATCTTTCCAGTACAGTTTCTGATCCAAGATTACTCCCAAGTATTTCACCTTTTTAGTTATAGCAATTGTCTTATTCAGGAATCGAGGCCGGGTAAAACGTCGGATCTTCGTTTTCCTTGTAAATAGATATACTTCTGTTTTGTCTGGGTTAACATTTAATCCCCTTGGTTGTGCCCAGTTATATGCAATGTTAAGTGAATCTTCAGATCTTCTGCATAATAGATTTGGATGAAAGCCCCTTAGAAGTATTACAACGTCGTCTGCATAACAGACTGGTTTAAGTCCTTCATTGGTGAGGGCTTTTAGGAGACTGTGTATCGTCGTAACCCATAGAAGAGGCGAAAAAATGCCCCCTGAGGTATACCACGATTTACCTTGTCTCTAATTTTTACGTCATATGACCCACAAATAATCCACCTATTCCTTAGCATATTGTTGATCCAGTTTTTCAGCGGCCGGTCAACCTGAAACTTGTCTAAGGACTGGATAATTGTTAAATGCGTCCTCAATGTCTATGCAAACAGCAAGTGTATACATTTCTTTACTGAAGGTCTCTTCTATGTGGTGCCCTACCTCATGCAGAGCTGTTTCCACTGATCTTCCTTTGAAATAGGCGTATTGTTTGAATTTTAGCCTGTCATCCGCTATTTTACCTTTGACCATGTTATCAATTATTCGCTCCATTGTTTTTACCAGGAAAGAATTAAGTCTAATGGGTCGATAAGCCTTTGGGGTTGTATAACTCGCCTTGCCAGGCTTTGGTATGAAGACCACCCTTGATTCCTGCCAGTTTTTTGGGGTATACGAATGGGCATGCAGTGAACACTCCAGCCAGATGAGTTGATACCAGATCCACCTCATTCTGCAGAAGTGCTGGAAATATTCCATCCGGCCCCGCAGCCTTAAAGGGAGAGAAGCTTTTTATCGCTTATTTAACCATACCATCTGTTATATCCGTAATAGGTACTTGATGCAATACATTTTCCTTCTGTAACTGTTCCTCTGTTGTTCCAGCATTACCAGTCGGAAAATGAGTTTTCATCAAGAGCCTTACGGTATCCTCTATAGTTTCCATCCTTTCACCCGTGTCACCCAACAGTGTTTCGGTTTGGACATGAGTTTTTGAGAGGAACTTTTTCATTTTAGACATGCTGTTAACGCTGTCTACCTGTTCACCTCCAGGAAATCCTCCAGGAGTTACGTTTCGACACTCTAATGATTTTATTGTATTCTTTGAGTCTTCTGTGTTAGTCGTCCCAATATACTGATTGTTTTTTACGTCGAGCTCTGTTGTAAAGTCTGCGGACATATTTGCCAATCCAGCGAATTTGTCCTGTCATCCAGGGTTTCTCATATGCAGATTTCCTTTCTCGAAGAGGGCAACTATCTTCGAAAGATTTTACAAGAGCCTCGGTAATCTTCTTCACATTGATATCGATGTCTTCTGCACATAGATAATCACGTGTAGGCTGCCCCAATCGATTTCTAAGTAGATTTCCGAAATTGGTGCAGTCGGTCTTAACCTTATTACGAAAACTTATTGGGTTTGGCGGTGACCGTGCAATTTTAAACTTTATATAACGGTGGTCTGAATAGAAGTGTTCATCCGAAACCGTCCACTCATGGATCTCATCAACAAGATTTTCTGAACATATCGTTATATCTAATACTTCTTCCCTAATTTTGTTAACAAGTTGCAGTGTTTCCTATGTTAAGGGTTATGAGGTCATTTGTATTCAAAAATTATATAAAGGCGTGTCCCCTTTTATTGGTGTTAGTACTACCCCAAGCGATATGATGGGAGTTGGCGTCACACCCAGGTAAAAACTCATTACTTGTGTGTTTGGATTCCCTCACCAGACGTTGTAATTCCGACGTAGGTGGCAATGTCGGTGCATCGAATGACTGATATTGATGCCAGGTACATATTTGCATTACTTTGCCTCAGCACCGTTGCATTCGATGTTGACAACTCTGGAGAGAAAATAAAACATAAGTTTTTATGGCACAAAATACAAGTCCTTGGACGAGTACCTGTGTTAGCGTAGAAAAGGTTATATTTCACATGGTTTAATCCAGTAACCTTGTTGCTAGTTGTCCATGGTTCCTGGATCAAAGCAATATGAGCCCTGCGTTTATTTATGATGTCCATCAAAGCGTTCGATGCTGTCTCGCTCCGGTGGAGGTTTGTCTGCATGACCTCAATCATTGTCTTTCCAGTAAAAGTTTCTTTTGGGAGTCATTACTTGTGTATTTGGATTCCCTCACCAGACGTTGTAATTCCGACGTAGGTGGCAATGTCGGTGCATCGAATGACTGATATTGACGCCAGGTACATATTTGCATTACTTTGCCACCGTTGCATCCGATGTTGACAACTCTGGAGAGAAAATAAAACATAAGTTTTTATGGCACAAAATACAAGTCCTTGGACGAGTACCTGTGTTAGCGTAGAAAAGGTTATATTTCACATGGTTTAATCCAGTAACCTTGTTGCTAGTTGTCCATGGTTCCTGGATCAAAGCAATATGAACCCTGCGTTTACTTATGATGTCCATCAAAGCGTTCGATGCTCTCTCGCTCCGGTGGAGGTTTGTCTGGATGACCTCAATCATTGTCTTTCCAGTAAAAGTTTGGGAGTCTATCCTATCTGGTGGCAGTCCCTCATTATTTGGTAGTGGGTCATTCTCCTCCTTTCGTTCACTACCTATTACACCATCTTCCAGTCGACAATTTTGGGAGGCGGTGTTATTTTTTGTCGCTCCCTCATTGTTTTGAATCGTTTTGTGGCTCTTTTTATTTTGATCACCACCTTTGCTGGGAACTTCCTGCAATAGTGGCGGTACTATTGGTGAACTGGTGGTGTTATTGACTAGTTCCACATCAGTTTTTGGCAGTGTCTCACTTGTCTCCATCCGTTCACTACCAGTGTTTGCCTCTTCAGACAGTATATTTGGACTTGATTCATCTGTCCTGCCAATCGGAACCTTTCCAATTTTTAAAAAGACCTTGAGAAGATTGTTTTTGGATTTTGGGTCTATGCCCAACACGAGGAGAGTACCCTCGGTATCATCCTTCCTATAGAAGACTTCCCACTTTCTCACGGAAAGTTTTGAATTCTGTTTGCCAATGATGTCAAGTATGTACTCTGATGAGAACTTACTGGGACATCCCTTAACATATAGGGTAGTTTTTATGAGTTCAGGAATATCGATTTTCCTGACCAATTTTAGCTTTGCGCCGTTTGGTGAGGGGAAGCTATCCACAAGTTTTACGGGGACACCAGCGCAGCGTTGTGATGCCAGCCTTAGCATCAAAACACCTCTCTCAAACTTGCAACTCATTACCAGCTTGAACCGATATTCGTTGAACAAATTCAACCAAAAGTCGCGTGAAACAACTTGAACCATGCATTTTTATAGGATGTTTTTCAGCGCAGCATGAAGTTGGGGATTTCACTAGACGTCCGTTAATACGCTCTAGCCCTTCTCGAACTAAGAAGGGGGCTAACGGTGTAGGTGAGCTTTTCGAGATCAGCGACTTGTTGTCAACTAGACATTTAAATTCCTCAGTAATGTGGAATTTCTGTGACAACACAGCCAAACGTAACCTAACGGATTTAATTTCTGCAGGAGTTATAGCTACACTAGAAAAGCAATTCCAATTTTTATGATTAGTGTGATAAGCTTTATGGGGGAATCTAAACACGTAAGAAAATATATGATCCGGCGAAGGCGGAACTGGACCAGTAAAACGCGATACGATGGGCAAAAAGTGATCCCAAAATATTTCTCTTGACTCCGTCCAGAAGAATGAGTGGACATAAATCGTTTACCAATAAAAGATCAACATGCCGACAGTCCATCAATTGTAAATTGATCAGACAGCAACTCAAGTCTGTAGAGAGAGTACATAATGGTAAATCTCCAGAAATGTTTGGAAGGACGGAGGCGGAAGTATTAATTGCCAAAGAAGTGTCCATTGGCGAACTAATATGTAGGATACAGCTTTCACGAGCAGTAACCGAGAAATTCTGATTCAAACCGGAATAGACCGGGATTTTTAACCGATTTCGGAGACGTTCAGTAAAAAACAAGGCATCAAAAGCAGGGTCGATCGGAGAACAAGCGGAATAGGTACCTAAAAGAACCGTTCGGTTTTGTGACAAATGAAACACCTGCCTATTCTTCGTAGAGGTTGAAGGAACCTTGTCGCTGGTAAGTGAGGCCAGAGTCGGTAAGGAAAGTCCATCCGAAGCCATAGAAGGCTCAGATAGTGAAACCTCCGTCGAAGAACTCTTCGCAGTGTTTCGGATACAAGAGTCCGAACTGCACGGCCGATGCAAGAGAGAATGGTGTCTCTGGTGGCACGTCGAACAATTAAAGGAACTTTTACAATCATTTACTTCATGATTAAGTGACAGACAGTTTACACAAAAACGGCGCTGTTTTACCGCATCAAAACGATTATTGATGGATAAACAAAAACGAGGGCAACCGCGTAGCCAGTGGTTTTGCTTGGGGCAAACGGCACACTTATTTTTGGGAGGAGCTACCGAAGATTTCGTGGTTGACCTCAAAGAACTAGAAGGTAGGGACACGTTATGTACCATATCATGTTGTCGATCAAATGAAGCACGCGAATTATAGGAATAAGTTGAATTATTCGCTGGTGATATGGAGCTCGAAGTTATCGAGCTCCGCTGGAGTGCGTGTGTACTGATCTTTAGACTTTGGAATAAACTTCTGACAATGAGTGATAGAGCGACGTGTAAACGATGCCTTAAGCTCACCTCGACCTTCATGTTTAAGAGAGACAACGGAAAAATGCACGATAAGAGGCCTGGTATTTCGAATCAGCGGAATCAATGTCGGAGATATTCGCATCCTCTAAATCTGTAAGATAATTTAAACAATCGTCATACGTGATCTTTACCCTACTCCACATTTCCCGTACCTCAGCACCCTGCATCTCGAGGGAATGTATACAATGCTCCTCGGACTTTTGATCATTGAAAAAAGTATCGAACCTAATTAGAGCATCCGAAGCACGAAAGAATGTCTAGAATGTCAATTACACCTGGGTGTAATTGACATAATGTAGAGCAAAAGACAAAAAATATAAAATTCGAAAAATTTAAATTTTTTGTCTAAATGACCGATTGTAGGGTGCAAACGGTCAAAAACAACAAAGACGAATAACGCTCGTAGAGTAAAAGACAAAAAATATATTAGTAGAAAAAATTAAATTTGCAGTCTATATGACCGATTGTAGGATGCAAGCGGTCAAAAATAACAAATAACAGTGGTGCTCGTAAAGCAACCAACAAAAATATAAAATTCGAAAAAATTTTAATTTTTTGTCTCAATGACCGACTGTAGTTTACGGTCAAAAAAACAGAAAAGAATGACGCTCGCAGAGCAAGAGACAAAAAATATAAAAAAGAAAAATTTTAATTTTTATCTAAATGACCGGTTCGACTGGGCAAATTGTCAAAAATAACCAATTAAATGAATGCTTGTACAGCAAAAGACATACAAATTTATATTAAAAAGGTCAAAAACAACAAATAAGAATAAAAGACACAATCTATAAAAATTAGAAAATTTTAAATCTTTTGTCTAAATTTCAAAACAACAAATTAGAATGACGCTTGTAAAGCGAGCAACAGAAAATACAAAATGCAAAAAATTTAATCTTTTTTTGTTTAAATGACCGATTGTAGTGTGCAAACGGTCAAAAATATTAAATAAAAAAGACGCTCGAAAAGCAGCAACAAAAAATATAAATTTCGAAAAAATTTAAATTTTCTGTTTGTATGACCGATTGTACTGTGCAAGAGGTCCAAAACAACAAATTAGAACGAACAAAAAAAAAACAAAATCTATCATACAAATATTGTTCAAATATTTACGCTCACGTCCATATGTATGGATGTAAATATGTATGTATGTACGTACGCGCAGGCAGTGGAGTCTGGAGTTGGGGAACGCACTGCAAGTAAATGAAAATTGATAACCACACGAAAGAAGGGAATTTGTTATTGTGTTTCTTTCCGGCTTCTGTTTTGGTTGCCTGGATTTAATGGCCGAAGAACTTAACAACTCCATTTATTACGTTTGTTTTATTTTAGCACCGAAATTATGGAAAAACATATTGTGGAAGCATATCTGAAAGAACTTTTATTTCGATTTCATTTACTTGAACTGCGTCGATTTCATTACATTCACGTGGACTGTAAATTGAGACGAAACGGACGAGAGGAGAAAAGCGACCGGCAAACAATTACGAAGTATTCGCGTATTGATTCCGTTTTAGTAATTAATTTAAAAACTCGCGTAAGTCCACTTTAAACACACCTATTAATGATGATGATGTTCTTGATGGTGGGAAACCGTTGCCGTGTATTTGTGTTGGTTGTTAACCTCGATAAATGCCTTGAGCACCGATTCATTAAAGCTTGTAAGCTTATCCGGTTCGACGAGGACCAATATTTGCGTAGCAATAAAAATAAAAATAAAAATACAAGAGATTTTAGAGTTTTTTCCAATAACAATTTTTTTTAAAATTTTTCCAAGCGATCGTAAAAACGATTGAAATAAAAACAAACAACAGGACGGGGAAAGACGGCAAAGGGCACTCGTTGGTAACTATCGCAATTGACGTTTGTGCGTATATTCGCACAAAGTCGCATTGATGCGTATTAGACAGTTTCCAACGCACAATTACAATTAGCAAGGATGCAGATCGATAGATGAATTGATCCACATAATTGAACGACAAATTTGAACTTAAACACTAAGAATCAACATTTTGTAATTCTTCAACAGTTATCGACCTACACATCTTCGTGGACGCAAGTGAGTTACGTCAATATAATATTTGTTACTGGTAAATCAAAGTGTGCTCCGATAAAGCCCCTTTAAATCCCGAGGCTTGAACTGCAGGCCGTTGTACTCGGCATACGTTTTGGTGTGATTCCAAGACCGTTATAAATAAATACAAACAATTCGTTTCTCATCGCATTGCCGAAATATTGGCTAGTTGTCTGCGATAACTAGTAAGGTCCGCTAAGAAAAACTGTCAAGAAATTGCATAAGATTTATCAACCGATTCAGTTATACTATGCATTCGAAATTTTATCAATCGCAGAGGGGTGCCAGTCCGTATTAGGAGCGATAGAGGAACCAATTTTATCGGGGCTAGTAAAGAAGAGTTTGTTATAGACGAGGCTGGTCTGGCGGAGGAATGTACACGGCGCGGGATAGAATGGGTATTTAAAACACCAGCCAATCCCTCAGCTGGTGGTGCTTGGGAACGAATGGTTGTAGTGTTAAGAACGTATTGGCGTTTACCTTAAAAGAAATGTCACCGCAAGTTGAGACTCTGAATAGCCTATTATCTTCCTATTGAAAGCTCGGAAAGTGAGCCGCTAACGCCCAACTCTTGTCTGTCGTGGTAATTCCTCTTCCTCTGAGGCCACTGATGGAGGGTGGTCTCCAAGTACGACATTGAAACCTCTTTGGTCTAGAGGTTCTCTCTTGTAGCGTTGGACCTCGCGCTCTAGATCATGAAGGTCTTTCCTGATCTGCCTGGGAGGTGGGCGCCTATCCACTAGATGGTGATTGGGATGGCTAGGACGGTAGCAACCAAGCAGATAAAGCTTTGTCGTGTGTCGTCGCACGTTTATGATCTTCGTCTCCTCATGTAAGTGGTCCACAGAAGACATGAGGAGGCACCCTGTCGCAGTTCTCAGGGCGGCATTTTGGCAGGTCTGAATATTCTTCCACTGCGTCTGGCTCACATTCGGTGACCACACTGGTGCTGCATAGTTTACCACAGACCGACCTATCGCTTTGTAAGAGGTCAACAAGGTTTATTTATCTGTGCCCCAAGTGCTGCCGGCTAGCGACTTGAGGACCTTGTTCCTACTTCTCATCTTATTGCAGATAGCTGTGACCTGAAGAGGCTATCAAATGTGACACCAAGAACCTTAGGGTAGTTGGTGGTCGGAATTCTTGTGCCATCGACTATCACATTGAGTTGCTCCATCACTTGCGCTGTCCAGGCAGTGGACGGTCCTGTCACCGGGCTTGTGCTGGTTAAGACCGCGGCTCACATGCCTGGATATGGCGTGTAAAGCAGTAGTCGTACTATGCTGCTTTCGGAATCCGTGCTGATGATTAGCAATTGGAAAATGTCCAATAAGGCTCGGGAGGATTAACGCCTCAAGCGTCTTTGCTACTGGCGAGAGAAGGGAGATAGGCCTGTACGATTCTCCCTTGCTCGCATCTTTGCCCGGTTTCAGTAGCAGGTCCACTCTACCCATTTTCCAGGCTTCGGGTATTATCAGAGTGGTCAAGGACAGATTGAGGACCCTTCAACATTAGCATCGAAATTCCGTCGGGGCCAAGCGCGTTGGATGACTTAGCGCTACGGATGACATCTGCAACTTCCCCAACTGTGGTACTTCTTCAGCTCGGAGAGGATGGATACGGTGATCATATGTGACGACAATCAAGTGCGTGGCGAATGGAAGCGAGGAATTGTGGAGCAAGTTTTCACTGCGGCTGATGGTCAAGCTCGTTCTGCAGAGGTGAAGACTTCAGTTGGGAAATTACGACGCTCTCCATCTAAATTGGCTCTTCTTGATGTTGGTGGTGGGCTGATCGACTCCCGGGTGGTGGGATGTTTTGAATAGAACGCATTATTGTTGTAACCGTTGTCTTATTCATATATTTATTTGGAATTGCCAACCATTGGATTAATTTGTGGCAACGTTTTTTTTATTTGTTCAGCTGTCTGATCTGGTTTCGATTTGTGCTACTCGGTATGATGGTAACTATTTTCTAAAAGTAGTCGCTTATGAGATTTTAAATTACCGGCGATTCCAGAGAAGAAGCTGAGAAGAATAAAAGTAAGAGAGCTGAACGTTTTTTAGATAATAAAACCATACATAATTGTACTTTGTTTTAAATTACAACAAAGTTGCGTTTTTATTACAATTCTTTGGGAAGTTACTGCCGTAACAATTTCGATTTTGGTTGCTGCCGCAACAGTATGCGATTTTCCTTTATTCTGAGGAACGCATATACTGCATAAAAACAATCCTGAGTGTACATTTCGAATCAAGTTCACTTTACGGCTGTGAGTCATAGAATGCAGCGCGACATCCAATCAATTAGTTTGTGGTCAATAACACTACAGCAGCCAATCGATCTTTAAGTCACGAAACTTTCTCTATGTCTGTATGTACAGTTGGTTTCATATTTGGTGCTGTGATATATGTACATCTGAATATGTGCAACAAGTTTTGCAGTCACTTCAATGACTACTGATGTATTGTATATTTCTTTACTTATAATTTACTTACTGATTCATTCGGCTTGGAAGAATATCTGGGTTGTTCTCGTCCAACTTTGTAGTCTCGCTTGCCTTTGCTTACTTCGCTGTGCTTACCATCTTCTTGCATTTCCTTGGAATTGTCATACCTAAAATATAAAATGAATTCGATTGCAATTAATAATTGTATACATATACACTCCATTTCATATACATATACATTAGGGTTAGTCACTCATCCCACTACGATGTAGGGGACGCTGAACTGGTTACAAAAAACTATTTTTTTTTGTTACTTTGTGATCAAAAACCTTCCGCACCGAATACAATTACTGATGCTCGAAACCGAATTTTCAGTTTTAGTTTTTCCTGATTTTAAAAGTTAAGAAAAAATGTATTATAAATCTGCTAAGTCACGAATCTTAATTCACTTTTAATCTGCATTTTGATCTAAAATTTGTCATACACGGTGCAAAATGGCTTTTTTTGATACAAAATTTTACATATTATAACGGGTTTTCCAATAGGGATGATATGATTTTGAAGTGACGTTTTGGCCATTTGTAATATGTCATGTCCTGTAATTTGTTTTTCATTGTATTCAGTAGTGTTTACAATTTCATCATGGAGAGAACAACGTTTACAAATTATTCAGTTTTATTATCAAAATAATCGTTCTCCAATTGCAACTTTTCGTGCGCCAACTCCCTTTTTTTAATCCAAAAAAACACTTTCCAGTCGACCTACTGCCTTGATTTATATTTTAGCTCTTGTTTTTGCCATTGACCGATTCCCGATCCGACGTACCGTTAAGGAGCTAGAGCAAAAATAAACATTCCGTTCGCATTTGAAAATGATGCTAAGTCCATTTTTTTTAAATCCAAAAAAACACTTTCCAGACTATTACACTATTTCTTGTGGGGTTATTTGAAGTCATTTGTGTTTCGAAATAAACCACTCTCTTCCAGCTTTACAAGTCAATACTGAACGTGCCATTCATGACATACGACTTGATTTAGTGGAAAAATTGCTCGAAAATTGGGTTCATCGAATTCGTTCCTGCAGAAGAAGTCGTGGAGGCCATTTGAATGGCATTTAATTTAGAACTTAATTGTACCGATTGTACTTCACATTAAATAAAAAACGTTTGAATTTCCTTAACAATAAGTGTGCTTTTTTTTAAAGAATATCACTCTTATTGGAACACCCTGTATATTTCTGAGTAATTAATTTTATTTGGAACGCATATATTAATAAATTAAAACAAGATATATTTGCAAACTACTATTCTCGAATAAAATATGGGTTTATATATAAATAAAAATAATTGTTTAATAATTTCTGCAAATACATTTTCAAAAAATTTTTTCGATTTTAATTTTTCATAGATTTTGAGCTATACCTTACAAATGTAAAATTTCACAAGTAGCAATAATTTTTCGTTTTAAAGCACAAAATTGTAATTTATATGTATTCCAAGTCATAATTTGTTGTCAAACATTATCCCATTTCAATTGTAAACAAATTTTCCGAACATTTATAATTTCCAAAAAAAACTAATGTTGAATTACTGAATAAAATAAAACTTGTCTTAAAATTAATTAATAATATTCCCAAATAAAATATAGAAGGACGGAAACAAAGATTTGTTTGGAACAAAGTCTTCCCAAATATATAATATTTGTATGTGCCAAATATAATATATTTCGAGTGTACCCTAACCATTTATATATTTCAAGCAGAATTTGTTTGAGACGATATACTACAGTAGCGATTTTTTCAGTGTGTATAGTTTTTAAGATACGGTGGTTTTAAAATTTGCAAAATGTATCGTCACCTGAAATCAAAAATGACGTAACCCACACGTTCATGCTTTTTCTGGAGAAGCAAAAAATAATGTAAAGTAATTGTATGCTTTTGCCCAGATTTATGGATTTCCAGACTATTAAGGCGAAATCAAATAACAAATTTAGTTAATTACTCGTAGTATAATTTTATGAATATATGTGCGCGTACGCAGCATTGTCTCAACTTCCCGAGCCTGATCAATACCGGTGGCGTACTGACATCACGGGAATCTCTCTTCGGAGAACTAACTGGTTGTTGTGTGGCTGCCTTGCAATGTCGAGCACTCTCCGTGTAAAGTAGTCAATGGTAAGTCTTTGTTCGGCGATACTATCGTGCTAGTACTAGTTCTCGGCGTTTTGCACTGGGCTCGCGCACATAGGCCCTGTCGCCAACCAACGGTGTTTCATCAGCAACCTCATCGAATTTATCGTTCTAACAAAAACACCAGCAATAAGGTTAGTAAATCAGTTAGACCTAGTGAGCTTCGCGAGTGTTTTTAAAATAGAAATATGTACATACAAATATACCCTACGGTATAATATTAGTCAATTTTCGAGTACTCTATCGCGATTTTCCTCAAAAAATACAGTCCACTTTGTCGTTGTAATAGTGCTAAATTACTTTGAAATCTATCGGCAATAATTATATTCCAATACAAAACATTAATATTTTATTTCGGTTGTTTTTGTTTATTTAATATTTCATTTCGACTTGTTTCGTCCGCTTTAAATTACTAAACAATTCTTAGTTACATACTTCGCTAGTGCGTTGTGTAGTGTGTTGCCCGTTTATTTGTACATTCGGCATTGTTGTACTTCAGTGCAGTCGTCCCTACTCAGTGCAGTCGTCCCTACTGTATGAGAGGCTATTTAGCTTAAATACAACAAAAACTGGAACACTCTCCAACCATCTTGCATTAAGCGCACCTTACATTGTGGATTTGTTGTCAAGCATCATGTTCTCTCAGATGTTGTGTTCGACGACTGTTTGCCCTTACATTACTCATGCAATCTCTACAACATCATTTCATCTACGACAGCAACGTGGTCGGTTGTGCGTGTGCAGCGAAGAAAAAGATCAAAATGCCGTCGGCAAAATGAAAATATGCGACCATAAAAATTTGGGTATTTTCCTTCAACCCTTTTTAATGAATAATTAGGGAATTTTTGAAAGAATTTGTTTGTACCCACATTTCATATGAGTGTGCAATCGTGCGTTATATTTTTAATGTGATATACAAATGTACCTGATACAAATTTTACTTGACTTTTTCAATACATTTGTTTCATGTTTTCATACAAAATAATATATGCCGAAACAGAGGAGAAAAGTAAAATAAATGTCATGCCAATATCGTTGTTTCTTAATTACTTTTACAAATATTGCCTTCCAAAAATTATGTCTGGGAGAGACAGACACAAATTCTGTATACTTTTGAAGGAAATGAAAGGAAAGTGTTCATTAAATTAAAATGCTTAACATATCTACGAAAAATATTTATGTACATACATATTTATTTTCCACAAGAAATTGTATATTGCCTTCAAACCAACATAAAAAATTAGTTAAGTTTTTAAAATAAATTTTTAACAAGCCGGTCATTCAAGGAAAATTAAGCGAAATTTATTTTTTCAAATTTAAAATCAACGTAAATATTTCTGAAAGAAAAATAATAACAATTCTTATAGTCTTCACTTTTAATTTTCCATAATTCTGGCATACTGTTGTATAATTCAAAGAAAATCCAACCAAAATTGCCTATCTCTTTCCATTTTCACTTTTACGCATCTTTACTCAATGAGGTTTCTACTGAAATGTCATTTTGCCGACGGCACTTTGTTCTCTTTTCGTGTTTCCACCACAATGTTTTTTTTGAACTGACGAAATGTTGTCATACCTGCCATTACATTGTGGATTTGCATGAGCCAACATGAAAATATCAAAATCGTTTTGATTTTCGTCCCACATCCATGAACACTCATAATGCAGCTCCTTAGACTGTGGATAAATCCATGGATCACACAAGTTGTACGACAAAACTGATGTGTGTAAGCAGGCCTTTAGAAAAGGCGCGAACGGCGTCGTTTAACAAAAATAAAATGACCAGAATTTCAGCTTCTATTACATGCTCTCGTTGACTTCATTTATCGAATCGGTCGACTGAATTTCCCCTACCGACAGCTTGTGCGTCTCTCGCCAACAGTGTACTCCGAAGCCAACCTTTTCATCAAGCTTCGAACCATCCGTGTAAAAGTGGAGATGGTTTCTATTACCTGGTATTCTTCCAACCCATTCATCTCTGGCGGGAATCATAGTGATGTCATTTCTCTCGAATGTGTATACCGTTTGTATATAGTCCACTCGGTCGGTTACCATAGCACTACTCTTTGATATCCTCATGTGACCGTAGTTTTTATACCTCCACATGGATAGGCAGTTTAATCTTATTGCCGCTTTGGTTGCAACTTCTCTCGCCACAATATTAATTGGCAGTATATGTTGCTGTTCTCTGAACCTTTGTTAGTAGGTTGGTGATGGTTAGTTTGTCAGTTGCCGTCCACCATACCACAATGCCGTATAGCAGTATAGGACGAACTACTGCTATATATATCCAGTGGACGATTTTAGGAGAGAGGCCCCACCGCAACCCTACAGCTTTTTTGCAGGAATATAAGGCGACGTTGACCTTCGTTACACGTTCCAATGCGTTAAGTCTAAATAACAGTTTTCTATCTAGAATTATTCCTAAAAATTTTGATGTACGTGAAATTAAATTCGAATATAATTAGCAAAGACGCAAACCCTGAAACTCGATTTTGGCGCCACCTACATGTGAGGTGATGAGATAACCTGTTTATTTATGGCAAATTGAAGACAAATATTGATATTTTTAGCATAAATAAGAATTTAAAATACTATAACAACATTTTACAACAATAATAATCATACAGTGATATCGAATATTGCCAAAATAACACACATTTCGTAGAGAGAGAAATGTCCCCACTGTCGCTTAATGGAAAAAGTTGGGAATACCAAATTTATAGCAAAACTGTAATTTAGCAAGCTCTATCTGAATCCGGTAGCCACAGGTCCCAGAAAACTTTCTGAGGCCCAATATTTGCAGTTTTAGTAAAATGCACTTAGTGCACCCAGAGAGTAAAGCGCCCACTGTGGCTAAATGGAAAAAGTTGGGAATACCAAATTCATACCAAAACTGTAATTTAGCAAGCTCTATCTGAAACTGGTAGCCACAGGTCCCAGAAAACCTTCTGAGGCCCAATATTTGCCCTTTTAGTCGAATGCTCTTAGTGCACCCAGAGAGTAAAGAGCCCACTGTGACTAAATGGACAAAGTTGGGAATTCCAAATTTATAGCAAAACTGTATTTTAGCAAGCTCAATCTGAATCTGGTAGCCACAGGTCCCAGAAAACCTTCTGAGACCCAATATTTGCCCTTTTAGTCGAATGCACTTAGTGCACCCAGAGAATAAAGCGCCCACTGTGGCTAAATGGAAAAAGTTGGGAACACCAAATCCATACCAAAACTGTATTTTAGCAAGATCTATCTGAATCTGGTAGCCACAGGTCCCAGAAAACCTTCTGAGGCCCAATATTTGCAGTTTTAGTCGGATGCACTTAGTGCACCCAGAGAATAAAGCGCCCACTGTGGCTAAATGGAAAAGGTTGGAAACACCAAATCCATACCAAAACTGTATTTTAGCAAGCTCTGCACTTAGTGCACCCAGAGAGTAAAGCGCCCACTGTAACTAAATGGAAAAAGTTGGGAATTCCAAATTTATAGCAAAACTGTATTTTAGCAACTCTATCTGAATCTGGTAGCCACAGGTCCCAGAAAACCTTCTGAGGCCCAATATTTGCAGTTTTAGTCGAATGCACTTAGTGCACGCAGATAATAAAGCGCCCACTGTGGCTAAATGGAAAAAGTTGGGAATACCAAATTTATAGCAAAACTGTATTTTAGCAAGCTCTATCTGAATCTGGTAGCCACAGGTCCCAGAAAACCTTCTGAGGCCCAATATTTGCAGGTTTAGTAAAATGCACTTAGTGCACCCAGAGAGTAAAGCGCCCACTGTGGCTAAATGGAAAAAGTTGGGAATACCAAATTCATACCAAAACTGTATTTTAGCAAGCTCTATCTGAATCTGGTAGACACAGGTCCCAGAAAACCTTCTGAGGCCCAATATTTGCCCTTTTATTCGAATGCACTTAGTGCACCCAGAGAGTAAAGCGCCCACTGTGGCTAAATGGAAAAAGTTGGGAATACCAAATTCATACCAAAACTGTATTTTAGCAAGCTCTATCTGAATCTGGTAGACACAGGTCCCAGAAAACCTTCTGAGGCCCAATATTTGCCCTTTTATTCGAATGCATTTACTGCACCCAGAGAGTAAAGTGCCCACTGTGGCTAAATGGAAAAAGTTGGGAATACCAAATTCATACCAAAACTGTATTTTAGCAAGCTCTATCTGAATCTGGTAGCCACATGTCCCAGAAAACCTTCTGAGGCCCAATATTTGCGGTTTTAGTAAAATGCACTTAGTGCACGCAGATTATTAAAGCGCCCACTGTAACTAAATGGAAAATGTTGGGAATTCCAAATTTATAGCAAAATTGTATTTTAGCAAGCTCTATCTGAATCTGGTAGCCACAGGTCCCAGAAAACCTTCTGAGGCCCTTTTAGTCGAATGCACTTAGTGCACCCAGAGAATAAAGCGCCCACTGTGGCTAAATGGAAAAGGTTGGGAACACCACATCCATACCAAAACTGTATTTTAGCAAGCTCTATCTGAATCTGGTAGTCACAGGTCCCAGAAAACCTTCTGAGGCCCAATATTTGCAGTTTTAGTAAAATGCACTTAGTGCACCCAGAGAGTAAAGCGCCCACTGTAACTAAATGGAAAAAGTTGGGAATTCCAAATTTATAGCAAAACTGTATTTTAGCAACTCTATCTGAATCTGGTAGCCACAGGTCCCAGAAAACCTTCTGAGGCCCAATATTTGCAGTTTTAGTCGAATGCACTTAGTGCACCCAGAGAATAAAGCGCCCACTGTGGCTAAATGGAAAAAGTTGGGAACACCAAATCCATACCAAAACTGTATTTTAGCAAGCTCTATCTGAATCTGGTAGTCACAGGTCCCAGAAAACCTTCTGAGGCCCAATATTTGCGGTTTTAGTAAAATGCACTTAGTGCACGCAGATTTTTAAGGCGCCCACTGTGGCTAAATGGAAAAAGTTGGGAATACCAAATTTATAGCATAACTGTATTTTAGCAAGCTCTATCTGAATCTGGTAGCCACAGGTCCCAGAAAACCTTCTGAGGCCCAATAGTTGCCCTTTTAGTCGAATGCATTTAGTGCACCCAGAGAGTAAAGCGCACACTGTGGCTAAATGGAAAAAGTTGGGAATACCAAATTCATACCAAAACTGTATTTTAGCAAGCTCTATCTGAATCTGGTAGTACCAGGTCCCAGAAAACCTTCTGAGGCCCAATATTTGCGGTTTTAGTAAAATGCACTTAGTGCACCTGTGGCTACCAGATTCAGATAGAGCTTGCTAAAATACAGTTTTGCTATAAATTTGGAATTCCCAACTTTTTCCATTTAGTCACAGTGGGCGCTTTACTCTCTGGATGCACTAAGTGCATTTTACTAAAACTGCAAATATTGGGCCTCAGAAGGTTTTCTGGGACCTGTGGCTACCAGATTCAGATAGAGTTGCTAAAATACAGTTTTGCTATAAATTTGGAATTCCCAACTTTTTCCATTTAGTTACAGTGGGCGCTTTACTCTCTGGGTGCACTAAGTGCATTTTACTAAAACTGCAAACATTGGGCCTCAGAAGGTTTTCTGGGACATGTGGCTACCAGATTCAGATAGAGTTGCTAAAATACAGTTTTGCTATAAATTTGGAATTCCCAACTTTTTCCATTTAGTTACAGTGGGCGCTTTACTCTCTGGGTGCACTAAGTGCATTTTACTAAAACTGCAAACATTGGGCCTCAGAAGGTTTTCTGGGACATGTGGCTACCAGATTCAGATAGAGCTTACTAAAATACAGTTTTGGTATGAATTTGGTATTCCCAACTTTTTCAATTTAGCCACAGTGGGCACTTTACTCTCTGGGTGCAGTAAATGCATTCGAATAAAAGGGCAAATATTGGGCCTCAGAAGGTTTTCTGGGACCTGTGTCTACCAGATTCAGATAGAACTTGCTAAAATACAGTTTTGGTATGAATTTGGTATTCCCAACTTTTTCCATTTAGCCACAGTGGGCGCTTTACTCTCTGGGTGCACTAAGCGCATTTTACTAAAACTGCAAATATTGGGCCTCAGAAAGTTTTCTGGGACCTGTGGCTACCGGATTCAGATAGAGCTTGCTAAATTACAGTTTTGCTATAAATTTGGTATTCCCAACTTTTTCCATTAAGCGACATTGGGGACATTTCTCTCTCTACGAAATTTGTGTTATTTTGGCAATATTCGATATCAATGTATGATTATTATTGTTGTAAAATGTTTTTATAGTATTTTAAATTCTTATTTATGCTAAAAATATCAATATTTGTCTCAAATTTGCCATAAATAAACAGGTTATCTCATCACTTCTCATGTAGGTGGCGCCAAAATCGAGCCTCAGGGTTTGCGTCTTTGCTAATTATATTCGAATTTAATTTCACGTACATAAAATTTTGCACTTTCAGAAAAGACTAGATCGTTCCGTTTATCCGAGGAGGAGAGTCCACATGTGGGACTTTATTCATCCTAGTAAAGAGAACCACCTGTAGAATGTCTCGGAGGACGTTTTCGAATTTGCCACTCAATGCGATTGCAACGTCGTCCGCATATGGCACGACCTTGAGTCCACAACGTTTTAGATCTAGCAGGATTTCATTCACCGCTAGGTTCCAAATTAGTGGAGACACTACTCCTCCTTGTGGGGTCCCTCTGTTTACATACCTTGTTAGAGTTGTGGACCCAAGACATGCTGTTATGCGTCTTCTGTTGAGCAGACTTTGAATTAGTCTAATCAAACTAGAGTTAACTTTTAGATGTGACACTGCCGCAATTACTGCATCTGAGTGAATGTTGTTAAAAGCCCCGTCTATGTCAAGAAATGCCACCATGGTGAATTCCTTGAAATGCAGGGACGATTCGATAGTACTCACAAGTTCGTGCAGGGCTGATTCTGTAGACTTCCCCTTATTGTAAGCATGTTGGTTCACCGACAGGAGTTTTGTATCCAGGTTTTCCCTAATGAAATAATCTAAAAGTCTTTCCAGACCTTTCAATAGGAAGGAGGATAGGCTAAGTGGTCTGAAGTCTTTTGGCCTAGTGTGTGATATCTTCCCCGCTTTAGGTATGAATACCACTTTGGTATCCCTGCATCGATTCGGGATGTATGAAAGCCTGATACAGGCTACATAAATTTTCTCCAGCCAGGGGATAATGTACTTTTACATTTTCTGCATTTCTGCTGGAGTGATGCCGTCTGGCCCAGGTGATTTGAAGGGCTCAAAGCTGTTAATAGCCCAGCTTATTCTGGATCTCTCAGTCAACAACCTAGCGACGCTCGCAGTCCACTCGCACTATTGTTGGTCCTGCTGATCCTCTGGTTCTGTTAGAGAGTTCCCCGGGAAATGTGTGTCGAGCAGTACATTGAGCGACTGTTCGCTGTTTTTGGTCCAATTATTTGCCTCATCCTGCAAGTAACCCACTGTACAGGGTGAAGCTGATAGTATTTTCCTCAGCCTTGCGGCGTCGAAGACCTTTTCCACTTCGCCACAGAAGGAATACCAAGAACGTCTTTGCGCCTTTCTAAGCTCCTTCTTATAGATGTTGAGTTGCTCTTTATAGGCATCCCAAACATTAGCGACCCCCGTATATTTAGCTTTGTTGAATAGCTTGTTGCAGGTCTTTTTCATTGCCGTTAGCTCAGAAGTCCACCATTAGGGTTTAGTTTTACCCTTGTACCTTGTTTTTGAACAGGCTTCTTCAAGGGAACTATTGAATGATGTGGTGATATGCTCGACCAGATTATACAGACCGGCTTTGTCATTCGGTTCGTACAGAAGTTTGGAGTTGAGGACTTTCTTGAAATTCTTTTCATGCAGGTGACACTTTGTCTTTCTCACATTTCTGTGGACGGCAGGTTCAGGCGCTTTTTCAGCGAGTTTGACCTCAATATAATGGTGATCTGAGAATGAGTGGTTGTCCAGTACATTCCACCCAATAATTTTGTCTGACAGCCGGTCAGTAGCAAACGTTACGTCTAGTACTTCTTGTCTGTCTTTAATTGTAAAGGTCGGTTTATTACCTATGTTACAAATACTTAGGTTGGTAGTTAGAATAAAGTCAAGAAGCGAATCACCCCTATTGTTTATATCCGTACTACCCCAGATAGTATGATGAGCGTTCGTGTCAGCGCCAATAATCAGCTCGACCTCGTCAGACGTTGCTCTTCTACTACTTCCCCGAATAGAGCAGTCGGTACCACAGCTTCATAAGACAAGTAAATGCGATTACCGATCTCCAGACTAGCAGATGTTTGGTCTTTACCACTTTAATTAGCCAGGAGAAAGATACTTAGATCTTTCCTGGCCAAAATGCAGGTTCTTGGAGTGCCTTCACAGTTAGCCACAAGCAGTTTAAAGTTGGGTGTTCTGATACCGCACACCCTTCCTCCCACTACGTAGGGCTCCTGTATCAGGACGATGTCTACTGCGCCTGTGGACAGGCGCAGCAATAGAGCCGCTGAGGCTGCTTTAGCGTGATGGAGGTTAATCTGTAGAATTCTTACCATCATTGGTAATTGACACATTAACATCCACCCCGACAAGGGTGTTATCGAACTCTTCGTCCGTATCATCGAGAAGCGTGTCCCCGCCAGATGCGTCAAAGAGTCCGGAGACTCCCCTCAGCCCCTCTGTGTCAGAAGTAGAGCTTTCGTCCTCAGAGTAGGACGTTACAGATCTTATGTTAGAGTTGGAGTCACCAGAAATAGGGGCGTGGATACCCCCGCACTTCCAGAGAGCTGTGTATCAACCACGGTGGACGACTCACATTCCGCAGTGGGAACTACCGGGTGTTTTTTTTACAGCTTTGTTTTTCGAATAGAGATAAAACTGGCATTTTGTGGTCAAATCTGGCAACTCTAATGTCATTTATGTTCAGTTTGGTTTGCCATTTCATCATGAACAGGTTGACAAAAGAACAACGCTTGCAAATCGTGCAAATTTATTTCGACAATAATGGTTCAGTTCGCGAAGTTTACCGCAAGCTCCGTCCATTTTATGGTCGACATAATCGTCCATCAGAGCAATTAATTCGGTTAACCATGGATCGTTTTCGCACTACGTTTACTCTATGTGATAATACGCATCCGCAGAGACGTCGAACAGTGCGCACCGAAGTAACAATTGCCGCTGTAGAGCAAAGTGTTGAAGAGGACCCGAATGAATCGATTCGCCACCGTGCACAGCAATTGGAGCTGTGGAGAGCTAATGGAGACCGGTATAGAGCCATGATAACCGACTATTTTGTTCCCGAATTGGATGGCATGAATGTGGATGAGTTGTGGTTCCAACAAGACGGCGCTACAATCGATTTATTGAAGGAAACATTCGATGAGCGCATAATTTCGCGGAATGGACCTGTCAATTGGCCACCAAGATCGTGTGATTTGACACCATTGGATTATTTTCTTTGGGGATATGTGAAGTCGCTCGTTTACGCCAACAAACCAGAAACGTTAGGGGAATTGGAAGCCAACATTCGTGGCGTTATTGCCGACATACGGCCCCATATGCTCGAAAAAGTGGTTGAAAATTGGACCTGTAGAATTGGCTTTATTCGAGCCAGCCGCGGCGGCCACATGCCCGAAATAATATTTAAACATTAATGGCATAAAATTATCCTTCCAATAAAGCCAAATTGATGGACCTTAAAACGATTTTCTTGTGTTTTATTTCAATTCGAAGTTCTATACCCCTAAAAAAACACCCGATATATCCTGCTTGTATACCTTCAAGACTATAGTCTCGAAGCCATACTGTAGGGTTGCACTTGCACGTTGTATATGGGAGGTGGATTCAGCGTTAAGGATCAAATTGACCTACCGCTTTTTACCATCCGCCTCACCCACCTTGCTGATTCTCCAATTATGGGCGGGCAGACCAGGATTGGAATCTTTTATTATTTCTAATATGGCTGCCGGGTTGGAGGGCTCTTCTGTAACCCAGGTGATGGCTCTAGGGTGACTAGGGATGTTGTTTTTTTCGACAACATCCAACTGGGCACCCGGCCGCACCTCACCCGAACTTGACCCTATCGACATTGACGTTTTCCATGGGGATTTCGTTACTTGGCTTAGGAAGGCGCAAAGACGCTCTTGGTACTCCTTCTGTGGCGAAGTGTAAAAGGTCTCCGACGCCGAAAGGCTGAGGAAGGTAGTATCCACTTCTCCTTGTACGGTGGGGTATTTGCAGGATGAGGCAAACAACTGGACAAAAAACAGCGAGCAATCACTAAGTGTACTGCTCGACACACATTTCCCGGGGAACTCATCAACAGAGCCCGAGGATCAACAGGACCAACAAGAGTGCGAGTGGACTGCGAGCATCGCTAGCTTGTTGACTGAGAGATCTAGAATAAGCTGGGCTATAAACAGCTTTGAGCCCTTCAAATCACCTGGACCAGACGGCATCACTCCAGCAGAAATGCAGAAAATGTAAAAGTACATTATCCCCTGGCTGCAGAAAATTTATGTAGGCTGTATTAGGCTTTCATACATCCCGAATCGATGGAGGGATACCAAAGTGGTATTCATACCTAAAGCGGGGAAGATATCGCACACTAGGCCAAAAGACTTCAGACCAATTAGCCTATCCTCTTTCCTATTGAAAAATCTGGAAAGACTTTTAGATTATTTCATTAGGAAAAACCTGGATACAAAACTCCTGTCGGGGAACCAACATGCTTACAATTAGGGGAAAGTCTACAGAATCAGCCCTGCACGAACTTGTGAGCGAATCGTCCCTACATTTCAAAGAATTCACCACGGTGGCGTTTCTTGACATAGAAGGGGCTTTTAACAACATAGACCCAGATGCGGTAATAGCGGCATTGTCACATCTAAAGGTGAACTTTAGCTTGATTAGACTAAGTCAAAGACTACTCAACAGAAGACGCATAACAGCATGTCTACATAGGGTCCACAACTCTAAGAAATAGAGGGACCCCACAAGGTGGACTACTGTCTCCACTAATTTCGAATCTAGCGGTGTATGAAATGCTGCTAGATCTAGAACGTTGTGGCTGCAAGGTCGTGACATATGCGGACGACCTGGCAATCGCAGTGAGTGGCAAATTCGAAAACATCCTCCGATATATTCTACAGGTGGCTCTGAACAAGTTGGGTAGATGGGACAGAAGCAGCGGTTTGTGTGTTAACCCACACAAGACAGAATTGGTTCTCTTTACTAGGATGAATAATGTCCCTCATGTGGACCCTCCTCCTCGGATAAATGGAACAGATCTAGTCTTTTCTGAAAGTGCAAAATTTTTAGGAATAATTTTGGATAGGAAACTGACTAAACGTCCTGGAACGTGTAAAGAAGGCCAACATCGCCCTATATTCCTGCAGGAAGGCTGTAGGGTCGCGGTGGGGCCTCCCGCCTAAAATTGTCCATTGGAAATATATATAGCAGTGGTTCGTCCAATACTGTTGTACGGCATTGTCGTATGGTGGACGGCAACTGACAAAATAACCATCACAAACCTGCTGTCAAGGGTTCGGAGAACTGCCTGCCTGTGTGTTGAACCCAGTTCAACCTCTCGTACACTCATGAATTCCAAGAAACTGAATTATTTCATATTAGCATTAGTATAACCTAGCATTAAGTAAAATGAATTAAACTGTCACTCACATGAAATCCCCTGTATCTTTCCCTTTCATTTAGATGGCAACTCTTTATCCATTTCCCTGCCATGAAGGCGAAAGCTTTTACTCAAATGGATAAAGGGCTGCCATCTTCTCTCTCTGTTCCAATGGATTTACTGTATTCTACAAATCTTAGCTCTTTTTCTGTTTGCTCTGCACCGCGATTTTCACTTTAGCAGCATCTACGCAAGCGGTAAGCAGCAGCGACTCCTACGCAATAAATCTGTATCACACTGAATCTAACCTGTGCCTTTTTATTTCATGTTTCTTGCTACTTTACAAATTTCTGGGAGTTCAACTGATTAACTATTTCTAATACAGTCCACTCCGAAGCTCGAAGGAACTTCTAGATTTGTTCATGGTCCTTCGAACCAAAGATCCGATCCAGTGACCCGGTGAATTGTGTTGTGCGCGATATAAAATATATATGTACATATATAGGTCGACAGTGCAATGGTTAAATTCTTGCCACTACGTGGAAAGTCAATTGTCTCCGTCGCTACACCATTGATTTTATCACGTGAAACAAGGCTTCACAAGCCAGCGACGGATGACAAGATGACAACAGAATTTAAGCGTCCCGAAAATGTACTGCACTCGAACCCAAAAAATTTCAACGGCCACAACAACAATTCTCATCACAAGGAACAGCAGCATCAATACCATCCAACAATAACAACAAATAGCTGAGTCATCCAGTTTGGCTTTGCACTCGTGCAAGGGGGCGGTATGTTGAAGTGACAACAGCAGCGCCCCTACCTTCATTCACCTTCAACAACGATGCAGCTGAAATGCATTGCTGCTAACGCCGTCATGGTGATGGTAACGCCGCCGTTTTAAAATCAGTTCTCAACTCACCCGCTTTTGGCACACTGCCACCGCATACGGCTCACGGCCGAAATAAAATAATAAAATATTTAATAAAATATACATTTTTTGTGTTTTTCTTTTTTAACTCCCGCCACTCTGGTGCGGAGTTAAACACTGTGCATAAGCGGAGCGTTAAGGACTACAGCGACTGAGTCTCTACAAGCCCTTCTCCATATACTGCCGATTAATGTTTTGGCGAGAGAAGTTGCAACCAAAGCGGCACTAAGATTAAACTGCCGATCAATGTGGATTTCATATCTACGGTCACATGAGGATATGAAAGTGTAGTGCTAGGGTAATCGACCGAGTGGACTATATATCAACGGTGCGCACCTTTGAGAGGAACTACATCACAATGATACCAGCCAGGTATGAATGGGATGGCAGAATACCGGAAATAGAAACCATCTCCACTTCTATACGGATGGTTCGAAGCTTGATGAAAAGGTTGGCTTCGGAGTACACTGTGAAGAACTTAATTTGGATATAGCTCACAGACTACCAGATACCTGCAGTGTCTATCAAGTCGAAATAATGGCAATATGGGAAGTCGCCAAGTGGCTGAGTCGGAACATAGTAACCAACACTGGCGTTGTCATTTACTCGGACAGCCAGGCTGCCATCAATTCTCTGGAGGCCACATCCCTAAATTCACAAATAGCCCTCGACTGCCGCAAATCTCTTAACGAGATGGCTGAGCAGTTTAATATACACCCCATATGGGTGCCTGGGCATAGGGATATCCCGGGGAACTGCAAAGCCGATGAACTTGCTAGGAAAGGGACGACTATACAAATTCTCGAAGAATTTGCATATATTGGTGCGCCACTATCCGCGTGCAAGCTTTGGCAAGAGGCAATCAGGCAGTCCAACGAAAGATTGACACAAATCGGCACCTGTAGGGTATCTAGACAAATCTGGCCAAGGTATGACCTGAGAAGGTCTAAATATCTCCTCGCACTAGAAAGGAAAAGATTATCTACGTCAGTATCAGTTCTGACGGGACACTGCTTGATCGGCGAACACGCCAGAAGATTGGGTATTAACTCCAATGACTTCTGCAGAATCTGTGGAGATGAAGAGGAAGTGGATAGCATTGAGCACTTGCTATGCGACTGCCCCGCTTTGAGTAAACGACGGCTGGACCTACTGGGGTCGGCCTTTTTAGGGAGCCTAACATCTTTCCAGTACCAATATTCGTGCTATCGATACATTTGTATATCAAACAGGTTGGTTGGATGAAGGGCATTTTAGCCCGTGGTACCACTAGGAACCTAAACTGGTCTATGTGAGCTGAAGGAAAGAAAACGGCTGCCACCCTAACCTAAACCTACTTGGCCTACATTTCGGGACCTCTTAACGGTAGTCTGAGAAAAAGCCCGTGGTGAAGGACAAAACTTGGCATTCTAAGAACGTCTCTCCTTTGAGTTCTCCCCGGTCACCTTCGAACACATGTTGTGTGCTTTGTCCCCAACAGAGTCATGTATTGCGTTCTTGTTCTCGATTTAACTGAACTTTTCGGTTAGGGATAGATTTTCGGCTATAAAAAAGCACGAGTTCTGCGTGAATCGTCTTTCACGAGGACATGCAGTGAAAACCTGCAATAGTAGACATAATTGCGCTACGTGAAATGATCGTCACCACACCCTTCTTCATCGTACACTTGTATCTGCTTGTTTAACAACTTCGTCGCCTTCCCTCCCTACAACTACAGATACCTCCTGGGACCCGAATTTGAAAATTTCTACCTCCACTTCGTTGATCGTAAAACCCTCCATTAGTAGACAGTTATTTCATACCACCCAATTTATAAATTCCGAACATTTCTGGCAATTTGCCATCGCCTTCGGTTGCTACCATCCTCCAATCTCGTCTCACCAATCTGCGATTGGCGGATTCTTTGGATAATCGCCCAATAGACGTTGTAGTTGCTGCTGATTTGTATCCGAAAATTGTTTTGGCTGAACCCCCACGAATTGTGCTTGAGACATCAGGGTTTAAAATACCATTTACGGTTATGTTGTAATTGGCCCAATTTCTTCCGCCCTTTTTAACTATTCTACAAGCCCAGACGCGGTCTTCAGCCCTGGAAATAGAACATGTAATTCGGAAGCAAAAAATATTCTGCTGTTCGGGAATTTCAATCGTTGGTCTGAGAACCGAACTTGAATTCCATCACACCTCGTAGGTTTGATATCATTACTTGCTAGATTCACCTTCGCTTATATTTTTCGTCTCACCTCTATTTGAATTTGTTTGTTGGTCACATTTTGACACCCGCCTCGCTTTTTATAAATGGTCACATCGTGAATTTATAAATTTTTTGAACTCGAATTAATAGTAATTTTCGTTATCGGGATTTTACGGATTCGAATCGTCTTAAATCAATTATAAACTTGAAATTATTGTTCTCCAATTTATTTTACTAATTGATGTCGCATATCTATAATGTTCGTAGTAGTAGTACTATTTAAACTCAAACTTATTTCGAAATCACAATTATGGTGTTTTCGATTCTGAAAATAATGTTGCCCGTCGACGCGAAATTCTGAAAAATATTTGCTCTTTTTGGGTGGACATTTGAGTACATCAAATTAAACTTAGCTCATATTTCAAAATTCCAAAATGTTGTATAAAAGTCCAGTTTTTGGGAAAAGGGCAACGAAGAAAAGAAATCGCCATTAGATTAGCATCACTTCGCCTATATTAATTATTTTACTAATTCTTAATATACTTTTGAAACTCGCATTGAATTTGTTTGAATGCTCACTAGGAAACTGAATTTACGTTCCTTTCTAATTTATAACCTAATGTTAGTAGTAGTTTATTTCCTTTATGTTGTAACATCGTCGGATGTTGCAAGGTGGCCCGCAATGTTCATGTACGCAGCATTGTCTCAACTTCCCGAGCCTGATCAATACCGGTTGCGTATTGACATCACTGGAATCTCCTCTACACCTCTCTTCGGAGACTTAATTCGCTTAGTACGGATGTGTGTGTGCGGATTGCAACCGGGCGATGTTTGTTGTGTGGCTACCTTGCATTATCCTCGGGTCTCTCTCTCTTTCCTCGCACTTTCTAAGGAGTCTGACACTGCTAACGAGCCTCTGCGTTCAATAGTCGTTGTCGAGCATTCTCCGTGTAAAGTAGTCAATGGCAATACTATCGCGCACATCACTACTAGTCGTGGTTTTAGCACTACGCTCGCGCACATCTACTTGTCTTTGGCTCTACTTCTGAGAACTTCTTGTAGTTCTTGCTATCGAACTATTCGCACCGGCCTTGTCGCCAACCTGACACATGGTAATATACGTTATCACATATACAAAATAAAGCTCTGGCTTTATCACAACCGAAAATACTAAACTCTTGTGTTGTATTTATTTTCTTTATTCTATTTCGCCCTTTGCATGACTGCATCGCCAACATCGGTCATAACATACGTGAATACACACACATAGTTCCCCCACTACCGAGCTATCGTTGTTATTGGAGTTTGTCATAGAAGGGATTTCGTCGCATCGGCTACCCTCATCTCCCTTACTGGCAAACCACACACCGTATTCGAGCCGGATCTGTTCTCCCTAAACAATATATAATATAATTTTATGAATCTTTTCGGTTTATTAACCATCTTGTTTGTTGTTATGTCATTTTGAATTTCACTCATAAAATGGTCAATTTTAGACATTGAACTCATTTGTACGAATGTGCAGTTTAGTCTAACTACAATCAATCATAAAATTCATTTTGATTATTTTGATGTTACGTCATTTTGGATTTCAGATGACGATATATATATTATTTAAATGTGCAAAACCCTTATAGCGCTTCTGTAGTATATTGTCCCAAACATATTCAGCTTGAAACATATATGTAATACTTGCCACAAACACAATTTTACATATTTGAGTAGATATTGTTCTAAACAAGACGTTTTTTATTATATTAAATAAAATATACTTTGAGAAATTTCTAAAAATTTCTTTTGTAGAAAAAACATCTGCCAACAACAAAAAACAACTTGAAGGCCAAAAACAACATCAATACATCCGAAGATCTGATTTACCACCTGTTCAATGTCGACTGACATTAAACCATTTTCTTTTCATTTAATTCATCTTGTATATTTTTATTTTTTGTTTATTTTGTTTTATAAAGTTTACAATTTAACAAACAAAAATGTCATTTCTTATTTACTTCTTTCTTTATTTACATACGTAAACATAGAATAAGTAAATGACCTCAGCTCTATTGTTTATCATTTTTTCATATTTCTCGCTGCATTCAAAGCAGGAAACGAAAAAGAAAGAGTTACAACGTCAATAGCAACATTCGCGTCTGTTTATGGCCATGCATAAACAACGAAATGTGCATTGTCGTTGTTGTTGTTATTTTGACTCGTCAAATCTATTCGTCTGCTTCTCACAAAAGGCAGAGCCAGACTGTTTCATTTTTTTTCAACCCTTTAACGAGCCGTTTGTATTAAAATTATCATTGTCAAAATAAAATATAACAAACAAAATCGGAACAACATTTTATAAAATCGAAATCGCAACATGCAGTGAAAAATAACCAAGTGACCTAAAAAGCCACATTTATAAATGTATCACAAATAAAAATAAACTGTTAAAATGAGTGGACCAATAATTTTAAAAGTATATTAAAAAAACATTGAGTTTTGTGACTGACAAAACGAAAAACAAAAGCGGCAAAATAAAAAAACAAACACATTACAATTGAAAATTACTGCTTAAAATTAAAAATTTGGCTAAGTAAACTAAAGTAAATTTATCTAATTAAAATCAAAAAAATTGTATCTAACTAATATCTAACTTTACCCTAAATAAAATTCAAAATTTGGCAAAATAACATTTGTTTAAAAAATTATAAACTATTTGTGACAAAAATCAAAAAAAAAAAAAAATTTATTTGAATAACATTGGCCTACAAGTGACAACCATTTTCAGACAAAATATCTTTCTAACAGGATCGAAAAGAGGTGACCTTCAACAACATTTTTCTTATAATCGTTCTTTCTTTTCTTCTAAAGGTAGAAGACAAAAAGTAACGGCATGTGGGAGTCTAAACTGACCTTAGCAGCTAAACCCAAGGGCAAGAGACCTTACACATACTGAAAAAGTAGAAGTTGCATACAAAAAAACAAAGCAGTAAGTACTCTCACACAAACTCACACCTATATCAAACATGAAGAAACATTCTCCGGACTTTGCTACTCTCATCTGACTTATCGACAAATTGCCGGGGAATTTTTTGGAATTTTCTTTACTGATTGTCTGTGATATTTTTTCGAAAATTTACTTTCAACGTAACATCAGGCTTGACACTAAGAAATTTTAAAAACAAAAAAGGAAAATTTTTTAATTATTTTGTCGTTTTTACCTTAAAATACAAAATGGACATTCTGGACAAGTTTACCAACTAATACTATAATGAAGAAGCACAATCTAGTACCAAAGATGGTTGTCGTTTTACGAATTTTCTTTACTGTTTGTGATATTTTTTCGAATATTTACCTTCAACATAACATCAGGCTTGAGACCTAGACATTTTAAAAACAAAAAAAGAAATTTTTGGAATTATTTTGTCGTTTTCATCTCAAAATACAAAATGGTCATTCTCGACAAGTTTACCAACTCATATAATGACCTAATTGATTTTGAGGAAGCACAAGCTAGTAGCAAAGCTGAAGACAATGTACATTAGATAGAAAAATGTTGCATTTGTCACCCCCTACATTTGAAGAGTATTCAAAGTCAAGTTCACAAAGTAAGGTGGGCAAATCCTGCAGGAAATAGAAGATCGGAGGGAAACCAGAAATGGGAAGAACCTTCGTGGGTTTCCAAACAAAATATTAGGGAACAATCGGTGAAGAGAAACAAATGTCTACTCGGATGTGTAGTTGGACATTTGTTATATAGATGCTCTAGATTTAGAAACCTTGATGTCAAGGAAAGATGGGACAAGGTTATGGAGCATAATGTATACTCAAAGTGTTTAGGCATTGGTCATGTGAAAAGGACATGTACTAGTAGTTTTAATTGCAAAAGTTGCAATAGGGAACATCACTCGCTGCTTCATAAGGAGAAAGTAAGTCCGAAGAGTGCAGTGGTGAACAATATCACTGAAATGGATAATACGTGTGTATTATTGGCGACAGCAGTGGTTGAAGTAAGAGATGGAGTAGGAAGTTGGCTAAATTGTCGCATACTGTTAGATAGTGGGTCGCAGGTGTGACTTATGACAAACAATTTCAAAAATAAATTAAAAATTACTGGTGAAAGCACCAACAGAGAAATTGAGGGTCTAGCGAAGCAAAAATCTTTTATCAATGAGAAGGTAGGTCCAAAACATCGGACTACAAAACCCATTTAGAGGCATTGGTAATACAAACCATATTATCGAATGTCCCAGAGACAATGGTAAAGGCAGAAAAATTTCCAGCTAATGTAAAATTAGCTGATCCCGAATATAACATTCCGAGAGGTATAGATATGCTAATAGGAGCAGAAATTTTCTTCGACATTTTTTGTAAAGGGCAAATAAAAAATGATCGGGGAAAATTGAATTTAAGTCAAACTAAATTAGGATGGGTAGTAAGTGGTTCTGCGATTATAGATCAATCGCGAACAAAGCCGAAAATAGAGGAGGTTTCTCAGGTAGGGAACTTCACAGCGGCGGAAAAGGAGTGTGAACATTTATTTAATAATAGTGTTCATGTAGCAAAGGATGGCAAATTTAAAGTGGGATTACCGTTTAAAAGTAGTGCCAAAGAGTTAGGTAGTTCGAGTGTAATTGCAAAACGAAGATTTTTTGCACTCGAGAGAAAGTTGGAAAAAATGAGAATTTAAAAATTCAATACCACGAGTTTCTTCGTACGTACCTAAACATGGGTCATATGAAGATGCTGAATGAACCACTAAGCACAGGAGAAGGGTATTATTTACCACATCATTGTGTGCTAAGGCCTGAGAGTTCTTCAACAAAATTAAGGGTTGTATTTGATGCATCATGCAAAACAACAACAAACGTTTCCTTAAACGATATACTGCATATAGGGCCAAAAGTGCAGGAAAATCTGTTCAACATATTGCTTAGATTTAGGAAACATAATAGGTATGTATTTTCAGCAGATATTGAAAAAATGTATAGGCAAATTTGGGTGGAAGAGGCGGATAGGAAATTTCAGTTAATATTCTGGCGTTGGAATAACAACGAGCCCATTAGGTCGTATGTGCTTAACACAGTAACTCCTTATTTGGCAGTAAAATGTTTGCAGACAGTAGCATGGATGGAATAAAAATGAATTCCCGAAAGAAGCGGAATCCATAGGAAGTGATTTCTATATGGATGATTTAATGACAGGGAGACTGTTTAAAGTCAGTGAAATCACTTCAGGTGAACATAAATGAAATTATGTTGAGTTACGGCATGCCTTCAAAAAAATGGTGTTCGAATCATGAATCCATTTTGAATGATATAGAGGAAAAAGATATCGTAGGTAGCTTCGATATAGAGTCGGGCCTTTCAGAATGTGTAAAGGCACTAGGTGTTAGGTGGGATCCGTTGGTAGATGAATTTCGCTTAAAATACAGGGTTGAGGAATCTAAGAAAATTTCAAAGAGAACAATTTTAAGTGAGATATCGAAGTTATTTGATCCTTTGGGTATAGTTGGTCCTGTAGTAGAGGTAACAAAGATTTTGCTGCAGGATCTGTGGAAAATGAAAGTCGATTGGGATGAAGAAATTTCCGAAAAATATCGAGTAGGTGGAACACGATAAAAAATAACTTTATATTTCTGAACGAAGTCAAGATACCCAGACATATTACTTGTGTCAAACCAACACAAATTCAGATACATGGGTTCGGGGACGCATCGATGAAAGCATATGGGGTAGCCATCTACATTCGTTCAGTTGACGACAAGGGCAATGTGTATACTAGGTTAGCAGCGTCATTGGTAGCTCCAATAAAAATAATAACTTTGCCTTGTTTAGAATTGTGTGCTAGTGTGTTGTTAGTAGACCCAATGAGGGTGGTAGTAGATAGTTTAAAACTAAAGATTTCATCTAATGATATTATATATCACATAGATTCCTCAATAGTTTTAAGCTGGTTAAAGTTAGATCCGGCAATGCTACAAGTTTTTGTGTCGAACAAGGTAAGCTTTATTCAATCCATGACTAAAATCCATTGAAAGAAAATCCGGCAGATCTGTTGTCACGGGGGCTGTTGGGAAAGCAAATAGTGGAAAACAAATTTTGGTTCGGAGGTCCTAAATTTTTGAAACAACAGATCCTGGCGAGTCCGGTTAATGAGTTAGTTGTGGAAATACCGGAGGTGAAGAAGCGAGCAAAGGTATTAGTTATGCATGAAAAAGGTGCATGTGGAGGAACATTGATCATAGGAATAAATTTTCGTTTCTTCAAAATGTTGTAGCTAAGGTGATTGAATTCACTAATAGGGCAAGGAAAGGTAGTAATAAATCGCCCATTCTGTATAGGAAGGAAGCTCTTTAGCTAAGGGATATTCAATCTGTATCTTTTCCAGCAGAATTAAAGATGATGAAAAATGATGGAAAGGTAAATAAAACATCAGACCTACGAACCTTATGCCCGATATTAGATTCGGCAGGGATAATAAGAGTGGGGGGTAGACTAGAAAATAGTAGCTTGTCATATGATGCTAAACATCCCATATTGTTGCCATACAAATGCAAAATTGTGGAGTTGCTAGAGGAGCAATTGCATGTTGAGCATTTGCATGTTGGGCCACCGGGATTGTTAGTGATTATAAGACAACAATTGTGGCCTCTGCGTGGGCGACAATTGGTAAAAAAGGTCGTGAATAGATGCTATAGATGTTTTAGGGTAGAACCGAGAAAGATTCATCAGTTAATGGGAAATTTGCCGGAAGATAGGGTAATAAGAACCCGCCCATTTTTGAATGGGAAAGAATAGACAAATCCTATGTTTGTGTTTTTGTTTGCTTTGCTACTAAAGCAGCACATTTAGAGGTTGTATCCGATTTGACGTCGGCGGCATTTATTGGGGCACTAAAGAGATTTGTTTCAAGACGAGGATGTCCACTGAAAATATATTCAGATAACGGAACGAATTTTGTGGGGGCGTCAAATAGCCTGAATGAAATTTTTCATCTGTTTGCCGAGAAGCAGCATACGGCACAATTAGGTGAATTTTGTATACAAGGAAACATTGAGTGGTTGAATATTCCGGCAAGGTCACCGCATGTGGGAGGATTATGGGAAGCATGCGTAAAATCGGTAAAGAAGCACTTCTATAGAGTAACGGATGGAACAATGACGTACGAGGAATTGTCAACACTAATGTCTCAGATAGAAGCAGTTTTGAACTCGAGACCATTAACTCCTTTATCAGACGATCCTAACGACTTTTGTGTACTAACTCCTGGACATTTCTTGATTGGAGAACCTTTCACCACGGTAGTAGATTCTTCCGAAAATAGGAGTTACAAGGGATTGCGTGAGCATTGGAAATCGGTTCAAGACAATGTTCATGAATTTTGGAAACGATGGTCGTCCGAATATTTGTCCGAGTTACAAAAAAGATATAAATGGAATAAGCCTCATTTAAATATTAAAGCGGGAGCTTTGGTATTATTAAAGGAGGATAATCTTCCGCCATTGAGCTGGAGGCGGGGCAGGGTCATCCGAACGATTTTGGGTTCAGATGGGTTATGTAGAATGGTGGACGTAAGAACCAGCAATTGGGAGACCAAGAGGTCAATCCACAATGTTTGTCCTTTTCCCTCCCAGGATGTTGAAGGTGATGTATTGGTGAAACCATCCAATAACGATCAAAAGTCGTGGAATGAAAAGGCGACTAAAAATTCGAATGAAGGATCGGTTAAATCGACCTTAGTAGTATATCGTACAAAAAATACTAGAATTAAAAGTAAAAATATTTTATATTTACTAATTAATTTATTATGTATTGTCCAATAAAAGGACAAATAGAAGTAATTAAATTTGAAAATCAAGCAGGGATCTTCTTCGAGGAGGTTGGTGCAGTGGGTTTGACAAAATCATCGTGGGACATTGTAGTACACGTCAACATCTCAACTTATATGTCGGCGATGGCGACTTTGGATGAAACAATGACAGAGTATGGGAAGTTTGTGGAGAGGATACCAGAACTGCAAAAGGTTTATATGCGGTCGGAATTGGAAGACATATACCATCGAATACTCAACAGAAATTAGTTGATATTGTCTTTAATACCAGATAGAAGAAAGAGAAGAGCTGTCCTTGCATTTGTCGGCGGTATGTACCATTCTCTATTTGGTCTGATGGATGAGGAGCATGCCGAAGCTCTATCCCAGAAAATTCAAAACGTTGAAGAGAATCAGGAGTATCTTCTGAACCTAGCAAAAAATCAATCCTCAATCCAGGATATAACCTCAGATATCATTAAGAAGCAAAATGAGGTTGTCTTCAAAAATATGGAGAGATTTAAGAACCCCTTTGGCGCGCTGGAAGAACGAGTCAATATTCTGACAGATCGAAAAGTCATCATACGGAATGTTACTGAGGTTCTAGTAACATTAGAAGCCTTTGTGGAGATACAAAACAATTTGATTGCGGTAATGATGAACTCGAAGGGAAGCTTTCTTCATGAAGTAATGCCAGTCAGGAAGTTTAAAAAGGAAATTGGACACGTGAAGGCATCGTTAAATAAGAAACTACGGTTGCCTACTGAGAGCCCTATGGATTTAGCCAAACTCGCTTATGTGACGACAAGTACTAATCCTCTTCAACATACGGTTGCCGCTAATAAACGTGAATATGTTTACCGCATATGCAATACACACATACCCTACGCTTCATGAAACGTTTTCCGTCAAGATACAGCCAAGCAGTAACTATATGTTGATTGACGAGATGAAAACGATGTTCTACTACCTAGACGAAGAGAACTGGGCACGTTGCCAGAGGACTGATGATATGATGATCTGTCCACAGTTACATCCCATCTACAATACTCGAGAGACAAAGAGTTGTGAGGTGCGACTGTTTCTGAAGGCAAGAGAGACTCCCGAGAGCTGCAAAATTGAAATTAAGGTGTGGGATACCTATTGGAAGCAGATACGGGCGTCAAATACTTGGATATTTTCTATTCC
The DNA here is from genome assembly GCA_963930755.1 of Eudasyphora cyanicolor. Taxonomy (NCBI): domain Eukaryota; kingdom Metazoa; phylum Arthropoda; class Insecta; order Diptera; family Muscidae; genus Eudasyphora; species Eudasyphora cyanicolor. Next base: position 143,615,337 of record OZ005734.1, read on the forward strand.
AAAAAAAAAAGTTGCTGCTGAAACCGTGTGTTTGGGAAAAAGGCGCGTCTCTATGATCCAGGGTCAAGGATTGATAAAAATGCAGCCAGACTGTCATCTGGAAACGGCGGAAACCAACTTATGGGCGTATGACAAGTACAGCAATAATGTGGGCTATGTAATTCCAAATGTCAACTTGTCGCTATCTCTACCATCATTGACGCATTTAAAGTTACAAAACGATGTCGAAATCTACAAGCTGTCAGACATTCCAACTACAACCTCGATTCTGGGCTTTCCAACACATCTGGACATTCATCATCTGACGCATTACGATCTAAGCATATCTACGTATATAATCATCATTGTCATCATAATAGCGCTGATATGGATCCTGAAGAAGATGTGTCAAATGTCGACGAAATACCTTCCAGCAACCATTGCACTACCTCGCATAAGATAGGGTAGATTTAATTAATATCTGTACATGTAATTATATTGTGGCGCGTAATATAAGAGCATATTTGTAGGTATTAGTATATTTGTAATACTTAGAACTAAAGACAAAGGTCAGACTAGAGAAATAATAAACATTGTAGTTTATGATGGTGTTATCAAACACAAAGAGAGGGATGATATCTTTAACGCAGTGTGACATGCACGATGTGCCTAAATTTAGATTGTTATGTTGAGTGCAATGATGCACGTATGGGTTACGGTTATAAAAACTGTCTGGTTGTACGAATGCCATATATTATGTAGTAACAACAACATGTGTGTATGTTGGGATTATTATTAGATAGGGTAACACACTGCGTTGGTCATTCTGCTATCAATATGTATTCTCTCTGTTCCTCTTATGTATAAGTTAGGCTAAGAATTATTTGGTTAATCTTTATATAAGGAAAAATATTCTGTAAATAAAATGAGTTCTCTTAAGACTTTAAACCGAACAACACCTCTTTCTAGTTATTTCTCCGTTCCTTGACCTTCAGCTTAGACACTCATCATGCAACAAGTCTGGCTGGATAAAGTTGGATGGGATGACGGACTTGCTCCCTTGACATGTATAACTTGGCAGAACTTCATCAAGACCTGCCCTGATATCCAGCACGTTAGAATTCCTCGATGGATAAAATATAACCCAGATTGTACGGTGGAAATATATGGCTATTGCGACTCATCTGAAAGGGTATACGCTGCGACATTATACATATGACTTGAGACCGGCCGTTTTTTTACAGCGGACGCCGCACTCATCGGCTGACACTCAGCTGCCGTACTTTACATATATAGTGAGTCACAACGATTTATTTTATGCAACCATGAATATTTAAAAGTGACTACTAAGTAATACAATAGGGCCAGAATTTTAAATAAAGTTCATTTTTGCTTAAAAATGTTTGAAAATTTTCTAAATGGATCTCGCTATCATGTATTTAAAAAAATCCAAAAAATGTGTGGGATTTGAAATTGAAAAATGGGTCTGCAGTTTTTACGAAAATTATTACACAGTCCACGTCATTTTAAAAAGAACACAAAAGGTACTATGTCATTCATAATAAAGAGCGGCTCACATCGGCTGAAACTCAGCCGCCGAAATTTATTCAGTGAATCAAAAAGATTTATTTTATGCAACCATAAAAATAAATAAAGTGAAAACTAAGTAAAACAATAGGGTCAGAATTTTTAATGAAGTTCATTTTTGCGTAAAAATTTATAAAAAGTGTCTAACTGGATCTCGTTATCATTTATTTAAAAAATGATGTTTAGCGTTTTACCGAAATTACAATAGCTCTTGAGCGGCTGAACCAACTTTTACAAAGACTATGTCGTTTTAAAGAGATCACAACAGGCACTATGTCATTCACTATACAAAAAATTTTCTTTCACAACAAAGACTAATAAGTAGAGATTTATTGAACTGATTTTCGACATTACATCAAAACTTGCATAAGTTTCTTAAATTTTTTTTTAATTTTTTTTCATCTAATTGGAAACATCTTTGTTTACGTTCTTAACATTATCGCGCAACTTCCCCAGCTTGTGCATCTCCTTCGTTGATTGGCAACCTTGGTGGGTTGAAGGAGAAGAAGACTCTGCTACGACACTCCCAGGACGATATTCGCTTGTACGGATTGTGAGAGGGCTTTTCAGCGTCTGGTGCTCTCCTTCGACTCTCTTGGGACGAATTCGCTCAGCACGGATCGTAGAGGGATTAAAACAATCTCTGTACAAACTCTCCCAAGACTATATTCGCATGGCACGGATTGTAAGGAGAGACTTCCAGAGTTGTATCACTGACTCTCCCGGGACGTTATTCGCATAGTTCGGATGTAGAGAAAGACTTCCCGCAAGTAGAGGCTGTTGCGGATTTTCGACTCCTTGCTTCATCTGGCTCTCGTATTGAAACTAGTCTTTGTTAGGCGATATAATCACCACATCACTAATAGTCGTTGTTTCGCACTCGCGCATGCTTATATCTTGTCGTTTTGCTATCGTGCCGTTTGGATCTCTACGGATCCTACGGATCGCTACATGGTAATATACGTAATCATTAATACGAAATTAAGCTCTGCTTTTATCACTAACGAAAATACTAAACTCTTGTGTTATATTTATTTACCTTTTCTATTTCGCTCTTTGCATTACTGCATCGTCAACATCGGTCACTACACACGCATGAATAAATGCATACGTGAACACACACACACATCGTTCCCCCCACTACTGAGCTATCGTTGTTATTGGAGTTTGTCATAGAAGGGATTCGTCGCCTCGCCTACCCTCACCTCCCTTGCTAGCAAACCCCCTACCATAACAATCTTAAAGCTCCATATTTGACTGAGAACGACATTCGTGCGCCATCTTTGTTGGAACTTTATCGGCTAAGCCGATTGTTGAAATTTGATCGGCTCAGCCGCCGCCGATCGTTATTTTTCCATGCGTCGCCGCCGCCGATAATTTTGGTCGGCTTCATTGCCTGCTTGAGACCCACACATATGTTTCTAGTCATTTACTTGTAGCGAAAACCCGCGTAGCTCCCATAAAGATTTCGACAATTATACCAAATATTAAGCTGACCTCTTGCAACAAATATTATTGGACAGACGCAACATTGTTTTAGCTTAGTTAAATAAACCTGAGTGGACCTGCAATACCTTTGTAGGAAGTCGAATTTCTGACATCACGGATAAAGTTGGGACCTCTAATTGGCAACACGTGGACTCAAGGGATAATCCAGCAGACATCGCAAATCTAGCTGGCCGAAGTTAAAACCAGTAAACGGCATAGGCCTGGAACTCGAACCCGTCAAAATACTACTCAATACAACTTTGGAAGCTTGAGCGATTTTCTAGTTTGTCTCGAGCATATCGCTTCATAGCTTTTCTTTTACGGTTTTGGAGAAACTCAGGAAGACCCAGGCAACATCTTCTGGTGACGCCTAAAACCACTTGTCAAATTAGTTATTAATAATTGCAAGACATGTGCTCTTTACAAGAAACATGTACAAAGTCAATTTATGGCATCACTCCCTCCTGAACGCAACAGTATCACAAGACCCTTGCATAATACCGAAGTTGACTTTGCTGGACCTTTCTCCATACGAAACTTCAATGGAAGATCTTGCATTATCACAAAGGGATATGTGTGCGGGTCGATTTGTGGGGAGGCAAAAAAAGTCGCCATTGATCAGTGAAAATCGTGATCAAAATAAGAAACTTTGCCGAAGGAACCATACCTCTAAAACGAATTCTGATGTCCCGGAATTTGGGTCGAACTTTTGGGTAGGGGCATATTTTGAAAAATCCCACTTTGACCCATTTAGAGTGCTCCAATCGAGTCCAAATGTATGATCGACCCCCACTTACTTTGGAGGCCCGACCCACCCATGCCAGTGGCACACCCCCTGGGAGTTAAATACATTTGGACTCGATTGGAGCACTCTAAATGGGTCAAAGTGGGATTTTTTCCGGGACATCAAATCGCAAAATTCGCTGGCCGATCCTGACCGCCGGAGCAACGCAGTCGGCGAGCTTGGTGCAGACGAGTTCCATGGCCTCCATCGTAATGTATCGTTATCCCGTGAGCTCGAGACTGTCACAGCTTTACAAACTGCCATAGGATACATTTTAATCGGTCCAACCAACACCATATGGTTTATTTTATTAACCCAGCGGTAAAATTGGTAAGGCCTCCCATTAGAAGGCCTTTTATAATGCCTTCTCTTCGGATCCAAAACACATTCCGGTATGCCTTCTGAAAATAGGCATTCCAAAAGGCCTTCTTGACACATGCAAAATGATTCGGTGCACATTCTTAATTCGCTTCTCCAAGAAGGCCTGCTTGAAGGCCCAATTATCAGCATTTTGAAATCTATACTATTTCCTAACTGCCTTCTTTGATAATGCATGCAGAAAGGCCTTCTCATTTCATGTCATTTAGATCCAATACACATTCTATTTTGCCTTCCTTGAGCAGGCCTGCTAACTTGTCGTTAAAATGAAGGCGGTCTGGAAGGTGTCGGTTTAGGAGATGGGTCGTTTTTTCCTACATACTTTTTATAGTGAAATTTAAAGTAGTTATATAAAACATAGATCAACAAATTTTCGACATTATGTAAACACTTATACATTTAGTCGATTACTGCATTCCTTACGAGATATTTGTGGCTCAGTAAATGTTTAAAACGTTTGTCCCAATTATGTTTGGTGGTATTCTCACAAGGAATTAATGAAGTTTGAATAAAACAAAATAAAAGAATTTGTTATTTTAGAATTTTTTACCATGTATCTCGTTAAATGTTTACTTTGATTAATCAAAACAAAAATTTTGTTTTGATATTCTACCAAATCCGGAAACCACGGTTTTGATAATAAATAAATCTAAGAAAGGTGAAACGAAATCGATCGAAATGGATAATAAAAATACAATCTCTGGATATATATATCTATCGATCTTCCCACAGCTGATGTGCCATGTGTTATATTTAATATAACCTCAATTATTTTATTCAATGATATGTACACAGTTTAAAAGAACAGTAGTTACAAAACGCGGTTTGCTGATCACATTAATTAACATTTTAAGCTATTCACTGTTAGGCAAAATAAATATTAATACTGGAATTAATTCTAAGGTCCCAATTACAATACGCAACAACAAATTTTTGTGTCTGAAACCTAAAATATTTGTTGTGTTGGAATAATTGGTACTACCTTGGAATAATTGGTTTAAGTAATGTTTTAATTATCATTTCCGCTGAAGCCTTTCAGGTCTCTAAAATAGCGCTTATATAAAAAAATTATGAACATCTTTCTGGAAAATTTTGATCGGAAGTAAAGTACAACTTATATAGCGCTTTGGTACCAAATCAGGAGGAACATATATATGGAGGTTATATATAAATCTGAACTGATTTTCCTTGAATAATCATTCATTGAAAAAGAACCTTCTTTCTGTCAAATTTCGTACTGACCGGATATAAAATACAGTCTCTACTTACATGTCAAATCGGGGGTAACATATATTGGGGCCTAAATCTAAATCTGAACCGATTTTCTCTGAATTTGTACAGCGCTTACATGTTAAATCGTGGGTAATGTATATATGGGGGCTATATCTAAATCTGAACCGATTTCTTCTTCTAAATTTAACAGTGTTCATTCATATAATAAGAGACCTCTTTCTGCTGAATTTCATACTGATCGGATATAAAAAAAAGTTTTACAGCGCTTACATGTCAAATCGGGGCTAACATATATATGGGGGCTATATCCAAATCTGAACCGATTTTAACCAAATTAAATAGGGATCGTCCTTGGGCCAAAAAAAAAGATATGTGTAAAGTTTCGTCAAGATCGGGCCATATTTGCGACCTGTACTTTGATTACAAGAATACATCTACAGACAGACGGACATACAGACGGACATAGCTAAATCGACTCAGAAAGTGATTACAAGTCGATCGGTATAATAAACTATAGATCTATCTCTTCTCCTTTTGGATGTTACAAACAAATGCACAAACTCATAATACCCTGTACCACAGTGTGGTGTAGGGTATAAAAATAACTACCACAGAATTCAGAAAATGATTTTTAGTTATTATTTTTAGTTTGACCGTAATTTCCATACTACGTATATATAACAATAATAACAACATTTAATTTCATTAAAAACAAACAAATAAATACATTTAAGAACAGTAGTACATTATTGTTATTTTTTATTAAAATATTTATCACATTTCATCATAATTTATTCAAAAATGTATATAAAAATTCTTTTTTGACGCGCGATACCCATTCCTGAAGGACTTCTACGAAAATGCATTTTAGAAGGCCTTCCCATTAGGTGCTGCAAAATCCGTGGCTCATTCGTACTTGCCTTCTTCAGCTAGGCATTCTAGAAGGCCTGGCGAAAGAAGTCAGCGCGGATGGGGTTCACTTCAACGATGGGTGCGTTCTATACACTTTTTGTTGTAAACAAACAACTAATTTCTTTGGTTCATTCCTGACACCCTTCTTTCCCGAGGCATTCAATAAGGCCTGGCAAAAGAAGGCAGCGCCGAAGGTGTTTACTTTAACGAAGGGTCGGGTGTTTCTGTACACTGTTAGGCGTAAACACGCAACTCAATTCTGTAGGCTAGTAGGCAGCACGTCCGATTAGAAATGCGAAGATCATGAGTTCAAATCCCAGCGGAGGCACACAACAAAATTTAAAAATTTAAAGTGGAAATTAATAGAATGACAATAGCAAGGTCCAAAATATTCAAAGGAACAACAAAGTTGTAAAATTTAAAGTATAAATGAATGGCAATAACAAGGCCTGAGATATTAAAATAATCTTAGTCATTACTTCGTCATATTTTTAAAACCTTCTAGAAAGACATTTATTTTTGGCCTTCTGGAAGGCCTTTTTTGTGGACCTTTCAGAAGGCCTTTTTTTTGTAGGCATTCAGGATGGGCTTCTTTTCCCGGCCTTTTTGAAGGGCTTTGGTTGCAGGCCTTTCATAAGATCTTTGGCAAGAGGCCTGCAGGAAGGGTAATGACAGGAGGTCTACTAGCAGGGCTTTGGTGGAAGGTCTTCTAGACGGCAATTCGTCAGAGTCCTTCCAGAAGGCCTGCTAATATAAGCGAGAGCGTAAGGCCTTGATCTCCAAGCTCACCCTGTGTTAATTTTAAATGAGTATAGAATGCAGCAAGCGTGCCTTCCGCCTCCCTAAGAAGGCATTTAAGAAGGCCTTGCGTGCGCCTCACTTTTCCCGCTGGGTAAGTTTAAAATTTTACAAACAAAAATGTCGTGAAACGACTTTCAACCCTTATACGAGTCATTTGCATGATCATTGTCAAAATAAAATACAACAAACAAGGAAAAACATTGTACAAAATCGAAATATAACAGTGAAATAAAAGTCATTGAATTAAAAACCTAAAAAATTTAATTTCTTTTTATTGAAAGAAAGGCAACATAAAAGTACACGGTAAAAGAAAATCTAAGCAAATGTGAAACCAAAAAATAAACTAAAACAAAAACAAACCTAAAAACTCCCACCCCCAATTAAACACCACAAATGAAACGTAATGCAGTGGTAGGTGTTGGGTTTCAAGGTCGTTTTCTTTTTCACTTGACTATTCAAATACCTTTCTTCACTTAAAAGGAACCCCTTTAATCTTCAGCAGTGATAAAATTCTAAAATATTTTTATTTGAGAAAGTTAGTTTGCAAACATTTTTTGTTGTAATATATTAACATATGCGCTACAAAATTTTTTTAATGATTTTCAAATAAAATATCTAATATTTAAAAATTTCTTTTCCAAATATTTCCTTTCTATTAAATCAGTTCAAAAACTGCAATTTTGCCCCGTGCACGACACAACGAATTATTAAATGACGTATTTGGTAGACTATTTATGGAATTTTTTTGTTAAATTTTGAAATCAGAACATTATACACAGCGTGTTCAAGCGGTAGAAATTTGTCCTAGATTTACGCCAAAACGGGTAATGAGGTTTTGTCCAGAATCATTGCAAATATGGCGCACACAACAAAACATCTTACAAATGCTCATATTTAAAGGAAATTACGTTACAGTTCTAAATTACTGCGATTTTCTTTACAAAACAATGTAAATAAGTTTGTCTCTCTAGGTAAAAATACTCATTTTTCAATTAGTCTCCGAAAGGAAGCAAATCCGATTTTGATCTCTTCGTGGTCGAATAGGGGGATGATTCTGAACAAAACCTAATTTATGCCGTTTTGGCATAAATCTACGCCAACGGTGCGGAAGGTTTTTGTGCAATTATAAAAAAGTAAAAGCGCAGTTCTTCATATTTGTATTACCTACACGGTAATATCAGGTGCAATTTGATAGTCCAAAAATGTTAAACAAAAAATACTAGCTCTAATATACACTCCATTTCACTTGAATAGAAAACTTTAAAAATGTATAATAAATGAATGCAATGTCTCGCAAACCAGCGAAGCTAGGAGCGCACATTTTGATTCAAACCGCAACATTTGATTCCTATCTTACATGTACCTCTTACTGTTGAATTTAAAGGTGGGTACCATGCTTTTTCAGCATGAAAAAATTTCACAAAATTTTATAATAGTTGGAGATCATTGTGCGAATGTTTTACATATATTATTTATTTTGTTGGATGCGATGGCGATGCTTGTGAGGCATCAGAAGCCAGGGTACTACAATGTTATAAATAACAAATAATTTCCTACTGTTGTACAAATATAATTAAAAACAAGTAAGAAACTTCAGTCGGGAAAATGTCTTATATATCTTCTCAACTTGAGTCCCAAAAAAATATTCGTAAATTTTTTTTTTGTTGTAATTAAACTATTACACTGTGATACAAAATCGAACTTTCCGAATGGGAATGGGATGAGACCAATTGTAAATGAAAGATGACATTATCAATAACAAAACATTCAAGGGTTTTTTTCAGGTCAGTGCGAAATTATTTTTTACACGCATTTGAAGTTGGTGATTTTGGAACGCTGTCTAAAGAGAAGATAATTGAAAATTTGATAAAATAATGCTTATTTATCTTTATTATCATGGAAAGTTGTGGTATATTACAGTTATTGGGGTCGAGGATTTCATTTATTACCTACAACTCACGCTAGATGGCGCTGACATACAAATGGTGCTATTTCTTGTCGATTTTCATAGAAAAAACAGTTCAAAATGACCAACTTCAAATGCGTGTAAAAAAAATCTAGCACTGAACTGAAAAAACCCTTGAAGGTTTTGTTATAGATAATGTCAACTTTCATTTGCAATTGGTTTCATCCCATTCCCATTTTAAGGGAGTGAAGATAAAGTTAAAAGTTATAGTCAAACAGTCGAGACAACAACCCTTGGGAATAAGTGTTATACTGGCATCCATAGTCAAAGTTAAAGTCAAACTGACTCTATAGTCAAAGTTATAGTCAAACTGACTGTATAGTGAAAGTTATTGTATAGTCAAGCATAAATATGATAATTTTGATATGGTTCTTTCTATGGTTTAAACAAATATATATATATATATGAGAGATGATTAATAATTTTTTTTTTTGCAAAGCTATGCCGGAGTAAAATAATACAAAATTACAGTACATCGGTATGTAAATTATGACTAGATTGAGATATTTTTTTGTCCTCTAAAGCCAAACTAAGAAATGTGAGTGGGAACTAATGGCTATTCCGACTAGATTAGGGGAAGCAAAATAATACAAAAATCCAGAAATATTAGGATGTGCGTCAAAAAAAAAAGTTAACTGAACTTCAAAGTCGGTATATAATTAGTGGTAATTTTGAAATTTTGCATTGTCCCCCAAAAAAAAACTATGATGTGTGAATGGGGTCTGATCATTGTTCAGGATAGCTGAGAGGGAGTACAATAATACAAAAATCCAGAAATATTAGGATGTGCGTCAAAAAAAAAGTTAACTGAACTTCAAAGTCGGTATATAATTAGTGGTAATTTTGAAATTTTGCATTGTCCCCCAAAAAAAAACTATGATGTGTGAATGGGGTCTGATCATTGTTCAGGATAGCTGAGAGGGAGTACAATAATACAAAAATCCAGAAATATTAGGATGTGCGTCAAAAAAAAAGTTAACTGAACTTCAAAGTCGGTATATAATTAGTGGTAATTTTGAAATTTTGCATTGTCCCCCAAAAAAAAACTATGATGTGTGAATGGGGTCTGATCATTGTTCAGGATAGCTGAGAGGGAGTACAATAATACAAAAATCCAGAAATATTAGGATGTAGGAGTAGCTCTCTAGTAGAGCTTTCCAATGATGTATATGAATATCTGGGAGAATTTCCCAAATGGCCACACTGGACAATGGACGCACTTCATCCCAAATTCTGGTGAACTGTTTTGTCCACCACATCCTTCCCTGATGACTTTTTAATAAAATTATTTCACCATTTAGTAGCTCTCTAGTAGAGCTTTCCAATGATGTATATGAATATCTGGCAGAATTTCCCAAATGGCCACACTGGACAATGGACGCACTTCATCCCAAATTCTGGAGAACTGTTATGTGCACCACATCTTTCCCTGATGACTTTTTAATAAAATTATTTCACCATTTTGTAGCTCTCTAGTAGAGCTTTCCAATGATGTATATGAATATCTGGCAGAATTTCCCAAATGGCCACAGTGGACAATGGACGCACTTCATCCCAAATTCTGGAGAACTGTTTTGTCCACCACATCTTTCCCTGATGACTTTTTAATAAAATTATTTCACCATTTAGTAGCTCTCTAGTAGAGCTTTCCAATGATGTATATGAATATCTGGCAGAATTTCGCAAATGGCCACACTGGACGTATTTCGTCCAATTTCAAGGGGTGAAGTTTTAAGATTATCGCACACTTGCTGAATGACTTTTGAATAATATGATTAAACATTATGATAGCTGTTGAGAAGATCTTTCCAACGGTGTTGCCGCCGTAAAATTTATATATATTTTTATATCTTTTTATTTTCAAGTAAATTTTAAACTCATATATTTATATGGGGATACTTCCCCTTTGAATTCGCCAATTTCTAAATATTTCCAATTTCATACATATGTATGTATATACGTATGTAATTGTTTACCATTATTTACATTATTTTTTTTTCCTTAAATATTGTACTAAAACCAGTTTTGTTATAGTTTTGGTTTCTTAAAGAAACATAACAGTCCTTTGCTATGTGTCACGTAGGCAAATTGCAACTGGCGAGCATTAAAGTAAAGTAATGAAAAACATTCAAGTCAGTCGGTTTTTAAGGCACGGGCCAAAGACAAATTTATTTTTAAAGCGCTCTCGCTCCCCGCAAGTGTAAAATAAATTAAAATAATAAATTTATATATTATTTGCACAAGAGGTGCTATTAGAAAATTTGTGTGTTTTTATTTGAAGCCGGCTCAGATTAAACCGTGCCGCAACATTCTTTAAAAATAAATTTTGCTAATAAATTAACAGTCGCGCGGATATAAACTTTTTTAAACTTTTTTCAAGCGGACTAAGTTAAAAAGAGTGCACTAAGTTAAAAAAGTTTAAAAATACGTCAAGCCGACTAATTTAAAAAAAATAGTAAAATAATTTCAAGCGGACTTAAAAGTTTGCTGTAATAAGATAGAAGTGTGTTTAAATGGCAGGAGGCCAAGAAGCAGATAATTATCACTGCGAGAAGTGTTGTAATTTAGATAATGATCGCATGGTACAATGTGACCAGTGTGATATGTGGTATCATTTTGAGTGTGTGGCAGTGAACAGTGGTGTGGCTGATATAAGTTGGAATTGTGATAGGTGCAATTCTCATGTACAAAGAGCATCTAATGATTGTGCCGTACTTCCCACAGGGAACAATCGACCCGGAGAACCTTCTGTGAATTTACTAACGCAGCCGCAAGCAGCGTCGTCGCCGACCATTACTGGAGAGGCGCAGCAAAGGGCAAGTACAACAACAGAAGGAATCATGATAAGCCAAGCGTCGACAGATGTGCCCGGACCATCGTCGAAGTTTATGAACATTGTTCAAAATGCACCAGTTTATACTGCAGGTAGCAACAACACACAAGTGATACATTCTGTGACAACGCAAGCACAGTATACTCGGGTACCGATATTGTCTACTGCGACAACAACGTCGGCTGCTGCGGCGGGAATTTCATTTGCTTTTGCTAAAAAGCCACAACAGCAACAAAATGAGCAATTCAACGCACAGTGGGATTTGCAGCTGAAGATGTTGGAAGAACAACAGCGAATTCAACAGGAATTTTTAGAAAAGAAGTACCAAATATTATCGCAGTTGGGACAAGGTGATTCTTCACACCACATCACAGCCAATAATACGTCGTCTCATTGGAACTTCATCGGTGGAACAACTCCATCACAACTTGCGGCAAGACAAGCTATCCCAAAAGATTTGCCACATTTTCAGGGTGATCCGGAGGAATGGCCGTTGTTTATAAGCAGCTTCGAAACGAGCACAGCGGTGGCTGGATATTCTCATGCAGAGAATTTAGTACGGCTGCAGTCCTGTCTAAAGGGAAAAGCAAGAGAGCTTGTGAAAAGTAAGTTGATGCTGCCTACAATGGTCCCTGAAATAATTCAAACACTAAAGATGTGCTTTGGACGACCGGAACATATTTTGGAACGAGTTATCGAAAAAGCGAGAAAACTACCCCCACCAAAGGATAAATTGGAGTCAATAATAGAATATGCACTCTGTGTAAAAAATATATGTTCAACCATGGAGGCATGTAAGATGGATGCACATTTGAACAACCCCATGTTAGTGAAAGAGTTAGTGGACAAATTATCCAACCAATATAAATTGAATTGGGCCATGCATCCAAAAGACGATCGCGTACCAATAGTAAAAACTTTCAGTGATTGGATTTTTCAAATAGCCGATGCAGCGAGTACGGTCGTGTCATCAATGCCAAGTACAAGAAGTGCAAGTATGAATACACATACAGAAGAAAGGCCGCCGGCAAAAATCAAGTGTTATGTGTGTGAAAATGGTGAACATAAAATTTCAGTGTGCAGTGAATTCAAAAAGCTATCTTTGGATAAAAAATGGGAAGTAGTAAAAAAATATAATTTGTGCCGTCAATGTTTGAATAAACACCGTCGCAGATGTTTCATTATTAATGACTGTGGAATTGATGGCTGCAACGCTAAACATCATCGGTTGCTTCACAAATGTACAAACGAACAAACTTCATCGTCTTCAAGACCAAATAACGGTAATAATGAAAATAATACAGGCAATGCATCTATGAACTCACATTCAACAGCGGAACAAAATCAACATTCGCTTTTTAGAATTTTACCAATTCGTCTTCACAAGAAAAATGGTTACATCGACACATTTGCATTTCTCGATGAGGGATCTTCAGTGACATTAATCGAAAAAGAGGTTTTTGATCTCGAAGGAGTTGAGGAGCCACTTTGTTTGAAATGGACTGGAGATACTACTCGTCAGGAGGACTCATCTGTAAAGGCGTCAATAAATATTTCAAATACTCAAAATGGTTCGCGATTTACACTGAAAGGCGTTCATACAGTGCAGAGTTTAGATTTGCCAACTCAAACGCTGAACATGGAGAAAGTTGCAGAAAAGTATCCATACCTGGCAGGTATTCCGATACAATCATACTCGAATGTGAAGCCAGCTATTTTGATCGGCGTGGACAACTGGAAGATCGCAGTACCGTTAAAGATACGTGAAGGTTCGTGGAATCAACCGATTGCTACGAAAACACGACTAGGCTGGACAATTCAAGGTTGCAGCGGCAGTTATAGGCAAAGTGCATGGCTACACATACATAATTGTGATTGTGATAAACAATACAACGAATTACATCAGATGGTAAAAGATCAGTTCAGTTTAGAAGAATCAAGTGCTAAATGTTTAGTTTCACCAGAAGATGCTAAAGCCTTACAAATTTTGAAGACTACATGTCAAAAAGTTGATGGACGTTACGAAGTGGGCCTTTTATGGAAAAATAGCGTACGGCAACTACCAGAAAGTTATAACAACGCTTACAAACGTCTAATTTGTCTCCATAAGAAATTTCACAAAGATGGAAATTTGAAGAATACGCTACAACAACAAATAGACAATTTGCTCTCAAAAGGATACGCAAGGAAGATAACTGCGGAGGAAATCAAAAGGACACCTGGTCCAGTGTGGTATCTACCAATATTTATTATAACGAATCCCAACAAGCCCGGCAAAATAAGAATGGTGTGGGATGCCGCTGCCAAATCAAACGGTGTTTGTCTCAACGACTACATTTATAGCGGACCTGACCTATTAAAATCATTGGTTGATGTTTTGCTGAGTTTCCGTGTGGGAAAAGTTGCAGTTTGTGGAGATATCGCGGAGATGTTCCACCAGATCAACGTAAGAAAATATGATATGCATTCCCAGCGATTTCTATGGTGGGACAGAGACGACGATCCAGAGCAGCCAAGTATTTATGTCATGCAGGCATTAACTTTTGGCATTTCCTGTGCTCCATGCATAGCGCATTATGTACGCGACTACAATGCTGATAAATTTAAAGAAAAATATCCACGAGCAGTAGAAGCTATACAACAATATCACTACGTAGACGACTTCATCGATAGTGTAGACGACGAGGATCATGCTATCGAATTGGCGAATCAAGTGAAATCGATACATTCTTCTGCTGGATTTCATCATCAGCCATCTACAAGATGACCATTCAGAAGGGCAGCTGCCAAAAGATCTTGCTGCTACCGAAAAGGTTCTGGGTATGTATTGGGATCCTAATAAAGACTCCTTTGTCTATATTTTTAGATTTGCCAGACTTCGCCGAGAAGTTTTCACCTTTGATATAATTCCCACAAAGAGAGAACAGCTACAAGCGCTGATGTCGATTTTCGATCCCTTGGGTTTTCTATCCTGCTACACTACTACTTTGAAAATTCTTTTGCAAGAAGTCTGGCGATCTAGCATCGATTGGGATATGGAGCTATGTGAACCCCTATACATCAAATGGCAGAAATGGAAAACGGCAATAGAACACATATCTGGTGTTCAAATTCCACGGTGCTACTCTCCATACATTAACGAGTCAGCCGAAGTTGAACTTCATACATTTGTCGACGCCGGTGAAGACGCTTTTGCTGCAGTTTCTTATCTTCGTGTTGTGCATCAAGACAATTGTACCATTACAATTGTAGCTGGGAAGTCAAAGGTGGCCCCATTAAAACCGATGTCCATACCACGTCTTGAGCTGCAAGCTGCCGTTATCGGTGTCAGACTAGCCAACAAAATAGTTAATAATCGTCGTATGAATATCAAAACCCAACATGTTTGGTCCGACTCTAAAACGGTGTTGCAGTGGCTTCGAATGGACCCCAGAAAATTTCAACAATTTGTCATGCACCGTGTTGGTGAAATCTTGGAAACTACCAATGTAACGCAATGGAGGTGGGTGCCTTCAAAAATGAATCCCGCAGATCTCGCTACAAAAGTCCAACCACGATGGGATGTCGCAACATGGTTTAATGGGCCTAAATTTCTACACGAAAACAAATCGGAATGGCCAGTATGTACTAATTTTGGTGAATGCAGCAACGAAGAGATGAAGCATCACATTTTCCTAATAAACAAAGCTGAAAAAAGTATTTCATTCAATTTTGAATACTTTTCCAACTGGAAACGGCTGTACCGAGCAGTAGCAACATTTTTGCTATATATGCGAAAACTCAAAGCGCGTTCTGCAGGAAAGCCGCTACCAGAAGAGATTTCATTTGAGATGATACAACAGGCAAAAACCACTCTTTTCCGAAGAGCTCAAGAAAGCGAATTTCTAGAAGAAATATGCTGTTTAAAAAAGGGTAAGCGTATTGAAAAAGACAGTAAATTAATATCTTTGAATGTCTTTCTAGATGACGAGGGCATATGAAGAGCTAGAGGCCGTACTTCATATTTAAATCATGAAGATGCTATAATATTGCCTACCTCACACCATGTGACATACTTGATAGTTCGATATACTCACGAAGGCTTTCATCACATATCACATGAGACCGTCATCAACAACATTAAATGTCATTACTACATACCCAAATTACGAGTACTTTATAAAAACGTACGAAAATCGTGCCAATATTGTAAAAATATATCAGCAGTACCAGTTATGCCACAAATGTCTACACTGCCTCCTGCAAGATTAGCAAGTTTTGAACGGCCATTTACATACGTCGGGATTGACTACTTCGGGCCTCTTTATGTCGCTGTGGGTAGAAGAAAGGAAAAACGATGGGGCGTACTATTCACATGCCTCACAGTACGTGCAGTACACCTGGAAATCGCCTACAGCCTAGACACCAGTTCCTGCGTCATGTGCATTCGAAACTTCATGGCTCGAAGAGGAACCCCACAGGAAATATATACCGACAACGGCACAAACTTCAAAGCAACGGCAAAAGTATTTGGACCTGAATCGAAAAATCTCGATTTGGAATCTTTTGCTACGACATTTGATGACATCAGGTGGAAGTTCAACCCGCCAGCAGCCCCACACATGGGAGGAGCCTGGGAGAGACTTGTTCGCTCCGTAAAAACTACGCTTTACAAAATTTGTCCTAATATGAATTTAAACGATGAGACGCTGAGAAGTGCATTTGGAGAAGTCGAATTCATTATTAACTCTCGACCACTCACATTTGTCTCATTGGAGTCATGTGACGACGAAGCCCTTACGCCAAATCACCTGTTACTAGGGTCATCAAGTGGCTACAAGCCAATCAACACTGAAGAAGCTGACCTGCGTCTACGATGGCGACAAACACAGCAGTTTGCTGACCAATTCTGGCATCGATGGGTGAAGGAGTACATACCAATTATAACCAGAAGAAGTAAATGGTTTGACAAGACAGATCCACTACAAGTCGGGGATATTGTCATCATTGTGGATGAAAATCTTCCACGACATTGCTGGCCCAAAGGCAAAATAATTGATACAAAAATAGCTAAGGACGGTCAAGTACGCCAAGCCACGGTACAAACACAAAATGGTGTGTATCAACGACCATCAGCTAAAATAGCAAAATTGGATGTCGGCAATAACAAGGGGTAAACTCAACCACGGGCTCGCTTACGAGGGGGAGAATGTTGCCGCCGTAAAATTTATATATATTTTTATATCTTTTTATTTTCAAGTAAATTTTAAACTCATATGTTTATATGGGGATACTTCCCCTTTGAATTCGCCAATTTCTAAATATTTCCAATTTCATACATATGTATGTATATACGTATGTAATTGTTTACCATTATTTACATTATTTTTTTTTCCTTAAATATTGTACTAAAACCAGTTTTGTTATAGTTTTGGTTTCTTAAAGAAACATAACAGTCCTTTGCTATGTGTCACGTAGGCAAATTGCAACTGGCGAGCATTAAAGTAAAGTAATGAAAAACATTAAAGTCAGTCGGTTTTTAAGGCACGGGCCAAAGACAAATTTATTTTTAAAGCGCTCTCGCTCCCCGCAAGTGTAAAATAAATTAAAATAATAAATTTATATATTATTTGCACAAGAGGTGCTATTAGAAAATTTGTGTGTTTTTATTTGAAGCCGGCTCAGATTAAACCGTGCCGCAACAAACGGTACATAATAATGTCAAATATAATGTTCCATTGCCACGGCGGCCAGTGTACCCACTTCCTCCAAATTCGAAATATTCTAACTTGTGAGAAGAGCTCTGTTAAGTCGTTTACAGAGCTCCGTTAAAAGGGATGGTTTGTGTCTCTGCTAGTTAAATTCGGAATTGATCTTCACACACATTTTTTAACATACACTTTAATTTTTTTAGCCAAATGAGTGGAAAGGGCGCTGCTGGTAGAATTACCAAAAATAAAAAATAAACTATCAGCTTGGAGACAAAATTAGACATTCTGCGACGATTTCATAAGGGAGAGAAGGCTGTGGAGATAACAAAGGCTGTTGGTCTGGATGCAACAACTGTCAGAACTATTAGAGATCGAGATGGGGATAAAATAAGAGATGCTGGGTTATTTTGGAAACGTCTACCTAACAGAACTTTCATATCTGAAACAGAAAAATCTGCGCCAGGATTTAAAGCTAGCAAGGATAGACTGACTCTGATAGACAAGTGGTGATTTCAAATTTAAACCATTTCTTATTTATCAATCAGAAAATCGAAGAGCTATGAAAGGTTATTCAAAGAATCTGCTTCCTGTCCACTGGCGAGTAAACAAAAAAGCATGGATGACAGCATCATTATTTCAAAAATGGGTTTCAACTTGTGCTCGCACAATTGTCTAATGAAGAACTATTGCAACTGGAATTGCAATTTGCTAATGAAGAAGATGACAGTGACCGTTCAATAGAAATCTCCGAAAAACAAAATTTAACCTCCAAACAAATTTCCAAAGCGATGTGTTTGATTGACGAAGCTATGGAGATTTTTTTAAAAACGATCCTGACAGCGGAAGGGGTTTTAAAGTGTCCCAGGCGTTAGCTACGAATATCAATTGCTACAAGGAAATTTATTTACGTTGAAAAAAAAAGCTGTTCAGCAAACATTGGACCAATTTTTTTGTGAAAGAAAGCCGACTTACGACAACAGCCACTATGGACTCATCTGACAGTGATTAATTTTTATTTTGTTTTTTTTATAAATTAATTGAATATTTTATTTTGTTTTAATTGAATTTGTTTTTTTTTCGTTTTTTTGTATGTATGTAATTTTATAAATTACATAATTGAATTTATTATTTTCTTTTAACTAAATTTGTTTTTTGTATGTGTTGGTGTAGGGGTGCAAAAGGGGGGTTCGTGTGGTAAAGAAATAAATAAATAAAAACAAACGAATTTTAGTTTTATATATAAATAGTGGGGGATCTTTATTTGGGGTATTTTCAAATAAACAAGGATTTATTACCGTGTAAGTGGTTGGCGACAAGGCCTGTGTGCGCGAGCGTAGAGCGAAACGACAAGTGGTGAACGCAGAGGCTCGTTACAAGTGTTCGACTACCATAGATTTTGCGAATAGAGAGAGAGAGAAAGAACCGAAGATGAGCAAGGCAGCCACACAACAACCACCGCCCGTTGGCAATCCGCACTCATACACATCCGAACTAAGCGAATAAAGTCTCCGAAGAGGGGTGTAGAGGAGATTCCAGTGATGTCAATACGCGACCGGTATTGATCAGGCTCGGGAAGTTGAGACAATGCTGCGTACGTGAACATTGCCGGCCACCTTGCAACATCCGACGATGTTGTAATATAAAGGAAATAATCTACAACTACAACTAGGATTAATAAAGTACATAATAAGGAACGTAAATTCAGTTACAAGTGAGCTTTGTTTTTCTTTACTTCATGTGTACAATTCAGGGCAATTCTATTTACAATGATTAAAATAAATAGTTTAATTTAAATACAAAAGAGCCAATTTATTAGGGGTAAACGGGACCCGATAGTACCCATCCAAAACTGGTATACTGGGCCGTAGGTAGACCTGGTTGAGAGATAACGCGAGGGGCCATTATTTTCGAATATATCTCCGGACCCAGCACCATAGCAACTGCTCCGGAGCGATAAAAGGACGGATCCGCCAGCTCTAGTCCGCGGAACGCGTTGCAGATGGTTGAGGACACCGACATGGCCGGAGTAACCCCACAAGTTAACTTCGCCACCTGAGCCGTCACATATTGCGTTTGTGACGCGTCATACGAGGACATTATACAAAAATCACTATACGGTGTGTCGTCTACGAAGGTCGTGGGCAAACGAACATGCTGGACTAGCGACTCGCATACCTGGCTGATTCGACAGCATGGGTCCAGCAGAGCCCGTACCGGAATGCTTGACTCGGACAAACAAAGTCGAATCAATAAGGTAGGCGCCAGCGATACGACACGACCGATAGGCAGTCGACGAAGTGGGGTGAGGCCGGACGAGACAGCAACCGAGTTTGCCGAACCGTTCGCCGAAGCGGCACGATTTGCCACTTGGTTTTGGGTAGACCCGGTGCGGGAAGGAGGGGTGACACGAGCGCGGGTGGTTGGCGGTTTTGTGGACTGTGACGAGGGACGAGAGTGGAGAAGCGTGTGATGCCTATCACCACATATCCGACATCCAAGACTTAGCGGGCACGATTTGAACTGGTGGTCAGGGCGCAGACAATTGTAGCAATAGCGGTAAAACACGATCGTCCGCAACCGCTTCGCCTGTGGCATTCTCTTAAATGCCGCACATGTATAAAGGGGATGCGCTCGCGAGCAAACCCGACAAGCAGGGGAGGGTCTATTGCCACCTGGTGTAGCAGCAGTCGATTTAGGTTCACTCTGCGCGACAAGAGCTGAAGACGAAGGCGGTTCTGGCGTGGCCAAAGAGATTTGACGGTCAGCTGGGGGGGGTCGGGGTGCTCTGAACAACTAGCTCGGAGGGCGGGCCGGAAACTGGGACCTGTCCGGACTTTGGCGCGACCTCTGCCCTTTCCCTCTCTTCATCTGACAGCATGACCTCATCAAAATCCGAAAGCACCACCTCGGGAAAAATCTCCTGAACCGATTCCATAGCTGAGCAAACATAAACGGGAGGACGCAACAACAAAAACCGAGAATAAGTGAGGGAAATCAGTCGGCTAAAACTACTAATTTCGTTACCGGTCGTCTTACTACACCCTGTTCGGTACGAATATCCGCGACCCGCACGTTACCGTCATCACCGGGATGAGTTTGGACAACACGACCTAATCTCCACGAAGTAGGCGGAAGGTTTTCATGGCGAACAACTACAAGGTCATCAATTTGAATATTTCGTTGTGGAAACTTCCATTTATAGCGCTTGTTCAGACTGTGTAAATACTCGTCTTTCCATCGGATACAAAACTGGTGCGTCAAAGCTTTTAATTTTCTATAGCGGTTAACTAAACTCAAAGGAGACTCCTCAATGAGCGGTTCGGGGGGAGATAAAAGTGGCGCGCCTATAATAAAGTGTCCTGGCGTGAGAGCAACAATTTCTTCCGCATTGTCAGACATGGAACAAAGTGGGCGAGAGTTCAAACATGCTTCAATGCGTGCCAGGATGGTCGACAGCTCTTCAAAGGTAAATTTAAGGTCCTTACTATGTCGACGGAAATGTAATTTGAAGCTCTTGACGGCCGCCTCCCATAGACCACCCATATGGGGAGCGCCTTCTGGGATGAACTGCCAGGTGAGCTCTTGGTACCCCATGGTGGAGCAAATTGCGTTACGACCCTCGCGAAGGAAGTGCTTAAAATCCCTTTCAATTTCACGGGATGCGCCAACGAAGTTTGTGCCATTGTCAGAGAAAATCGACCTAGGACAACCACGGCGAGCAATGAAGCGCTGAAATGCGGCCAAGAATGTAGCCGACGACAAATCGGAGGTGGCCTCCAAATGAATTGCTTTTGTCGAAAAGCAGACAAAAACGCATACGTAACCTTTCGTTACTCGACAGGCCCGACCCGTATATGATTTGATATCAAAGGGTCCGGCGAAGTCTACCCCAGTGGTGGTAAAAGCTCTAGTAACACTAGTTCTTTCAGGAGGCAAAGCAGCCATGATCTGACTACATGACCGTTTCTTTTCGAGTAGACAAGGCTTGCAACGACAAATGGTAGCGCGAATAATGGTCTTCACGCGAGGTATCCAATACTCAATGCGCACTGTACGTAACATAAGTTGATTTCCCCCATGAATGGTTATCAAATGTACGTAATTGACGAGAAGACGGGTGAAACGACTGGAATAAGGCAGGACAATTGGGTGTTTTTCAGTGTACGACAGTGTGGGTGACTTAGCTAAACGTCCATGGAGACGCATTATGCCATCGTCATCGAGGCACGGATTCAAGGAGAGGAGGGGACTCCGAGGAGGTAAAGCTGTCTTATCTAAAAGACATGTGTACTCCTCGGCATAGTGAACTTTTTGAGCTACAATCGCGAGGCGTTTTTTGACATCTTTGATTTCTTCGGAGGTAACAACTGAAGTAGCAAAGGAATGTCGCGGCCGATGAGTTGGATGCGTCCTATGGAAAAATCGAAACACGTACGAGAGAACACGTAACGCCCTATCAAGTGATGAAAATCGATCGAGGACATCATCGTAAGCCGAGAAAAAAGAGAAATGACTCCTAATACGACGAACCTCCTGCTCAGTTTCAAGGGGCACGCAATTGGAAATATTCCATTGGGAAGGGTCCAACGACAACCAAGGTGGACCATGCCACCATAGCGACGAATTCGAGAGTTCTGACGGCGAGACACCGCGACTTCCCAAATCTGCGGGATTATCCTCGGATCTAACATGGTACCAATGACCATTACCTATGTTCTGCTGTATGCGGCAAACCCTATTAGCAACGAAGGTGGTCCAAGTGCATGGGGTCTTTTGCAGCCAAGACAGGACAATTGTGGAATCAGTCCAACAATAAACTTTCTCAATCGAAATGTCAATTTCGCTCAAGACTGCCTTAAGGAGTTCGGAAGCCAAAACCGCTCCGCAGAGTTCAAGGCGGGGTAGTGAAATAGATTTTAGAGGTGCTACCCTGGTTTTAGAGGACAACAGATGAACATGTACTTCACCGTCCGAGCTTAAAATTCGAATATATATCACCCCCGCGTATGCCTTTTCCGAGGCATCAGAAAAGACATGCAACTCGGCTACACTACTGGGACTGTAGCGCACCCAACGAGGAATACTAACGGAATTGACCGCGATATAATTATCCACAAAAGTCTGCCAAGCAGTTTTCGTCTCGTCAAGGAGAGAATCGTCCCACTGAATGTTATCCAGCCAAACCTTTTGCATAATAATTTTGGCCACGACGATAACGGGGGCTAGCCACCCCACAGGATCAAAAAGTTTGGCGATAACGGACAATACTTCGCGCTTAGAATAAGAGGCCTTGGTAGGAATAGGGTCAACGCAAAAATAGAAGGAATCAAGGCTGGCGTTCCAACGAATGCCCAATGGCTTGGAACTGCTTGACTCCACAAATGACAGGACCTGGGCATCAACTAGATGGTCATTTGGAATACGATCAAGAATAGACCTATGGTTCGACGTCCATTTCCTTAGCTCAAATTTAGCGGTAGCTAGTGCTGCGATAAGTTGATCCCGGGCTATCAACGCCGTATCGACATCATGAGCGCCCGCAAGTACGTCATCGACATACATGTATTTACGCAGAATCTGTGCAGCGAAAGGGTACTCGACTTCACAGTCGTCTGCCAGCTGAAGAAGCGTTCTAATTGCGAGGAAGGGAGCGCAATTTACTCCAAACGTGACAGTCTGAAGCTCAAAATCCAAGATAGGATCGGATGGAGATTCCCTGAACACGATACGCTGAAGCGGGGTATGCTTCGAATCAACGCGTATTTGCCGATACATCTGGGTAATGTCACAATTAAAAACGAATTGAAACAAGCGCCATCGCAAAATCAATAATACAAGGTCGGCCTAAAGGGTGGGCCCGACATGGAGAATGTCGTTAAGACTATTTCCATTCGGTCTTGTTCGAGGCGTTAAATACGACGCGTAATTTCGTAGTCTGTTTATCGGGGTTTATGACGGGATGATGGGGTAAATAACAAACATTGATGTCTGTAGGGGGCGAAGAGGAAACTTGACGCATATGGCCTAAGTCCAGATATTCCCGAAGAACGTTGTCATAAAGAATTTTAACCGATGGTCGACGTAAAAGGGAATTTTCAGAGCGATGGAACTGTTGAAGTACATTGTGACGTGATTCACCCAGTAGCAAGGGATGAGAAAATTCGGAGCGAATGGGAAGTGTAACCACGTAACGACCCTCAGAATTTCTCACAGTAGTGGAAGTATAATTATCTTCACAAAACTTGTCCGACGGCGACAGAAGTTTCCGTTTAGGGGTCTCTTCCATTTCCCAAAATCGAAGTAAAGTTTTGTTGAGGTGTTCTTCTTCAGCGAATTCCAAAGTGGTCGTGAAGACCTGAACGGGTGACGACGGGATGGGACCGGTAATGATCCAACCGAAAATTGAATTCTGCGCCAGAAGGGAGCCTAAAATATGTTGGTGGGTCCCGGGTAACAAAATTCGGGGGTACAAATCCGCACCAATCAACAAATCAACGGGTCGACAATCGAATAGATGGGCGTCAGCCAAACGAAGGTTGGGTAAACGATGCACCAGGTCAGGATTAACAGAGAAGGATGGAAGGTTTCCGGAAATTTGGGGTAGGACAAAAGCGATCGTTTCTAATACGATCGAAGAATCAATTAGTGAACCGATGCTCACCGAACAATTCCTACGCGAAGTGGCAGAACTTAACCATTTACCCCCGAGACTCTAGCAAGTACAGATCGGGCGTACAATCCGAGTCGATTCTGTAAAGCTTCCGTAATAAACGATGCCTCGGAGGCCGGGTCTATTAAAGCCCGTACCGGGTATGACACTCCGTGGTGAATGATATTCACCATAGCTGTTCCAAGAAGCACTTTGCTATTCTGCGACATGTGAAACACCTGACGATTCATCACTGTAGGGTTAGAACCCGTAGAGGTAGACGCTACATCAACACTATTATTAGAAGGGGGACCGGTAGCTGCAGGAGCGGAAGGAGGGGAAGACCTAGGTGGAGGTGCCATTACACGGGCTGGACGATCAGGACGGTGTAAGAGGGTGTGGTGTCTTCCATTGCACACATTACAATTTCGTTCACTAGGGCAGTCCTTAATGGCGTGTCCTAACGAAAGACAATTCAGACAACGACCCTGCCTTTTCACCTCCGAAAATCTCTGATCAAAATTAAATTTTTTAAAACGGGGGCACGACATCATGGGGTGAGATTCTTTTGGACAAAGACTACAACGACTTTTGGAAGGAGGTAGGGAATTTCCCGAAGATGCTGTATTTGTGAAATGCGTCCTAACTTTTCGAGAATTCGTACCTTTGGGGGTTTCGATTCCTTTGATGTCGCGAAGACATGTCAGAGTTTGTATTCTTTCTGTCAAAAAAGAATCTAAGGCCTGCCAGGGGGATAATGACGATTTATCCCGGATGCTTTGCTCCCATAGCGTGAGCGTCAGCTTGGGCAACCTCTGAATGCATATGAATACTAATATAGGGTCCCAGTGGACCGTGACAATGTCGTATACGGCCATTGCCGATAAACAGCCATTGATACCGCGCTGTAGAGTCTTCAAACCCGAACTGGTCTCATTTTCTAAAATCGGAAGATCGAATAAAAGCTTGAGGTGATTATTCACAAGGATACGCTTATTGTCATACGTGTCCCTCAAAGCTTTCCAAGCTAAATCGAAGCTTCGATGGGTGAGGGGAAATTTCTCAACAATTTCTCTGGCCTCCCCACTCGTTTTCCGACGCAAATGACAAAGACGTTCGATATCGCTAAGCCGAGAGTTATTCACATAAACCGCCGTAAACAAATCTCGAAACGTGGGCCATGAATGAAAATCGCCCTCAAAAACGTCAGTATCACAAGGCGGTATCGAAATATTATGCATGACGTCAATTGGCTGAATTATGCCCGCATGCCTAGCACGATTTCCAATATCTAAATTGTTCGACGATTCGACTGGAGTACCCATATGACGAGAGGCGTGGGTCGAGGTACTCACATTGTTCAACGGGTCTGTATTGCGCGTGTCCCCCAAAGGTTGTGGTTCCAATGAAAGTACTGAACCACTCATTGTCGAACTGAGCGAGGTTCTACGAGAGCGCTTGACCATGGACAACTTTCGTTTTATAGCGGCGAGACACTGTATATATGTCTGATGAGACACGTCGTACTTGGTGTTCGCCAAGTCCATATCATCCTTCCCCGCGTCTGGAGAAGATTGCAAATAGTCCAGACATTTCTGAAACATTTCTCTCGTTGTAGCCCACATGCTATTTAACTCAGTACTATAAATCTCAAGCTCATGAACATCGTGGTCCTCTTCATTCAGACCACGGAACGAAGAGTCAAATTTCAGTACAGCCTCCGAAGAGCTGACGAAAAAATCAAGGGGAGTAAGCATTTTGAAAAAAGTAAGGCTTTTCGATCACAAGCGCAAAAAAATCGCGAATCACTCAATGGAAAGCAAACAAAGCAACCAAAATTCAATTGATATGAAACGATAAGATTGCCAAGAAATATGGACCCAATTTCAGACAAACACGCGAAATCAAATCTATCGGGGAAACCCAAAACCCAAATTGTATGAGATCTTTCAAAAAATCTATCACCGGAAAGCTGAAAACGAATTAGATATGTGGCCAAGCGCGCCAAATAGCAAGAAAAACAAATTAAATTTGCGCACAACAAATCAAGAAATAAAAATAAATATCAATATATTTAAATAATCAAAAAATTTCTCGCGGTGTACCGATCTCGCGGTGTTCTCGGTTGATGCGTACGAAAATCTACCGAATGTAGCACTTTCGTGTCCAAATATACAAATTCTTAAGACCGAAAACGGTAAACTCAAAAGAAATATTTGTTTTTTTCAAAACGGATGTATAACGAGTGTGCCGAGAGTAGGGTGCACTACTGCCGAATCGCGACTTCGAAAAATAAAAATGCAAAAAACACGTTTAAATAACAAACAAAATTTCAAACACCTTTTTCCCAATCAAAAAAAATATATACAATGTTCGTTTACGTGTATGTGTCAGCAAAACGGGCTGTAGGGTGCACGGAGTCAAATAGTACCGAATAATGTACTAATTAGTAGTACAACAATCAACAATTATCACCGAAATTAAAAAAATTCAAAAATAATATTTTTCTTTTTTCGCGATTTTTACCCGTGACCCACAGTACCACAGTCAGCCGATCCAAACTATTCACAATGACAATCACAATATTAGTCAGCTGTTTAAGGATATTCACAATCAGAACCACACGGTAGGAATCACGTCAGCTGTTCAATAATAATCACAACAAAGCATTAAAAGAACCAGCGAAAGAATGTGCGAAAATGAACGTCAACCGATTGATGGTGGTATGGGATGATGTACGTGTATGTATTGGCACGGGTAAATAAACGGAAAGTAATGGTGGGTACTATGTAGTTAATGACCCACGAACGATGCTCAATTTGCGATTTGATTTTTGGAAAACGCGACGGCTACGATGTAGTTGTTGTACTCGCGAGAACTTTGGTAAAGGAACGTATGGAGGGAAGAAAAAACGAAATAACCAAAAGAATACCACCGAGTAAATGGACGGTATATGTATATGCACTGTGTGAATAGTTTAACACTTGCAATTAAATACCACAAACGACCGATTGATTTAACACGAAAATTAATAACTTTTTTTTTATAATTTACCCTGAACAGATCGTATAGTGAACGACGGGGGTTAAAAGCGAACGATAGTGGACTGTATTTAATACGACACGCGCGATAGGGTGATTAGCAAACGACCGATAGCAAAAGCAAACAAACAAAGCAATTTTCCTCTTTTTTTCACTTTTTATTTTTGTTTGGAAAACAATGACGAAAACGCGTTGCTCACTCTTAACTAAATTTACGTACCTGTGATTGATGATGTTTTGATGAGTGGTGTGAGGGTTGTTCAAGAACCGATGTGTTGACGATGCGATGTGATGATGATGCGATGTGATGATGAATCCTTCAAACGAAAAAAATACCACCCGATTAATACAATGCTGATTTCAATCCGGCTCGATACGACCAAAATGTTGGTGTAGGGGTGCAAAAGGGGGGTTCGTGTGGTAAAGAAATAATTAAATAAAAACAAACGAATTTTAGTTTTATATATAAATAGTGGGGGATCTTTATTTGGGGTATTTTCAAATAAACAAGGATTTATTACCGTGTAAGTGGTTGGCGACAAGGCCTGTGTGCGCGAGCGTAGAGCGAAACGACAAGTGGTGAACGCAGAGGCCCGTTACAAGTGTTCGACTACCATAGATTTTGCGAATAGAGAGAGAGAGAAAGAACCGAAGATGAGCAAGGCAGCCACACAACAACCACCGCCCGTTGGCAATCCGCACTCATACACATCCGAACTAAGCGAATAAAGTCTCCGAAGAGGGGTGTAGAGGAGATTCCAGTGATGTCAATACGCGACCGGTATTGATCAGGCTCGGGAAGTTGAGACAATGCTGCGTACGTGAACAGTATGTATGTAATAAAATTTTATATTATTTTTGTTTTTTAAATGTTTACTTTGATAAATTTTTTAAAAAGTAGTATTTTCGTAACCCTGGAACCTATCTTCGACCTTTACATGGTTTGCTATAGAAAATCATAATTCACCTTGCGTCGAGTTTTTTTGGAACGTAACCACGACGCAAAGTGAGGTATTGGTGTACATGTATCTGGTGACAGTCTTCGCGATTGGTCCAGCCATGTTTTGAAGTGGACCGAGTCCAGCTATCGATATATAAAATTGGATGTTTGTATGTTACGTATGGAACACGCCAAAAGATTGGGTATTGACTCCAATGACTTCTGCCGAAGCTGTGGAGATGAGGAAGAAGTGGAGAGCATTGAGCACTTGCTTTGCGACTGTCCCGCTTTGAGTAAACGACGACTGGACATACTGGGGTTTATTTTTTTAGGCAGCCTAACAGATCTTTCCAGTACTGATATTCGTACTATCGATAAATTTATATATGAAACAGGTTGGTTTCGATGAGGGACATTTCAGCCCGTGGTAACACTAGGGACCTAAACTGGTCTATGTGAGCTTGTAAAAAAATACGGCTGCCACCCTAACCTAAACCTACGTATGAACTCCAAAACGGCTGGACCGATTTTGATGAAATTTTCAGGGAATCTTCATATAACCCTAGCGGGTGACATAGGTTATATAAATTCTTGAATTTCTTGATAAATTCAGCTGTGTTAACGGCTAATAAAGTCAAAAGAATCTGATCACCTGATGAACCCCTGCCTTCGAAAAAGGCATGAGGCCCTAATGTCACCATCAACAGGACACTCACCAAGCCCTTCAATGAAGTGGCGAAGGAGAGTCTAGTGATGGCCGTTATAGACAGAAGTAGTGAGGATGGATCCATCCTCAAGGACAAATGGAGCCATGTGCAATTAGCCAGTATGGTTCATTACCTCAATGTCCGTAGAGAAATGCCAGGCAAACCACCAATCTGCAACGATGCAGGATGGCATCAGGGGAGAGTAAAGCTCTTATATTTCGGTGATGTCAGATCAGTAGACCTGTATAAGGCTGCTCTGAGTCGAGCGGGTGAGGTGTGGCCGGGTGCCCAGTTGGATGTTGTCGAAAAAAGCAACATCCCTAGTCACTCTAGAGCCATCACCTGGGTTACAGAAGAGCCCTCCAACCCGGCTGACATATTAGAAATAATAAAAGATTCCAATCCTGGTCTGCCCGCCCATAATTGGAGAATCAGCAAGGTGGGTGAGGCGGATGGTAAAACGCGGCAGGTCAATTTGATCCTTAACGCTCACATTCAACGTGCAAGTGCAATACACGGCTTTCTGGAAGTGCAGAGGTACCCACGCCCATTATTTCTGGTGACTCCAACTCTAACAGAAGATCTGTAACGACCTACTCTGAGGACGAAAGCTCTACTTCTGACGCATCTGGCGGGGACACGCTTCTCGATGATACGGACGAAGAGTTCGATAACACCCTTGCCGGTGTGGATGTTAATCTGTCAATTACCAATGATGGTAAGAATTCTACAGATTAACCTCCATCACGCTAAAGCAGCCTCAGCGGCTCTATTGCTGCGTCTGTCCACAGGTGCAGTAGACATCGTCCTGATACAGGAGCCCTACGCAGTGGGAGGAAGGATGTGCGGTATCAGGACACCCATCTGCTTGTGGCCAACTGTGAAGGCACTCCAAGAACTTGCATTTTGGCCAGGAAAGATCTAAGTATCTTTCTCCTGGCTAATTTAAGTGGTAAAGACCAAACATCTTCTAGTCTTGAGATCGGTAATCGCATATATTGGGTGGTCTCGAGTTACTTGCCTTATGAAGCTGCTCTATTCAGGGAAGTAGTAGAAGAAGCAACGTCTGACGAGGTCGAGCTGATTATTGGCGCAGACACGAACGCTCATCATACTATCTGGGGTAGTACGGATATAAACAATAGGGGTGAGTCGCTTCTTGATTTTATTCTAACTACCAACCTAAGTATTTGTAACATAGGTAATAAACCGACCTTTACAATTAAAGACAGACAAGAAGTACTAGACGTAACGTTTGCTACTGACCAGCTGTCAGACAAAATTATTGGGTGGAATGTACTGGACGACCACTCATTTTCAGATCACCATTATATTGAGTTCAAATTCTCTGAAAAAGCGCCTGAACCTGCCGTCCACAGAAATGTGAGAAAGACAAAGTGGCACCTGTATGAGTAGAATTTCAAGAAAGTCCTCAACTCCAAACTTATGTGCGAACCGAATGACAAAGCCGGTCTGGATAATCGGGTCGAGCATATCACCACATCATTCAATAGTTCCCTTGAAGAAGCCTGTCCAAAAACAAGGTACAAGGGTACAAGGGTAAAACTAAACCCCAATGGTGGACTTCTGAACTAACGGCTGTGAAAAAGAACTGCAACAACCTATTCAAAAAGGCTAAATCTACTGGGGTCGCTAATGTTTGGGATGCCTATAAAGAGCAACTCAATATCTATAAGAAGGAGCTTAGAAAAGCGCAAAGACGCTCTTGGTATACCTTCTGTGGCGAAGTGGAAAAGGTCTCCGACGTCGCAAGGGTGAGGAAAATACTATCAGCTTCACCCTGTACAGTGGGTTACTTGCAGGATGAGGCAAATAATTGGACCAAACACAGCGAGCAGTCGCTCAATATACTGCTCGAGTGCGAGCGTCGCTAGTTTCTTGACTGAGAGATCCAGAATAAGCTGGGCTATTAATAGCTTTGAGCCCTTCAAGTCACCTGGACCAGACGGCATCACTACAGCAGAAATGCAGAAAATGTTGAAGTACATTATCCCCTGGCTGGAGAAAATTTATGTAGACTGCATCAGGCTTTCATACATCCCGAATCGATGAAGGGATACTAAAGTGGTATTCATACCTAAAGCGGGGAAGATATCACACACTAGGCCAAAAGACTTCAGACCAATTAGCCTATCATCCTTCCTATTGAAAGGTCTGGAAAGACTTTTAAATCATTTCATTAGGGAAAACCTGGGTACAAAACTCTTGTCGGTGAACCAACATGCTTACAATAAGGGGAAGTCTACAGAATCAGCCCTGCACGAACTTGTGAGCACTATCGAATCGTCCCTGCATTTGAAGGAATTCACCATGGTGGCATTTCTTGATATAGAAGGGGCTTTTAACAACATTCACTCATATGCAGTAATTGCGGCACTGTCACATCTAGAAGTTAACTCTAGTTTGATTCGACTCATTCAAAGTCTGCTCAACAGAAGACGCATAACAGCATGTCTTGGGTCCACAACTCTAACAAGGTTTGTAAACAGAGGGACCCCGCAAGGAGGAGTACTGTCTCCACTAATTTGGAACCTAGCGGTGAATGAAATCCTGCTAGATCTAGAACGATGTGGCTGCAAGGTCGTGGGATATGCGGACGACGTGGCAATCGCAGTGAGTGGCAAATTCGAAAACGTCCTCCGAGACATTCTACAGCTGGCTCTGAACAAATTGGCTAGATGGGCCAGAAGCAGCGGTTTGGGCGTAAACCCAAACAAAACAGAATTGGTTCTCTTTACTAGGATGAATAAAGTCCCACATGTGGACCCTCCACCTCGGATAAATGGAACAGATCTAGTCTTTTCTGA
This sequence comes from Eudasyphora cyanicolor, assembly GCA_963930755.1. NCBI lineage: Eukaryota > Metazoa > Arthropoda > Insecta > Diptera > Muscidae > Eudasyphora > Eudasyphora cyanicolor. The sequence continues at coordinate 143,647,153 of OZ005734.1, forward strand.
AAGTGTAAAATTTTTAGGAACAATTCTAGATAGAAAACTGTTATTTAGACTTAACGTATTGGAACACGTAAGGAAGGCCAACGTCGCCTTATATTCCTGCAACAAGGCTATAGGGCCGCGGTGGGGCCTCTCTCCTAAAATCGTCCACTGGATACATATCAGTAGTTCGTCCTATACTGCTATACGGCACTGTGGTATGGTGGACGGCAACTGACAAACTAATCATCACCAACCTACTAACAAAGGTTCAGAGAACAGCCTGCCTGAGCATAAGCGGAGCCTTAAGGACTACAGCGACCGAGTCTCTACTAGCCCTACTCCATATACTGCCGATTAAAATTGTGGCGAGAGAAGCTGCAACCAAAGCGGCAATAAGATTAAACTGTCTAACAATGTGGAGGTACAAAAACTACGGTCACATGAGGATATCAAAGTGTAGTGATATGGTAACCGACCGAGTGGACTGTATACAAACTGTGTACACCTTCGAGAGAAATTACATCACTATGATTACCGCCAGAGATGAATGGGTTGGAAGAATACCAGGTAATAGAAACCATCTCCACTTTTACACGGATTTTTCGAAGCTTGATGAAAAGGTTGGCTTCAGAGCTTAGTTTGGATATAGCTCACAGACAACCAGATACCTGCAGTGTCTATCAAGCCGACATAATGGCAATATGGGAAGAAGCCAAGTGGCTGAGTCGCAACATAGTAACCAACACTGGCGTTGTCATTTACTCGGACAGCCAGGCTGCCATCAATTCTCTGGAGGCAACATCCCTAAACTCACAAACAGCCCTCGACTGCCGCAGATCTCTTAACGAGATGGCTGAGCAGTTTCATATACACCTCATATGGGTGCCTGGGCATAGGGATATCCCGGGGAACTGCAAAGCCGATGAACTTGCTAGGAAAGGGAAAACATCACAAATTCTCGAAGAATTTGCATATATTGGCGCTCTGAGTAAACGACGACTGGACATACTTGGGTCGGCTTTTCTAGGCAGCCTAACAGATGTTTCCAGTACAGATATTCGTACTATCGATAAATTGGTATATCAAACAGGTTGGTTTCGATGAGGGGCATTTCAGCCCGTGGTAACACTAGAGACCTAAAGTGGTCTATGTGAGCTTGTATAAAAAATACGGCTACCACCCTAACCTAAACCTAAAGCTAAACCTTAACAATCATTAATGATGTTGTATGTCCGAAACTGGAAGATATTACGTATATTTTCAATATGACAGTTCTATGTGCCACACAATCAACGATACCATTGTTCTTTTGCGTGAAAAGTCCTGACCGTGTAATTTCTCGAAGAGGCGATCACAATCAGCTACCGAGACCTTGTGATTTAATAATTACAATAATACAATTTTTACAAATATGGAATTCGTGAAGTTATCGAGGAAATACAGCCGCAAATGTGCAAATTTAAGATGAAAAATTTCATGAATATAATACGACCCTGTAAGCGTAGGCGTGGCTTATACCCCTTTGGCTTGTATTGCTTTCCATTATTACTGGCATATCCTCCTCTTTACAATGCAATAAACCTCCGATGATTTCCCTTAAAATACTCTTTTTTTATAAAAATATGAAACCTCTGTTTGGATAACCCACTATATAGATGTCGAAAGCTCATATTAAATGTTTCTTTCACGACTTCAAAAACGACGTCGGCGTATGACGTCTGTCAATGTGTTGAAGAACAGGAAGCTGAAATTTGAGTTTGACAAAAACAAGAAACGTTGTACTATTTACCCCTTGTTTAAATAAAAAAATAGGCTGCTACTTAAATAGCCGATGGCTTAAAATGTTTTTCAAATAAAGTGTGCAATCTGATATCACAGATTGTCGTACGGTCTTGGAGGACATAAAATTAAATTCGGGCAAAAATAGTTGATAATTATAGATAGTTTTCAGACAAAATTATTGGTTGAAATGTACTGGACGACCACTCATTCTCAGATCAGATTATATTGTGTTCAAATTCGCTGAAAAAGCGCCTGAACCTGCCGTCCACAGAAATGTGCGAAAGACAAAGTGGCACGTGTATGAGAAGAATATCTAGAAAGTCCTCAACTCCAAACTTCTGTACGAACCGAATGACAAAGCCGGTCTGGATAATCTGGTCGAGCATATCACCAAATCAATAGTTTCAATAGTTCCCTTGAAGAATCCTGTCCAAAAACAAGGTACAAGGGTAAAACTAAACCCCAGTGGTGGACTTCTGAGCTAACGGCTATGAAAAAGACCTGCAACAAGCTATTCAACAAGGCTAAATCTACTGGGGTCGCTAATGTTTGGGATGACTATAAGGAGCAACTCAAGATCTATAAGAAGGAGGTATGACCTGAGAAGATCAAAATATCTCCTAGCACCAGAAAGGCAAAGATTCTCTACGTTAGAATCAGTTCTGACGTTCGCCGATTAAGCAGTGACGCTTAATCGGCGAACACGCCAAAAGATTGGGTATTATCTCTAATGACTTCTGCAGAAGCTGTGGTGATGAGAAAGATGTGGAGAGCATTGAGCATTTGCTGTGCGACTGCCCCGCTCTGAGTAAACGACGACTGAACATACTAGGGTCGGCCTTTCTAGGCAGCCTAACAGATCCTTCCAGTACCGATATTCGTACTATCTTGAAAACAAACTTTCTGCTGGAACAACTGATTTTATTAGCTGCATTATCAGAAACAAGTCAAAGCGTTAAGTTCGGCCATGCCGAATCTTATATACCCTCCACCATGGATAGCATGTGACCTCACAAAATAACTCAAACCTAAAGAAAATAACACCGAAAAACAAGTTAGATGCTATATATGGGATCTATATCTAAAAGTGGACCGATATCGCTATCGATAGGCGATTAATATTTAGAGGTGTTAGAAACGGAGTGACAAAATGAATATACCCCCCATCCTATGGTGGAGGGTACAAAAAAATGTGTGCTAGAATGACAAACATTGTTTGTTATTCCAGCAGTATTTTTTCTGTTAAATAATTGCAAAAATGTTTGCTTATACGACTGTTTTAGTTTACTAAAGTAGCAAGCAAATGTTTGTAACGGGAGATCCAAGTAGAGATACTTTTTTCAATAGCCTTTTTTGACATATCACGTGTGAGTCGTGTCATGCTGTCATGTTATTTTTGTTAAGTATTGTTTGGCATTTTATCATGGAAAGACTTAAGCCTGAACAACGTTTACGACGTTTTGACAAAAATTGACAGATTAATTAGTGCAATGTTATAACGGGTGATCCAAGTAGAGATACTTTTTTTCAATAGCCTTTTTTTGACAGATCACGTGTGAGTCGTGTTATGCTGTCATGTTATTTTTGTATTGTTTGGCATTTAATCATGGAAAGACTTACGCCTGAACAACATGATAATAAACATTCCCCATCCGATTTGAATTTTCTGTGTTTTTTTCTTTAAAAAAGTAGGAACATCGAAATGGATCACGCTATACTAAAATAGCAACCATGATATTGCTAAAATAACAGTCGATGTCGGCTTTCCCTTTTTCAGCAGACACAGACTGTTAAAACTACAAACTTTTTTGCTAATGATACTAACAAAATATGATTTTGATATAAAATTAGTCGCAAGTTTTTGAGATTTGGCGATTTTAAAATTTGCAAAATATAACTTTTTTTTAAATGTACAAAACCCCAACATCTCCAAAACTATATGACAGATTCTAGATCAAAAAAACAGATTCGTTATTAAATTTTTAAATCAGAACATTATACACAGCGTGCCTCAAGCGAACGTTGACGCCAACAACGGAATGAAGTTTTGTTTATAATCATCCTCTCTATTCGACTATAAAGAGATAAAAATCGGATCTGATTCCTTTCGGAGAGTAATCGCGAAATGAGTATTATTAACCAAAGAGATGACCATTTAATAATTTTTGTTTGGTGATCACGAATCTGCTTTATGTCTAGAATCTGTCAGATAGTTATGGAGATATAGGGGTTTTGCACATTTAAAAAAATTTATATATTTTGCAAATTTTAAAACCGCCATATCTCAAAAACGATATGACCAATTTTATATCAAAAAAGCAGATTCGTGATCACGATATCAAAGTTAATATGATCCGCGACTTTGTAGACTTATTATAATTTTTTTTTTTTTTTTAATTTTAAAATCAGGAAGAAATTCAAAACTAAAAATTCGTTTTCGAGCATCAGTAATTGCATTCGGTGCGGAAAGTTTTTGAGCAATTTTAAAAAAGAAAAGGGGCAGATATTCATAGTTTTACATGCCCTATACGGTAATATCGGGAGCAATTTGATATTACAAAAAAGTAAAACAAAATGAATAGCCCTAATGTACAATTAACCTGCCTATAATGTGGTCATACACTTGATGGTTAAAAAGATTATAAAAAAGGGACGCACAACAGGCCGATCCACTGGCTTAGATGTACGTATGACCATTTCTCGAATGTCGAATGCGACATTCGTACGCATTCAAAGTGAAAAAACGTATGCCAAAACATTATTTCATTTTGACAAAATGCGAAACTTATAGCACTTGATTAGCACTATAATTAGTGCTAAGGTTGATTTTGGCCAGTTGTTCGTTTTCAAGATAATTACAAAAAACCAAGATGTAAACCTTAACAATCATTAATGATGTTGTATGTCCGAAACTGGAAGATATTACGTATATTTTCAACATGACAGTTCTATGTGCCACACAATCAACGATACCATTGTTCTTTTGCGTGAAAAGTCCTGACCGTGTAATTTCTCGAAGAGGCGATCACAATCAGCTACCGAGACCTTGTGATTTAATAATTACAATAATACAATTTTTACAAATATGGAATTCGTGAAGTTATCGAGGAAATACAGCCGCAAATGTGCAAATTTAAGATGAAAAATTTCATGAATATAATACGACCCTGTAAGCGTAGGCGTGGCTTATACCCCTTTGGCTTGTATTGCTTTCCATTATTACTGGCATATCCTCCTCTTTACAATGCAATAAACCTCCGATGATTTCCCTTAAAATACTCTTTTTTTATAAAAATATGAAACCTCTGTTTGGATAACCCACTATATAGATGTCGAAAGCTCATATTAAATGTTTCTTTCACGACTTCAAAAACGACGTCGGCGTATGACGTCTGTCAATGTGTTGAAGAACAGGAAGCTGAAATTTGAGTTTGACAAAAACAAGAAACGTTGTACTATTTACCCCTTGTTTAAATAAAAAAATAGGCTGCTACTTAAATAGCCGATGGCTTAAAATGTTTTTCAAATAAAGTGTGCAATCTGATATCACAGATTGTCGTACGGTCTTGGAGGACATAAAATTAAATTCGAGCAAAAATAGTTGATAATTATAGATAGTTTTCAGACAAAATTATTGGTTGAAATGTACTGGACGACCACTCATTCTCAGATCAGATTATATTGTGTTCAAATTCGCTGAAAAAGCGCCTGAACCTGCCGTCCACAGAAATGTGCGAAAGACAAAGTGGCACGTGTATGAGAAGAATATCTAGAAAGTCCTCAACTCCAAACTTCTGTACGAACCGAATGACAAAGCCGGTCTGTATAATCTGGTCGAGCATATCACCAAATCAATAGTTTCAATAGTTCCCTTGAAGAATCCTGTCCAAAAACAAGGTACAAGGGTAAAACTAAACCCCAGTGGTGGACTTCTGAGCTAACGGCTATGAAAAAGACCTGCAACAAGCTATTCAACAAGGCTAAATCTACTGGGGTCGCTAATGTTTGGGATGACTATAAGGAGCAACTCAAGATCTATAAGAAGGAGGTATGACCTGAGAAGATCAAAATATCTCCTAGCACCAGAAAGGCAAAGATTCTCTACGTTAGAATCAGTTCTGACGGGTCACTGCTTAATCGGCGAACACGCCAAAAGATTGGGTATTATCTCTAATGACTTCTGCAGAAGCTGTGGTGATGAGAAAGATGTGGAGAGCATTGAGCATTTGCTGTGCGACTGCCCCGCTCTGAGTAAACGACGACTGAACATACTAGGGTCGGCCTTTCTAGGCAGCCTAACAGATCCTTCCAGTACCGATATTCGTACTATCTTGAAAACAAACTTTCTGCTGGAACAACTGATTTTATTAGCTGCATTATCAGAAACAAGTCAAAGCGTTAAGTTCGGCCATGCCGAATCTTATATACCCTCCACCATGGATAGCATGTGACCTCACAAAATAACTCAAACCTAAAGAAAATAACACCGAAAAACAAGTTAGATGCTATATATGGGATCTATATCTAAAAGTGGACCGATATCGCTATCGATAGGCGATTAATATTTAGAGGTGTTAGAAACGGAGTGACAAAATGAATATACCCCCCATCCTATGGTGGAGGGTACAAAAAAATGTGTGCTAGAATGACAAACATTGTTTGTTATTCCAGCAGTATTTTTTCTGTTAAATAATTGCAAACATGTTTGCTTATACGACTGTTTTAGTTTACTAAAGTAGCAAGCAAATGTTTGTAACGGGAGATCCAAGTAGAGATACTTTTTTCAATAGCCTTTTTTGACATATCACGTGTGAGTCGTGTCATGCTGTCATGTTATTTTTGTTAAGTATTGTTTGGCATTTTATCATGGAAAGACTTAAGCCTGAACAACGTTTACGACGTTTTGACAAAAATTGACAGATTAATTAGTGCAATGTTATAACGGGTGATCCAAGTAGAGATACTTTTTTTCAATAGCCTTTTTTTGACAGATCACGTGTGAGTCGTGTTATGCTGTCATGTTATTTTTGTATTGTTTGGCATTTAATCATGGAAAGACTTACGCCTGAACAACATGATAATAAACATTCCCCATCCGATTTGAATTTTCTGTGTTTTTTTCTTTAAAAAAGTAGGAACATCGAAATGGATCACGCTATACTAAAATAGCAACCATGATATTGCTAAAATAACAGTCGATGTCGGCTTTCCCTTTTTCAGCAGACACAGACTGTTAAAACTACAAACTTTTTTGCTAATGATACTAACAAAATATGATTTTGATATAAAATTAGTCGCAAGTTTTTGAGATTTGGCGATTTTAAAATTTGCAAAATATAACTTTTTTTTAAATGTACAAAACCCCAACATCTCCAAAACTATATGACAGATTCTAGATCAAAAAAACAGATTCGTTATTAAATTTTTAAATCAGAACATTATACACAGCGTGCCTCAAGCGAACGTTGACGCCAACAACGGAATGAAGTTTTGTTTATAATCATCCTCTCTATTCGACTATAAAGAGATAAAAATCGGATCTGATTCCTTTCGGAGAGTAATCGCGAAATGAGTATTATTAACCAAAGAGATGACCATTTAATAATTTTTGTTTGGTGATCACGAATCTGCTTTATGTCTAGAATCTGTCAGATAGTTATGGAGATATAGGGGTTTTGCACATTTAAAAAAATTTATATATTTTGCAAATTTTAAAACCGCCATATCTCAAAAACGATATGACCAATTTTATATCAAAAAAGCAGATTCGTGATCACGATATCAAAGTTAATATGATCCGCGACTTTGTAGACTTATTATAATTTTTTTTTTTTTTTTAATTTTAAAATCAGGAAGAAATTCAAAACTAAAAATTCGTTTTCGAGCATCAGTAATTGCATTCGGTGCGGAAAGTTTTTGAGCAATTTTAAAAAAGAAAAGGGGCAGATATTCATAGTTTTACATGCCCTATACGGTAATATCGGGAGCAATTTGATATTACAAAAAAGTAAAACAAAATGAATAGCCCTAATGTACAATTAACCTGCCTATAATGTGGTCATACACTTGATGGTTAAAAAGATTATAAAAAAGGGACGCACAACAGGCCGATCCACTGGCTTAGATGTACGTATGACCATTTCTCGAATGTCGAATGCGACATTCGTACGCATTCAAAGTGAAAAAACGTATGCCAAAACATTATTTCATTTTGACAAAATGCGAAACTTATAGCACTTGATTAGCACTATAATTAGTGCTAAGGTTGATTTTGGCCAGTTGTTCGTTTTCAAGATAATTACAAAAAACCAAGATGTAAACCTTAACAATCATTAATGATGTTGTATGTCCGAAACTGGAAGATATTACGTATATTTTCAACATGACAGTTCTATGTGCCACACAATCAACGATACCATTGTTCTTTTGCGTGAAAAGTCCTGACCGTGTAATTTCTCGAAGAGGCGATCACAATCAGCTACCGAGACCTTGTGATTTAATAATTACAATAATACAATTTTTACAAATATGGAATTCGTGAAGTTATCGAGGAAATACAGCCGCAAATGTGCAAATTTAAGATGGAAAATTTCATGAATATAATACGACCCTGTAAGCGTAGGCGTGGCTTATACCCCTTTGGCTTGTATTGCTTTCCATTATTACTGGCATATCCTCCTCTTTACAATGCAATAAACCTCCGATGATTTCCCTTAAAATACTCTTTTTTTATAAAAATATGAAACCTCTGTTTGGATAACCCACTATATAGATGTCGAAAGCTCATATTAAATGTTTCTTTCACGACTTCAAAAACGACGTCGGCGTATGACGTCTGTCAATGTGTTGAAGAACAGGAAGCTGAAATTTGAGTTTGACAAAAACAAGAAACGTTGTACTATTTACCCCTTGTTTAAATAAAAAAATAGGCTGCTACTTAAATAGCCGATGGCTTAAAATGTTTTTCAAATAAAGTGTGCAATCTGATATCACAGATTGTCGTACGGTCTTGGAGGACATAAAATTAAATTCGAGCAAAAATAGTTGATAATTATAGATAGTTTTCAGACAAAATTATTGGTTGAAATGTACTGGACGACCACTCATTCTCAGATCAGATTATATTGTGTTCAAATTCGCTGAAAAAGCGCCTGAACCTGCCGTCCACAGAAATGTGCGAAAGACAAAGTGGCACGTGTATGAGAAGAATATCTAGAAAGTCCTCAACTCCAAACTTCTGTACGAACCGAATGACAAAGCCGGTCTGTATAATCTGGTCGAGCATATCACCAAATCAATAGTTTCAATAGTTCCCTTGAAGAATCCTGTCCAAAAACAAGGTACAAGGGTAAAACTAAACCCCAGTGGTGGACTTCTGAGCTAACGGCTATGAAAAAGACCTGCAACAAGCTATTCAACAAGGCTAAATCTACTGGGGTCGCTAATGTTTGGGATGACTATAAGGAGCAACTCAAGATCTATAAGAAGGAGGTATGACCTGAGAAGATCAAAATATCTCCTAGCACCAGAAAGGCAAAGATTCTCTACGTTAGAATCAGTTCTGACGGGTCACTGCTTAATCGGCGAACACGCCAAAAGATTGGGTATTATCTCTAATGACTTCTGCAGAAGCTGTGGTGATGAGAAAGATGTGGAGAGCATTGAGCATTTGCTGTGCGACTGCCCCGCTCTGAGTAAACGACGACTGAACATACTAGGGTCGGCCTTTCTAGGCAGCCTAACAGATCCTTCCAGTACCGATATTCGTACTATCTTGAAAACAAACTTTCTGCTGGAACAACTGATTTTATTAGCTGCATTATCAGAAACAAGTCAAAGCGTTAAGTTCGGCCATGCCGAATCTTATATACCCTCCACCATGGATAGCATGTGACCTCACAAAATAACTCAAACCTAAAGAAAATAACACCGAAAAACAAGTTAGATGCTATATATGGGATCTATATCTAAAAGTGGACCGATATCGCTATCGATAGGCGATTAATATTTAGAGGTGTTAGAAACGGAGTGACAAAATGAATATACCCCCCATCCTATGGTGGAGGGTACAAAAAAATGTGTGCTAGAATGACAAACATTGTTTGTTATTCCAGCAGTATTTTTTCTGTTAAATAATTGCAAAAATGTTTGCTTATACGACTGTTTTAGTTTACTAAAGTAGCAAGCAAATGTTTGTAACGGGAGATCCAAGTAGAGATACTTTTTTCAATAGCCTTTTTTGACATATCACGTGTGAGTCGTGTCATGCTGTCATGTTATTTTTGTTAAGTATTGTTTGGCATTTTATCATGGAAAGACTTAAGCCTGAACAACGTTTACGACGTTTTGACAAAAATTGACAGATTAATTAGTGCAATGTTATAACGGGTGATCCAAGTAGAGATACTTTTTTTCAATAGCCTTTTTTTGACAGATCACGTGTGAGTCGTGTTATGCTGTCATGTTATTTTTGTATTGTTTGGCATTTAATCATGGAAAGACTTACGCCTGAACAACATGATAATAAACATTCCCCATCCGATTTGAATTTTCTGTGTTTTTTTCTTTAAAAAAGTAGGAACATCGAAATGGATCACGCTATACTAAAATAGCAACCATGATATTGCTAAAATAACAGTCGATGTCGGCTTTCCCTTTTTCAGCAGACACAGACTGTTAAAACTACAAACTTTTTTGCTAATGATACTAACAAAATATGATTTTGATATAAAATTAGTCGCAAGTTTTTGAGATTTGGCGATTTTAAAATTTGCAAAATATAACTTTTTTTTAAATGTACAAAACCCCAACATCTCCAAAACTATATGACAGATTCTAGATCAAAAAAACAGATTCGTTATTAAATTTTTAAATCAGAACATTATACACAGCGTGCCTCAAGCGAACGTTGACGCCAACAACGGAATGAAGTTTTGTTTATAATCATCCTCTCTATTCGACTATAAAGAGATAAAAATCGGATCTGATTCCTTTCGGAGAGTAATCGCGAAATGAGTATTATTAACCAAAGAGATGACCATTTAATAATTTTTGTTTGGTGATCACGAATCTGCTTTATGTCTAGAATCTGTCAGATAGTTATGGAGATATAGGGGTTTTGCACATTTAAAAAAATTTATATATTTTGCAAATTTTAAAACCGCCATATCTCAAAAACGATATGACCAATTTTATATCAAAAAAGCAGATTCGTGATCACGATATCAAAGTTAATATGATCCGCGACTTTGTAGACTTATTATAATTTTTTTTTTTTTTTTAATTTTAAAATCAGGAAGAAATTCAAAACTAAAAATTCGTTTTCGAGCATCAGTAATTGCATTCGGTGCGGAAAGTTTTTGAGCAATTTTAAAAAAGAAAAGGGGCAGATATTCATAGTTTTACATGCCCTATACGGTAATATCGGGAGCAATTTGATATTACAAAAAAGTAAAACAAAATGAATAGCCCTAATGTACAATTAACCTGCCTATAATGTGGTCATACACTTGATGGTTAAAAAGATTATAAAAAAGGGACGCACAACAGGCCGATCCACTGGCTTAGATGTACGTATGACCATTTCTCGAATGTCGAATGCGACATTCGTACGCATTCAAAGTGAAAAAACGTATGCCAAAACATTATTTCATTTTGACAAAATGCGAAACTTATAGCACTTGATTAGCACTATAATTAGTGCTAAGGTTGATTTTGGCCAGTTGTTCGTTTTCAAGATAATTACAAAAAACCAAGATGTAAACCTTAACAATCATTAATGATGTTGTATGTCCGAAACTGGAAGATATTACGTATATTTTCAACATGACAGTTCTATGTGCCACACAATCAACGATACCATTGTTCTTTTGCGTGAAAAGTCCTGACCGTGTAATTTCTCGAAGAGGCGATCACAATCAGCTACCGAGACCTTGTGATTTAATAATTACAATAATACAATTTTTACAAATATGGAATTCGTGAAGTTATCGAGGAAATACAGCCGCAAATGTGCAAATTTAAGATGAAAAATTTCATGAATATAATACGACCCTGTAAGCGTAGGCGTGGCTTATACCCCTTTGGCTTGTATTGCTTTCCATTATTACTGGCATATCCTCCTCTTTACAATGCAATAAACCTCCGATGATTTCCCTTAAAATACTCTTTTTTTATAAAAATATGAAACCTCTGTTTGGATAACCCACTATATAGATGTCGAAAGCTCATATTAAATGTTTCTTTCACGACTTCAAAAACGACGTCGGCGTATGACGTCTGTCAATGTGTTGAAGAACAGGAAGCTGAAATTTGAGTTTGACAAAAACAAGAAACGTTGTACTATTTACCCCTTGTTTAAATAAAAAAATAGGCTGCTACTTAAATAGCCGATGGCTTAAAATGTTTTTCAAATAAAGTGTGCAATCTGATATCACAGATTGTCGTACGGTCTTGGAGGACATAAAATTAAATTCGAGCAAAAATAGTTGATAATTATAGATAGTTTTCAGACAAAATTATTGGTTGAAATGTACTGGACGACCACTCATTCTCAGATCAGATTATATTGTGTTCAAATTCGCTGAAAAAGCGCCTGAACCTGCCGTCCACAGAAATGTGCGAAAGACAAAGTGGCACGTGTATGAGAAGAATATCTAGAAAGTCCTCAACTCCAAACTTCTGTACGAACCGAATGACAAAGCCGGTCTGTATAATCTGGTCGAGCATATCACCAAATCAATAGTTTCAATAGTTCCCTTGAAGAATCCTGTCCAAAAACAAGGTACAAGGGTAAAACTAAACCCCAGTGGTGGACTTCTGAGCTAACGGCTATGAAAAAGACCTGCAACAAGCTATTCAACAAGGCTAAATCTACTGGGGTCGCTAATGTTTGGGATGACTATAAGGAGCAACTCAAGATCTATAAGAAGGAGGTATGACCTGAGAAGATCAAAATATCTCCTAGCACCAGAAAGGCAAAGATTCTCTACGTTAGAATCAGTTCTGACGGGTCACTGCTTAATCGGCGAACACGCCAAAAGATTGGGTATTATCTCTAATGACTTCTGCAGAAGCTGTGGTGATGAGAAAGATGTGGAGAGCATTGAGCATTTGCTGTGCGACTGCCCCGCTCTGAGTAAACGACGACTGAACATACTAGGGTCGGCCTTTCTAGGCAGCCTAACAGATCCTTCCAGTACCGATATTCGTACTATCTTGAAAACAAACTTTCTGCTGGAACAACTGATTTTATTAGCTGCATTATCAGAAACAAGTCAAAGCGTTAAGTTCGGCCATGCCGAATCTTATATACCCTCCACCATGGATAGCATGTGACCTCACAAAATAACTCAAACCTAAAGAAAATAACACCGAAAAACAAGTTAGATGCTATATATGGGATCTATATCTAAAAGTGGACCGATATCGCTATCGATAGGCGATTAATATTTAGAGGTGTTAGAAACGGAGTGACAAAATGAATATACCCCCCATCCTATGGTGGAGGGTACAAAAAAATGTGTGCTAGAATGACAAACATTGTTTGTTATTCCAGCAGTATTTTTTCTGTTAAATAATTGCAAACATGTTTGCTTATACGACTGTTTTAGTTTACTAAAGTAGCAAGCAAATGTTTGTAACGGGAGATCCAAGTAGAGATACTTTTTTCAATAGCCTTTTTTGACATATCACGTGTGAGTCGTGTCATGCTGTCATGTTATTTTTGTTAAGTATTGTTTGGCATTTTATCATGGAAAGACTTAAGCCTGAACAACGTTTACGACGTTTTGACAAAAATTGACAGATTAATTAGTGCAATGTTATAACGGGTGATCCAAGTAGAGATACTTTTTTTCAATAGCCTTTTTTTGACAGATCACGTGTGAGTCGTGTTATGCTGTCATGTTATTTTTGTATTGTTTGGCATTTAATCATGGAAAGACTTACGCCTGAACAACATGATAATAAACATTCCCCATCCGATTTGAATTTTCTGTGTTTTTTTCTTTAAAAAAGTAGGAACATCGAAATGGATCACGCTATACTAAAATAGCAACCATGATATTGCTAAAATAACAGTCGATGTCGGCTTTCCCTTTTTCAGCAGACACAGACTGTTAAAACTACAAACTTTTTTGCTAATGATACTAACAAAATATGATTTTGATATAAAATTAGTCGCAAGTTTTTGAGATTTGGCGATTTTAAAATTTGCAAAATATAACTTTTTTTTAAATGTACAAAACCCCAACATCTCCAAAACTATATGACAGATTCTAGATCAAAAAAACAGATTCGTTATTAAATTTTTAAATCAGAACATTATACACAGCGTGCCTCAAGCGAACGTTGACGCCAACAACGGAATGAAGTTTTGTTTATAATCATCCTCTCTATTCGACTATAAAGAGATAAAAATCGGATCTGATTCCTTTCGGAGAGTAATCGCGAAATGAGTATTATTAACCAAAGAGATGACCATTTAATAATTTTTGTTTGGTGATCACGAATCTGCTTTATGTCTAGAATCTGTCAGATAGTTATGGAGATATAGGGGTTTTGCACATTTAAAAAAATTTATATATTTTGCAAATTTTAAAACCGCCATATCTCAAAAACGATATGACCAATTTTATATCAAAAAAGCAGATTCGTGATCACGATATCAAAGTTAATATGATCCGCGACTTTGTAGACTTATTATAATTTTTTTTTTTTTTAATTTTAAAATCAGGAAGAAATTCAAAACTAAAAATTCGTTTTCGAGCATCAGTAATTGCATTCGGTGCGGAAAGTTTTTGAGCAATTTTAAAAAAGAAAAGGGGCAGATATTCATAGTTTTACATGCCCTATACGGTAATATCGGGAGCAATTTGATATTACAAAAAAGTAAAACAAAATGAATAGCCCTAATGTACAATTAACCTGCCTATAATGTGGTCATACACTTGATGGTTAAAAAGATTATAAAAAAGGGACGCACAACAGGCCGATCCACTGGCTTAGATGTACGTATGACCATTTCTCGAATGTCGAATGCGACATTCGTACGCATTCAAAGTGAAAAAACGTATGCCAAAACATTATTTCATTTTGACAAAATGCGAAACTTATAGCACTTGATTAGCACTATAATTAGTGCTAAGGTTGATTTTGGCCAGTTGTTCGTTTTCAAGATAATTACAAAAAACCAAGATGTAAACCTTAACAATCATTAATGATGTTGTATGTCCGAAACTGGAAGATATTACGTATATTTTCAACATGACAGTTCTATGTGCCACACAATCAACGATACCATTGTTCTTTTGCGTGAAAAGTCCTGACCGTGTAATTTCTCGAAGAGGCGATCACAATCAGCTACCGAGACCTTGTGATTTAATAATTACAATAATACAATTTTTACAAATATGGAATTCGTGAAGTTATCGAGGAAATACAGCCGCAAATGTGCAAATTTAAGATGAAAAATTTCATGAATATAATACGACCCTGTAAGCGTAGGCGTGGCTTATACCCCTTTGGCTTGTATTGCTTTCCATTATTACTGGCATATCCTCCTCTTTACAATGCAATAAACCTCCGATGATTTCCCTTAAAATACTCTTTTTTTATAAAAATATGAAACCTCTGTTTGGATAACCCACTATATAGATGTCGAAAGCTCATATTAAATGTTTCTTTCACGACTTCAAAAACGACGTCGGCGTATGACGTCTGTCAATGTGTTGAAGAACAGGAAGCTGAAATTTGAGTTTGACAAAAACAAGAAACGTTGTACTATTTACCCCTTGTTTAAATAAAAAAATAGGCTGCTACTTAAATAGCCGATGGCTTAAAATGTTTTTCAAATAAAGTGTGCAATCTGATATCACAGATTGTCGTACGGTCTTGGAGGACATAAAATTAAATTCGGGCAAAAATAGTTGATAATTATAGATAGTTTTCAGACAAAATTATTGGTTGAAATGTACTGGACGACCACTCATTCTCAGATCAGATTATATTGTGTTCAAATTCGCTGAAAAAGCGCCTGAACCTGCCGTCCACAGAAATGTGCGAAAGACAAAGTGGCACGTGTATGAGAAGAATATCTAGAAAGTCCTCAACTCCAAACTTCTGTACGAACCGAATGACAAAGCCGGTCTGGATAATCTGGTCGAGCATATCACCAAATCAATAGTTTCAATAGTTCCCTTGAAGAATCCTGTCCAAAAACAAGGTACAAGGGTAAAACTAAACCCCAGTGGTGGACTTCTGAGCTAACGGCTATGAAAAAGACCTGCAACAAGCTATTCAACAAGGCTAAATCTACTGGGGTCGCTAATGTTTGGGATGACTATAAGGAGCAACTCAAGATCTATAAGAAGGAGGTATGACCTGAGAAGATCAAAATATCTCCTAGCACCAGAAAGGCAAAGATTCTCTACGTTAGAATCAGTTCTGACGGGTCACTGCTTAATCGGCGAACACGCCAAAAGATTGGGTATTATCTCTAATGACTTCTGCAGAAGCTGTGGTGATGAGAAAGATGTGGAGAGCATTGAGCATTTGCTGTGCGACTGCCCCGCTCTGAGTAAACGACGACTGAACATACTAGGGTCGGCCTTTCTAGGCAGCCTAACAGATCCTTCCAGTACCGATATTCGTACTATCTTGAAAACAAACTTTCTGCTGGAACAACTGATTTTATTAGCTGCATTATCAGAAACAAGTCAAAGCGTTAAGTTCGGCCATGCCGAATCTTATATACCCTCCACCATGGATAGCATGTGACCTCACAAAATAACTCAAACCTAAAGAAAATAACACCGAAAAACAAGTTAGATGCTATATATGGGATCTATATCTAAAAGTGGACCGATATCGCTATCGATAGGCGATTAATATTTAGAGGTGTTAGAAACGGAGTGACAAAATGAATATACCCCCCATCCTATGGTGGAGGGTACAAAAAAATGTGTGCTAGAATGACAAACATTGTTTGTTATTCCAGCAGTATTTTTTCTGTTAAATAATTGCAAACATGTTTGCTTATACGACTGTTTTAGTTTACTAAAGTAGCAAGCAAATGTTTGTAACGGGAGATCCAAGTAGAGATACTTTTTTCAATAGCCTTTTTTGACATATCACGTGTGAGTCGTGTCATGCTGTCATGTTATTTTTGTTAAGTATTGTTTGGCATTTTATCATGGAAAGACTTAAGCCTGAACAACGTTTACGACGTTTTGACAAAAATTGACAGATTAATTAGTGCAATGTTATAACGGGTGATCCAAGTAGAGATACTTTTTTTCAATAGCCTTTTTTTGACAGATCACGTGTGAGTCGTGTTATGCTGTCATGTTATTTTTGTATTGTTTGGCATTTAATCATGGAAAGACTTACGCCTGAACAACATGATAATAAACATTCCCCATCCGATTTGAATTTTCTGTGTTTTTTTCTTTAAAAAAGTAGGAACATCGAAATGGATCACGCTATACTAAAATAGCAACCATGATATTGCTAAAATAACAGTCGATGTCGGCTTTCCCTTTTTCAGCAGACACAGACTGTTAAAACTACAAACTTTTTTGCTAATGATACTAACAAAATATGATTTTGATATAAAATTAGTCGCAAGTTTTTGAGATTTGGCGATTTTAAAATTTGCAAAATATAACTTTTTTTTAAATGTACAAAACCCCAACATCTCCAAAACTATATGACAGATTCTAGATCAAAAAAACAGATTCGTTATTAAATTTTTAAATCAGAACATTATACACAGCGTGCCTCAAGCGAACGTTGACGCCAACAACGGAATGAAGTTTTGTTTATAATCATCCTCTCTATTCGACTATAAAGAGATAAAAATCGGATCTGATTCCTTTCGGAGAGTAATCGCGAAATGAGTATTATTAACCAAAGAGATGACCATTTAATAATTTTTGTTTGGTGATCACGAATCTGCTTTATGTCTAGAATCTGTCAGATAGTTATGGAGATATAGGGGTTTTGCACATTTAAAAAAATTTATATATTTTGCAAATTTTAAAACCGCCATATCTCAAAAACGATATGACCAATTTTATATCAAAAAAGCAGATTCGTGATCACGATATCAAAGTTAATATGATCCGCGACTTTGTAGACTTATTATAATTTTTTTTTTTTTTAATTTTAAAATCAGGAAGAAATTCAAAACTAAAAATTCGTTTTCGAGCATCAGTAATTGCATTCGGTGCGGAAAGTTTTTGAGCAATTTTAAAAAAGAAAAGGGGCAGATATTCATAGTTTTACATGCCCTATACGGTAATATCGGGAGCAATTTGATATTACAAAAAAGTAAAACAAAATGAATAGCCCTAATGTACAATTAACCTGCCTATAATGTGGTCATACACTTGATGGTTAAAAAGATTATAAAAAAGGGACGCACAACAGGCCGATCCACTGGCTTAGATGTACGTATGACCATTTCTCGAATGTCGAATGCGACATTCGTACGCATTCAAAGTGAAAAAACGTATGCCAAAACATTATTTCATTTTGACAAAATGCGAAACTTATAGCACTTGATTAGCACTATAATTAGTGCTAAGGTTGATTTTGGCCAGTTGTTCGTTTTCAAGATAATTACAAAAAACCAAGATGTAAACCTTAACAATCATTAATGATGTTGTATGTCCGAAACTGGAAGATATTACGTATATTTTCAACATGACAGTTCTATGTGCCACACAATCAACGATACCATTGTTCTTTTGCGTGAAAAGTCCTGACCGTGTAATTTCTCGAAGAGGCGATCACAATCAGCTACCGAGACCTTGTGATTTAATAATTACAATAATACAATTTTTACAAATATGGAATTCGTGAAGTTATCGAGGAAATACAGCCGCAAATGTGCAAATTTAAGATGAAAAATTTCATGAATATAATACGACCCTGTAAGCGTAGGCGTGGCTTATACCCCTTTGGCTTGTATTGCTTTCCATTATTACTGGCATATCCTCCTCTTTACAATGCAATAAACCTCCGATGATTTCCCTTAAAATACTCTTTTTTTATAAAAATATGAAACCTCTGTTTGGATAACCCACTATATAGATGTCGAAAGCTCATATTAAATGTTTCTTTCACGACTTCAAAAACGACGTCGGCGTATGACGTCTGTCAATGTGTTGAAGAACAGGAAGCTGAAATTTGAGTTTGACAAAAACAAGAAACGTTGTACTATTTACCCCTTGTTTAAATAAAAAAATAGGCTGCTACTTAAATAGCCGATGGCTTAAAATGTTTTTCAAATAAAGTGTGCAATCTGATATCACAGATTGTCGTACGGTCTTGGAGGACATAAAATTAAATTCGGGCAAAAATAGTTGATAATTATAGATAGTTTTCAGACAAAATTATTGGTTGAAATGTACTGGACGACCACTCATTCTCAGATCAGATTATATTGTGTTCAAATTCGCTGAAAAAGCGCCTGAACCTGCCGTCCACAGAAATGTGCGAAAGACAAAGTGGCACGTGTATGAGAAGAATATCTAGAAAGTCCTCAACTCCAAACTTCTGTACGAACCGAATGACAAAGCCGGTCTGGATAATCTGGTCGAGCATATCACCAAATCAATAGTTTCAATAGTTCCCTTGAAGAATCCTGTCCAAAAACAAGGTACAAGGGTAAAACTAAACCCCAGTGGTGGACTTCTGAGCTAACGGCTATGAAAAAGACCTGCAACAAGCTATTCAACAAGGCTAAATCTACTGGGGTCGCTAATGTTTGGGATGACTATAAGGAGCAACTCAAGATCTATAAGAAGGAGGTATGACCTGAGAAGATCAAAATATCTCCTAGCACCAGAAAGGCAAAGATTCTCTACGTTAGAATCAGTTCTGACGGGTCACTGCTTAATCGGCGAACACGCCAAAAGATTGGGTATTATCTCTAATGACTTCTGCAGAAGCTGTGGTGATGAGAAAGATGTGGAGAGCATTGAGCATTTGCTGTGCGACTGCCCCGCTCTGAGTAAACGACGACTGAACATACTAGGGTCGGCCTTTCTAGGCAGCCTAACAGATCCTTCCAGTACCGATATTCGTACTATCTTGAAAACAAACTTTCTGCTGGAACAACTGATTTTATTAGCTGCATTATCAGAAACAAGTCAAAGCGTTAAGTTCGGCCATGCCGAATCTTATATACCCTCCACCATGGATAGCATGTGACCTCACAAAATAACTCAAACCTAAAGAAAATAACACCGAAAAACAAGTTAGATGCTATATATGGGATCTATATCTAAAAGTGGACCGATATCGCTATCGATAGGCGATTAATATTTAGAGGTGTTAGAAACGGAGTGACAAAATGAATATACCCCCCATCCTATGGTGGAGGGTACAAAAAAATGTGTGCTAGAATGACAAACATTGTTTGTTATTCCAGCAGTATTTTTTCTGTTAAATAATTGCAAACATGTTTGCTTATACGACTGTTTTAGTTTACTAAAGTAGCAAGCAAATGTTTGTAACGGGAGATCCAAGTAGAGATACTTTTTTCAATAGCCTTTTTTGACATATCACGTGTGAGTCGTGTCATGCTGTCATGTTATTTTTGTTAAGTATTGTTTGGCATTTTATCATGGAAAGACTTAAGCCTGAACAACGTTTACGACGTTTTGACAAAAATTGACAGATTAATTAGTGCAATGTTATAACGGGTGATCCAAGTAGAGATACTTTTTTTCAATAGCCTTTTTTTGACAGATCACGTGTGAGTCGTGTTATGCTGTCATGTTATTTTTGTATTGTTTGGCATTTAATCATGGAAAGACTTACGCCTGAACAACATGATAATAAACATTCCCCATCCGATTTGAATTTTCTGTGTTTTTTTCTTTAAAAAAGTAGGAACATCGAAATGGATCACGCTATACTAAAATAGCAACCATGATATTGCTAAAATAACAGTCGATGTCGGCTTTCCCTTTTTCAGCAGACACAGACTGCAAACTACAAACTTTTTTGCTAATGATACTAACAAAATATGATTTTGATATAAAATTAGTCGCAAGTTTTTGAGATTTGGCGATTTTAAAATTTGCAAAATATAACTTTTTTTTAAATGTACAAAACCCCAACATCTCCAAAACTATATGACAGATTCTAGATCAAAAAAACAGATTCGTTATTAAATTTTTAAATCAGAACATTATACACAGCGTGCCTCAAGCGAACGTTGACGCCAACAACGGAATGAAGTTTTGTTTATAATCATCCTCTCTATTCGACTATAAAGAGATAAAAATCGGATCTGATTCCTTTCGGAGAGTAATCGCGAAATGAGTATTATTAACCAAAGAGATGACCATTTAATAATTTTTGTTTGGTGATCACGAATCTGCTTTATGTCTAGAATCTGTCAGATAGTTATGGAGATATAGGGGTTTTGCACATTTAAAAAAATTTATATATTTTGCAAATTTTAAAACCGCCATATCTCAAAAACGATATGACCAATTTTATATCAAAAAAGCAGATTCGTGATCACGATATCAAAGTTAATATGATCCGCGACTTTGTAGACTTATTATAATTTTTTTTTTTTTAATTTTAAAATCAGGAAGAAATTCAAAACTAAAAATTCGTTTTCGAGCATCAGTAATTGCATTCGGTGCGGAAAGTTTTTGAGCAATTTTAAAAAAGAAAAGGGGCAGATATTCATAGTTTTACATGCCCTATACGGTAATATCGGGAGCAATTTGATATTACAAAAAAGTAAAACAAAATGAATAGCCCTAATGTACAATTAACCTGCCTATAATGTGGTCATACACTTGATGGTTAAAAAGATTATAAAAAAGGGACGCACAACAGGCCGATCCACTGGCTTAGATGTACGTATGACCATTTCTCGAATGTCGAATGCGACATTCGTACGCATTCAAAGTGAAAAAACGTATGCCAAAACATTATTTCATTTTGACAAAATGCGAAACTTATAGCACTTGATTAGCACTATAATTAGTGCTAAGGTTGATTTTGGCCAGTTGTTCGTTTTCAAGATACTTACAAAAAACCAAGATGTAAACCTTAACAATCATTAATGATGTTGTATGTCCGAAACTGGAAGATATTACGTATATTTTCAACATGACAGTTCTATGTGCCACACAATCAACGATACCATTGTTCTTTTGCGTGAAAAGTCCTGACCGTGTAATTTCTCGAAGAGGCGATCACAATCAGCTACCGAGACCTTGTGATTTAATAATTACAATAATACAATTTTTACAAATATGGAATTCGTGAAGTTATCGAGGAAATACAGCCGCAAATGTGCAAATTTAAGATGAAAAATTTCATGAATATAATACGACCCTGTAAGCGTAGGCGTGGCTTATACCCCTTTGGCTTGTATTGCTTTCCATTATTACTGGCATATCCTCCTCTTTACAATGCAATAAACCTCCGATGATTTCCCTTAAAATACTCTTTTTTTATAAAAATATGAAACCTCTGTTTGGATAACCCACTATATAGATGTCGAAAGCTCATATTAAATGTTTCTTTCACGACTTCAAAAACGACGTCGGCGTATGACGTCTGTCAATGTGTTGAAGAACAGGAAGCTGAAATTTGAGTTTGACAAAAACAAGAAACGTTGTACTATTTACCCCTTGTTTAAATAAAAAAATAGGCTGCTACTTAAATAGCCGATGGCTTAAAATGTTTTTCAAATAAAGTGTGCAATCTGATATCACAGATTGTCGTACGGTCTTGGAGGACATAAAATTAAATTCGGGCAAAAATAGTTGATAATTATAGATAGTTTTCAGACAAAATTATTGGTTGAAATGTACTGGACGACCACTCATTCTCAGATCAGATTATATTGTGTTCAAATTCGCTGAAAAAGCGCCTGAACCTGCCGTCCACAGAAATGTGCGAAAGACAAAGTGGCACGTGTATGAGAAGAATATCTAGAAAGTCCTCAACTCCAAACTTCTGTACGAACCGAATGACAAAGCCGGTCTGGATAATCTGGTCGAGCATATCACCAAATCAATAGTTTCAATAGTTCCCTTGAAGAATCCTGTCCAAAAACAAGGTACAAGGGTAAAACTAAACCCCAGTGGTGGACTTCTGAGCTAACGGCTATGAAAAAGACCTGCAACAAGCTATTCAACAAGGCTAAATCTACTGGGGTCGCTAATGTTTGGGATGACTATAAGGAGCAACTCAAGATCTATAAGAAGGAGGTATGACCTGAGAAGATCAAAATATCTCCTAGCACCAGAAAGGCAAAGATTCTCTACGTTAGAATCAGTTCTGACGGGTCACTGCTTAATCGGCGAACACGCCAAAAGATTGGGTATTATCTCTAATGACTTCTGCAGAAGCTGTGGTGATGAGAAAGATGTGGAGAGCATTGAGCATTTGCTGTGCGACTGCCCCGCTCTGAGTAAACGACGACTGAACATACTAGGGTCGGCCTTTCTAGGCAGCCTAACAGATCCTTCCAGTACCGATATTCGTACTATCTTGAAAACAAACTTTCTGCTGGAACAACTGATTTTATTAGCTGCATTATCAGAAACAAGTCAAAGCGTTAAGTTCGGCCATGCCGAATCTTATATACCCTCCACCATGGATAGCATGTGACCTCACAAAATAACTCAAACCTAAAGAAAATAACACCGAAAAACAAGTTAGATGCTATATATGGGATCTATATCTAAAAGTGGACCGATATCGCTATCGATAGGCGATTAATATTTAGAGGTGTTAGAAACGGAGTGACAAAATGAATATACCCCCCATCCTATGGTGGAGGGTACAAAAAAATGTGTGCTAGAATGACAAACATTGTTTGTTATTCCAGCAGTATTTTTTCTGTTAAATAATTGCAAACATGTTTGCTTATACGACTGTTTTAGTTTACTAAAGTAGCAAGCAAATGTTTGTAACGGGAGATCCAAGTAGAGATACTTTTTTCAATAGCCTTTTTTGACATATCACGTGTGAGTCGTGTCATGCTGTCATGTTATTTTTGTTAAGTATTGTTTGGCATTTTATCATGGAAAGACTTAAGCCTGAACAACGTTTACGACGTTTTGACAAAAATTGACAGATTAATTAGTGCAATGTTATAACGGGTGATCAAAGTAGAGATACTTTTTTTCAATAGCCTTTTTTTGACAGATCACGTGTGAGTCGTGTTATGCTGTCATGTTATTTTTGTATTGTTTGGCATTTAATCATGGAAAGACTTACGCCTGAACAACATGATAATAAACATTCCCCATCCGATTTGAATTTTCTGTGTTTTTTTCTTTAAAAAAGTAGGAACATCGAAATGGATCACGCTATACTAAAATAGCAACCATGATATTGCTAAAATAACAGTCGATGTCGGCTTTCCCTTTTTCAGCAGACACAGACTGTTAAAACTACAAACTTTTTTGCTAATGATACTAACAAAATATGATTTTGATATAAAATTAGTCGCAAGTTTTTGAGATTTGGCGATTTTAAAATTTGCAAAATATAACTTTTTTTTAAATGTACAAAACCCCAACATCTCCAAAACTATATGACAGATTCTAGATCAAAAAAACAGATTCGTTATTAAATTTTTAAATCAGAACATTATACACAGCGTGCCTCAAGCGAACGTTGACGCCAACAACGGAATGAAGTTTTGTTTATAATCATCCTCTCTATTCGACTATAAAGAGATAAAAATCGGATCTGATTCCTTTCGGAGAGTAATCGCGAAATGAGTATTATTAACCAAAGAGATGACCATTTAATAATTTTTGTTTGGTGATCACGAATCTGCTTTATGTCTAGAATCTGTCAGATAGTTATGGAGATATAGGGGTTTTGCACATTTAAAAAAATTTATATATTTTGCAAATTTTAAAACCGCCATATCTCAAAAACGATATGACCAATTTTATATCAAAAAAGCAGATTCGTGATCACGATATCAAAGTTAATATGATCCGCGACTTTGTAGACTTATTATAATTTTTTTTTTTTTTAATTTTAAAATCAGGAAGAAATTCAAAACTAAAAATTCGTTTTCGAGCATCAGTAATTGCATTCGGTGCGGAAAGTTTTTGAGCAATTTTAAAAAAGAAAAGGGGCAGATATTCATAGTTTTACATGCCCTATACGGTAATATCGGGAGCAATTTGATATTACAAAAAAGTAAAACAAAATGAATAGCCCTAATGTACAATTAACCTGCCTATAATGTGGTCATACACTTGATGGTTAAAAAGATTATAAAAAAGGGACGCACAACAGGCCGATCCACTGGCTTAGATGTACGTATGACCATTTCTCGAATGTCGAATGCGACATTCGTACGCATTCAAAGTGAAAAAACGTATGCCAAAACATTATTTCATTTTGACAAAATGCGAAACTTATAGCACTTGATTAGCACTATAATTAGTGCTAAGGTTGATTTTGGCCAGTTGTTCGTTTTCAAGATACTTACAAAAAACCAAGATGTAAACCTTAACAATCATTAATGATGTTGTATGTCCGAAACTGGAAGATATTACGTATATTTTCAACATGACAGTTCTATGTGCCACACAATCAACGATACCATTGTTCTTTTGCGTGAAAAGTCCTGACCGTGTAATTTCTCGAAGAGGCGATCACAATCAGCTACCGAGACCTTGTGATTTAATAATTACAATAATACAATTTTTACAAATATGGAATTCGTGAAGTTATCGAGGAAATACAGCCGCAAATGTGCAAATTTAAGATGAAAAATTTCATGAATATAATACGACCCTGTAAGCGTAGGCGTGGCTTATACCCCTTTGGCTTGTATTGCTTTCCATTATTACTGGCATATCCTCCTCTTTACAATGCAATAAACCTCCGATGATTTCCCTTAAAATACTCTTTTTTTATAAAAATATGAAACCTCTGTTTGGATAACCCACTATATAGATGTCGAAAGCTCATATTAAATGTTTCTTTCACGACTTCAAAAACGACGTCGGCGTATGACGTCTGTCAATGTGTTGAAGAACAGGAAGCTGAAATTTGAGTTTGACAAAAACAAGAAACGTTGTACTATTTACCCCTTGTTTAAATAAAAAAATAGGCTGCTACTTAAATAGCCGATGGCTTAAAATGTTTTTCAAATAAAGTGTGCAATCTGATATCACAGATTGTCGTACGGTCTTGGAGGACATAAAATTAAATTCGGGCAAAAATAGTTGATAATTATAGATAGTTTTCAGACAAAATTATTGGTTGAAATGTACTGGACGACCACTCATTCTCAGATCAGATTATATTGTGTTCAAATTCGCTGAAAAAGCGCCTGAACCTGCCGTCCACAGAAATGTGCGAAAGACAAAGTGGCACGTGTATGAGAAGAATATCTAGAAAGTCCTCAACTCCAAACTTCTGTACGAACCGAATGACAAAGCCGGTCTGGATAATCTGGTCGAGCATATCACCAAATCAATAGTTTCAATAGTTCCCTTGAAGAATCCTGTCCAAAAACAAGGTACAAGGGTAAAACTAAACCCCAGTGGTGGACTTCTGAGCTAACGGCTATGAAAAAGACCTGCAACAAGCTATTCAACAAGGCTAAATCTACTGGGGTCGCTAATGTTTGGGATGACTATAAGGAGCAACTCAAGATCTATAAGAAGGAGGTATGACCTGAGAAGATCAAAATATCTCCTAGCACCAGAAAGGCAAAGATTCTCTACGTTAGAATCAGTTCTGACGGGTCACTGCTTAATCGGCGAACACGCCAAAAGATTGGGTATTATCTCTAATGACTTCTGCAGAAGCTGTGGTGATGAGAAAGATGTGGAGAGCATTGAGCATTTGCTGTGCGACTGCCCCGCTCTGAGTAAACGACGACTGAACATACTAGGGTCGGCCTTTCTAGGCAGCCTAACAGATCCTTCCAGTACCGATATTCGTACTATCTTGAAAACAAACTTTCTGCTGGAACAACTGATTTTATTAGCTGCATTATCAGAAACAAGTCAAAGCGTTAAGTTCGGCCATGCCGAATCTTATATACCCTCCACCATGGATAGCATGTGACCTCACAAAATAACTCAAACCTAAAGAAAATAACACCGAAAAACAAGTTAGATGCTATATATGGGATCTATATCTAAAAGTGGACCGATATCGCTATCGATAGGCGATTAATATTTAGAGGTGTTAGAAACGGAGTGACAAAATGAATATACCCCCCATCCTATGGTGGAGGGTACAAAAAAATGTGTGCTAGAATGACAAACATTGTTTGTTATTCCAGCAGTATTTTTTCTGTTAAATAATTGCAAACATGTTTGCTTATACGACTGTTTTAGTTTACTAAAGTAGCAAGCAAATGTTTGTAACGGGAGATCCAAGTAGAGATACTTTTTTCAATAGCCTTTTTTGACATATCACGTGTGAGTCGTGTCATGCTGTCATGTTATTTTTGTTAAGTATTGTTTGGCATTTTATCATGGAAAGACTTAAGCCTGAACAACGTTTACGACGTTTTGACAAAAATTGACAGATTAATTAGTGCAATGTTATAACGGGTGATCCAAGTAGAGATACTTTTTTTCAATAGCCTTTTTTTGACAGATCACGTGTGAGTCGTGTTATGCTGTCATGTTATTTTTGTATTGTTTGGCATTTAATCATGGAAAGACTTACGCCTGAACAACATGATAATAAACATTCCCCATCCGATTTGAATTTTCTGTGTTTTTTTCTTTAAAAAAGTAGGAACATCGAAATGGATCACGCTATACTAAAATAGCAACCATGATATTGCTAAAATAACAGTCGATGTCGGCTTTCCCTTTTTCAGCAGACACAGACTGTTAAAACTACAAACTTTTTTGCTAATGATACTAACAAAATATGATTTTGATATAAAATTAGTCGCAAGTTTTTGAGATTTGGCGATTTTAAAATTTGCAAAATATAACTTTTTTTTAAATGTACAAAACCCCAACATCTCCAAAACTATATGACAGATTCTAGATCAAAAAAACAGATTCGTTATTAAATTTTTAAATCAGAACATTATACACAGCGTGCCTCAAGCGAACGTTGACGCCAACAACGGAATGAAGTTTTGTTTATAATCATCCTCTCTATTCGACTATAAAGAGATAAAAATCGGATCTGATTCCTTTCGGAGAGTAATCGCGAAATGAGTATTATTAACCAAAGAGATGACCATTTAATAATTTTTGTTTGGTGATCACGAATCTGCTTTATGTCTAGAATCTGTCAGATAGTTATGGAGATATAGGGGTTTTGCACATTTAAAAAAATTTATATATTTTGCAAATTTTAAAACCGCCATATCTCAAAAACGATATGACCAATTTTATATCAAAAAAGCAGATTCGTGATCACGATATCAAAGTTAATATGATCCGCGACTTTGTAGACTTATTATAATTTTTTTTTTTTTAATTTTAAAATCAGGAAGAAATTCAAAACTAAAAATTCGTTTTCGAGCATCAGTAATTGCATTCGGTGCGGAAAGTTTTTGAGCAATTTTAAAAAAGAAAAGGGGCAGATATTCATAGTTTTACATGCCCTATACGGTAATATCGGGAGCAATTTGATATTACAAAAAAGTAAAACAAAATGAATAGCCCTAATGTACAATTAACCTGCCTATAATGTGGTCATACACTTGATGGTTAAAAAGATTATAAAAAAGGGACGCACAACAGGCCGATCCACTGGCTTAGATGTACGTATGACCATTTCTCGAATGTCGAATGCGACATTCGTACGCATTCAAAGTGAAAAAACGTATGCCAAAACATTATTTCATTTTGACAAAATGCGAAACTTATAGCACTTGATTAGCACTATAATTAGTGCTAAGGTTGATTTTGGCCAGTTGTTCGTTTTCAAGATACTTACAAAAAACCAAGATGTAAACCTTAACAATCATTAATGATGTTGTATGTCCGAAACTGGAAGATATTACGTATATTTTCAACATGACAGTTCTATGTGCCACACAATCAACGATACCATTGTTCTTTTGCGTGAAAAGTCCTGACCGTGTAATTTCTCGAAGAGGCGATCACAATCAGCTACCGAGACCTTGTGATTTAATAATTACAATAATACAATTTTTACAAATATGGAATTCGTGAAGTTATCGAGGAAATACAGCCGCAAATGTGCAAATTTAAGATGAAAAATTTCATGAATATAATACGACCCTGTAAGCGTAGGCGTGGCTTATACCCCTTTGGCTTGTATTGCTTTCCATTATTACTGGCATATCCTCCTCTTTACAATGCAATAAACCTCCGATGATTTCCCTTAAAATACTCTTTTTTTATAAAAATATGAAACCTCTGTTTGGATAACCCACTATATAGATGTCGAAAGCTCATATTAAATGTTTCTTTCACGACTTCAAAAACGACGTCGGCGTATGACGTCTGTCAATGTGTTGAAGAACAGGAAGCTGAAATTTGAGTTTGACAAAAACAAGAAACGTTGTACTATTTACCCCTTGTTTAAATAAAAAAATAGGCTGCTACTTAAATAGCCGATGGCTTAAAATGTTTTTCAAATAAAGTGTGCAATCTGATATCACAGATTGTCGTACGGTCTTGGAGGACATAAAATTAAATTCGGGCAAAAATAGTTGATAATTATAGATAGTTTTCAGACAAAATTATTGGTTGAAATGTACTGGACGACCACTCATTCTCAGATCAGATTATATTGTGTTCAAATTCGCTGAAAAAGCGCCTGAACCTGCCGTCCACAGAAATGTGCGAAAGACAAAGTGGCACGTGTATGAGAAGAATATCTAGAAAGTCCTCAACTCCAAACTTCTGTACGAACCGAATGACAAAGCCGGTCTGGATAATCTGGTCGAGCATATCACCAAATCAATAGTTTCAATAGTTCCCTTGAAGAATCCTGTCCAAAAACAAGGTACAAGGGTAAAACTAAACCCCAGTGGTGGACTTCTGAGCTAACGGCTATGAAAAAGACCTGCAACAAGCTATTCAACAAGGCTAAATCTACTGGGGTCGCTAATGTTTGGGATGACTATAAGGAGCAACTCAAGATCTATAAGAAGGAGGTATGACCTGAGAAGATCAAAATATCTCCTAGCACCAGAAAGGCAAAGATTCTCTACGTTAGAATCAGTTCTGACGGGTCACTGCTTAATCGGCGAACACGCCAAAAGATTGGGTATTATCTCTAATGACTTCTGCAGAAGCTGTGGTGATGAGAAAGATGTGGAGAGCATTGAGCATTTGCTGTGCGACTGCCCCGCTCTGAGTAAACGACGACTGAACATACTAGGGTCGGCCTTTCTAGGCAGCCTAACAGATCCTTCCAGTACCGATATTCGTACTATCTTGAAAACAAACTTTCTGCTGGAACAACTGATTTTATTAGCTGCATTATCAGAAACAAGTCAAAGCGTTAAGTTCGGCCATGCCGAATCTTATATACCCTCCACCATGGATAGCATGTGACCTCACAAAATAACTCAAACCTAAAGAAAATAACACCGAAAAACAAGTTAGATGCTATATATGGGATCTATATCTAAAAGTGGACCGATATCGCTATCGATAGGCGATTAATATTTAGAGGTGTTAGAAACGGAGTGACAAAATGAATATACCCCCCATCCTATGGTGGAGGGTACAAAAAAATGTGTGCTAGAATGACAAACATTGTTTGTTATTCCAGCAGTATTTTTTCTGTTAAATAATTGCAAACATGTTTGCTTATACGACTGTTTTAGTTTACTAAAGTAGCAAGCAAATGTTTGTAACGGGAGATCCAAGTAGAGATACTTTTTTCAATAGCCTTTTTTGACATATCACGTGTGAGTCGTGTCATGCTGTCATGTTATTTTTGTTAAGTATTGTTTGGCATTTTATCATGGAAAGACTTAAGCCTGAACAACGTTTACGACGTTTTGACAAAAATTGACAGATTAATTAGTGCAATGTTATAACGGGTGATCCAAGTAGAGATACTTTTTTTCAATAGCCTTTTTTTGACAGATCACGTGTGAGTCGTGTTATGCTGTCATGTTATTTTTGTATTGTTTGGCATTTAATCATGGAAAGACTTACGCCTGAACAACATGATAATAAACATTCCCCATCCGATTTGAATTTTCTGTGTTTTTTTCTTTAAAAAAGTAGGAACATCGAAATGGATCACGCTATACTAAAATAGCAACCATGATATTGCTAAAATAACAGTCGATGTCGGCTTTCCCTTTTTCAGCAGACACAGACTGTTAAAACTACAAACTTTTTTGCTAATGATACTAACAAAATATGATTTTGATATAAAATTAGT
Source organism: Eudasyphora cyanicolor (assembly GCA_963930755.1). NCBI lineage: Eukaryota > Metazoa > Arthropoda > Insecta > Diptera > Muscidae > Eudasyphora > Eudasyphora cyanicolor. Next base: position 143,678,296 of record OZ005734.1, read on the forward strand.
CGCAAGTTTTTGAGATTTGGCGATTTTAAAATTTGCAAAATATAACTTTTTTTAAATGTACAAAACCCCAACATCTCCAAAACTATATGACAGATTCTAGATCAAAAAAACAGATTCGTTATTAAATTTTTAAATCAGAACATTATACACAGCGTGCCTCAAGCGAACGTTGACGCCAACAACGGAATGAAGTTTTGTTTATAATCATCCTCTCTATTCGACTATAAAGAGATAAAAATCGGATCTGATTCCTTTCGGAGAGTAATCGCGAAATGAGTATTATTAACCAAAGAGATGACCATTTAATAATTTTTGTTTGGTGATCACGAATCTGCTTTATGTCTAGAATCTGTCAGATAGTTATGGAGATATAGGGGTTTTGCACATTTAAAAAAATTTATATATTTTGCAAATTTTAAAACCGCCATATCTCAAAAACGATATGACCAATTTTATATCAAAAAAGCAGATTCGTGATCACGATATCAAAGTTAATATGATCCGCGACTTTGTAGACTTATTATAATTTTTTTTTTTTTAATTTTAAAATCAGGAAGAAATTCAAAACTAAAAATTCGTTTTCGAGCATCAGTAATTGCATTCGGTGCGGAAAGTTTTTGAGCAATTTTAAAAAAGAAAAGGGGCAGATATTCATAGTTTTAATGCCCTATACGGTAATATCGGGAGCAATTTGATATTACAAAAAAGTAAAACAAAATGAATAGCCCTAATGTACAATTAACCTGCCTATAATGTGGTCATACACTTGATGGTTAAAAAGATTATAAAAAAGGGACGCACAACAGGCCGATCCACTGGCTTAGATGTACGTATGACCATTTCTCGAATGTCGAATGCGACATTCGTACGCATTCAAAGTGAAAAAACGTATGCCAAAACATTATTTCATTTTGACAAAATGCGAAACTTATAGCACTTGATTAGCACTATAATTAGTGCTAAGGTTGATTTTGGCCAGTTGTTCGTTTTCAAGATAATTACAAAAAACCAAGATGTAAACCTTCACAATCATTAATGATGTTGTATGTCCGAAACTGGAAGATATTACGTATATTTTCAACATGACAGTTCTATGTGCCACACAATCAACGATACCATTGTTCTTTTGCGTGAAAAGTCCTGACCGTGTAATTTCTCGAAGAGGCGATCACAATCAGCTACCGAGACCTTGTGATTTAATAATTACAATAATACAATTTTTACAAATATGGAATTCGTGAAGTTATCGAGGAAATACAGCCGCAAATGTGCAAATTTAAGATGAAAAATTTCATGAATATAATACGACCCTGTAAGCGTAGGCGTGGCTTATACCCCTTTGGCTTGTATTGCTTTCCATTATTACTGGCATATCCTCCTCTTTACAATGCAATAAACCTCCGATGATTTCCCTTAAAATACTCTTTTTTTATAAAAATATGAAACCTCTGTTTGGATAACCCACTATATAGATGTCGAAAGCTCATATTAAATGTTTCTTTCACGACTTCAAAAACGACGTCGGCGTATGACGTCTGTCAATGTGTTGAAGAACAGGAAGCTGAAATTTGAGTTTGACAAAAACAAGAAACGTTGTACTATTTACCCCTTGTTTAAATAAAAAAATAGGCTGCTACTTAAATAGCCGATGGCTTAAAATGTTTTTCAAATAAAGTGTGCAATCTGATATCACAGATTGTCGTACGGTCTTGGAGGACATAAAATTAAATTCGGGCAAAAATAGTTGATAATTATAGATAGTTTTCAGACAAAATTATTGGTTGAAATGTACTGGACGACCACTCATTCTCAGATCAGATTATATTGTGTTCAAATTCGCTGAAAAAGCGCCTGAACCTGCCGTCCACAGAAATGTGCGAAAGACAAAGTGGCACGTGTATGAGAAGAATATCTAGAAAATCCTCAACTCCAAACTTCTGTACGAACCGAATGACAAAGCCGGTCTGGATAATCTGGTCGAGCATATCACCAAATCAATAGTTTCAATAGTTCCCTTGAAGAATCCTGTCCAAAAACAAGGTACAAGGGTAAAACTAAACCCCAGTGGTGGACTTCTGAGCTAACGGCTATGAAAAAGACCTGCAACAAGCTATTCAACAAGGCTAAATCTACTGGGGTCGCTAATGTTTGGGATGACTATAAGGAGCAACTCAAGATCTATAAGAAGGAGGTATGACCTGAGAAGATCAAAATATCTCCTAGCACCAGAAAGGCAAAGATTCTCTACGTTAGAATCAGTTCTGACGGGTCACTGCTTAATCGGCGAACACGCCAAAAGATTGGGTATTATCTCTAATGACTTCTGCAGAAGCTGTGGTGATGAGAAAGATGTGGAGAGCATTGAGCATTTGCTGTGCGACTGCCCCGCTCTGAGTAAACGACGACTGAACATACTAGGGTCGGCCTTTCTAGGCAGCCTAACAGATCCTTCCAGTACCGATATTCGTACTATCTTGAAAACAAACTTTCTGCTGGAACAACTGATTTTATTAGCTGCATTATCAGAAACAAGTCAAAGCGTTAAGTTCGGCCATGCCGAATCTTATATACCCTCCACCATGGATAGCATGTGACCTCACAAAATAACTCAAACCTAAAGAAAATAACACCGAAAAACAAGTTAGATGCTATATATGGGATCTATATCTAAAAGTGGACCGATATCGCTATCGATAGGCGATTAATATTTAGAGGTGTTAGAAACGGAGTGACAAAATGAATATACCCCCCATCCTATGGTGGAGGGTACAAAAAAATGTGTGCTAGAATGACAAACATTGTTTGTTATTCCAGCAGTATTTTTTCTGTTAAATAATTGCAAACATGTTTGCTTATACGACTGTTTTAGTTTACTAAAGTAGCAAGCAAATGTTTGTAACGGGAGATCCAAGTAGAGATACTTTTTTCAATAGCCTTTTTTGACATATCACGTGTGAGTCGTGTCATGCTGTCATGTTATTTTTGTTAAGTATTGTTTGGCATTTTATCATGGAAAGACTTAAGCCTGAACAACGTTTACGACGTTTTGACAAAAATTTACAGATTAATTAGTGCAATGTTATAACGGGTGATCCAAGTAGAGATACTTTTTTTCAATAGCCTTTTTTTGACAGATCACGTGTGAGTCGTGTTATGCTGTCATGTTATTTTTGTATTGTTTGGCATTTAATCATGGAAAGACGTACGCCTGAACAACATGATAATAAACATTCCCCATCCGATTTGAATTTTCTGTGTTTTTTTCTTTAAAAAAGTAGGAACATCGAAATGGATCACGCTATACTAAAATAGCAACCATGATATTGCTAAAATAACAGTCGATGTCGGCTTTCCCTTTTTCAGCAGACACAGACTGTTAAAACTACAAACTTTTTTGCTAATGATACTAACAAAATATGATTTTGATATAAAATTAGTCGCAAGTTTTTGAGATTTGGCGATTTTAAAATTTGCAAAATATAACTTTTTTTTAAATGTACAAAACCCCAACATCTCCAAAACTATATGACAGATTCTAGATCAAAAAAACAGATTCGTTATTAAATTTTTAAATCAGAACATTATACACAGCGTGCCTCAAGCGAACGTTGACGCCAACAACGGAATGAAGTTTTGTTTATAATCATCCTCTCTATTCGACTATAAAGAGATAAAAATCGGATCTGATTCCTTTCGGAGAGTAATCGCGAAATGAGTATTATTAACCAAAGAGATGACCATTTAATAATTTTTGTTTGGTGATCACGAATCTGCTTTATGTCTAGAATCTGTCAGATAGTTATGGAGATATAGGGGTTTTGCACATTTAAAAAAATTTATATATTTTGCAAATTTTAAAACCGCCATATCTCAAAAACGATATGACCAATTTTATATCAAAAAAGCAGATTCGTGATCACGATATCAAAGTTAATATGATCCGCGACTTTGTAGACTTATTATAATTTTTTTTTTTTTTAATTTTAAAATCAGGAAGAAATTCAAAACTAAAAATTCGTTTTCGAGCATCAGTAATTGCATTCGGTGCGGAAAGTTTTTGAGCAAATTTAAAAAAGAAAAGGGGCAGATATTCATATTTTTACATGCCCTATACGGTAATATCGGGAGCAATTTGATATTACAAAAAAGTAAAACAAAATGAATAGCCCTAATGTACAATTAACCTGTCTATAATGTGGTCATACACTTGATGGTTAAAAAGATTATAAAAAAGGGACGCACAACAGGCCGATCCACTGGCTTAGATGTACGTATGACCATTTCTCGAATGTCGAATGCGACATTCGTACGCATTCAAAGTGAAAAAACGTATGCCAAAACATTATTTCATTTTGACAAAATGCGAAACTTATAGCACTTGATTAGCACTATAATTAGTGCTAAGGTTGATTTTGGCCAGTTGTTCGTTTTCAAGATAATTACAAAAAACCAAGATGTAGGATGCATGCGACAAAAACAGAAGTCGTTATCAAAGCAAATAAATCAAACACTGATTTCAGCGAAACCTGAAGGAATATTTTAATGCGGCTAATGTGCAAATGTTATGCATTGATGTATCTTAATAATGTTTATTTTATTAAAAAATATTAAGTAGTTTATTATACCCTACACCACACTGTGGTACAGGGTATTATAACTTTGTGCATTTGTTTGTAACACCCCAAAGGGAAGAAATAGACCCATCGTTTATTATACCGATCGACTTAGAATCACTTTTATGAGTTGATTAGCTATGTACGTCTGTCCGACTGTCTATCCGTCTGTCTGTCTGTGCAAGTATTCTTGTAATCAAAGTACAGGTCGCAATTATGGTCCGATCTCGACGAAACTTTACACATATCATTTTTTTGGGGCCAAGGACAATCCCTGTTGAATTTGGTTAAAATCGGTTCAGATTTAGATATAGCCCCCATATATATGTGTGGGAATAGTACTGTATATAGTATACTTTATTTTATTGTAGAAACTGTTTTATAATATTGGATTGCTTTGATTTTATTTTATTCGTTTTATATGTTTTCTTTGTCATTTGGTTAAACTTAAAAAATTATATATAAAAGATAAGTAACATAAAATACGACTTTTAAAAACGATTGGAAAGTCATGTGTATTGTTGTTTACTTATAAACTAAATTTCGTTGAGATTTACTTATGGATATTTGCGTAACTCCCATTTCTGTAGGCCAACCTCAAAAATTTTTAATTTTGAGTTATGACAGTCTTGAAGTAAGTGAGCGATATGGTAAGCGGCAATTACGTGGTGCTGCAAAATCATTTATGTCCAGAAGACGCAATAAATTTTCGTGGGTTCAACTGAAGGCGACAATGATCGCTGAATTCAAGACGGCGGTAAACAGCAGGAATATCCACGAACTACTACGTACAAGGAAAATGTCTCCGAAAGAATCTTGGAGAACTTATGTATACAACATGCGAGATCTTACGTCAACAATAAATTTTGAAACATCCGCTACAATAAGTTACATAGTGGACGGTGTTGACACATCAATGTATAAAATAATATTATATGAAGCAAAAACTTTCGAGGAACTGAAAAATAAGAAGGGAGTGAAGATAGAGTCCAAAGTTATAGTCTATTTAGCCAAGACAACAACCTGTTATACTTATAGTCTAAAGATATAGTCCGTTTTCGCAAACTGTTATACACGAACAAAAAAATAAGATGTTCAGTTTTTTTTAACAATTATATGATATGAAACAATAAAAAATATAAAAAAACCCAAAACTTTAAAAAATAAATTTAATAAAAAAAATTAAAACTACACATGTTTCAACGTGTGAATTGAATCTATTGGCTAACACAATTCAATAGCCCATAACTCGAAAACTAGATTGGGTTAATCCATAATATGACCACTTGATGGAAAGGTCTCGATGAGCACAATCCAATGATGTGAAATTTGTAAAGGTTTATGGTACAGTTTTTGACCTAGTGGGCCATATATAGAACCCATATAGCGTGTAACACAATTAAGTGACCCATATCTCAAAAACTAGATCGGGTTGGAAGGAATGTGTACACAACGATATTGGTAGTCCGGATTGTGGACTTACTGCCACAAATTTTCAGGGCTTAGGACAAGAACAAGTTTGCCCAATTGACGTTTCCCAGATTGATATCTCTGTGGATGTAGACGGATACTCAGACAGTTTTTATTTTACACCTGATGCAAGTATGGGATATGACATGATATTGGGTAGAGCATTTCTTAGAAATTGTGAGCTTTATAGGTTTAGGTTAGGGTGGCAGCCGTATTTTTTTACAAGCTCACATAGACTAGTTTAGGTCCCTAGTGTTACCACGGGCTGAAATGCCCCTCATCGAAACCAACCTGTTTGATATATAAATTTATCCATAGTACGAATATCAGTACTAGAAAGATCTGTTAGGCTGCCTAAAAAGGCCGACCCCAGTATGTCCAGTCGTCGTTTACTCAAAGCGGGACAGTCGCAAAGCAAGTGCTCAATGCTCTCCACTTCTTCCTCATCTCCACAGCTTCGGCAGAAGTCATTGGAGTCAATACCCAATCTTTTGGCGTGTTCGCCGATCAAGCAGTGTCCCGTCAGAACCTGTACTAACGTAGACAATCGTTTCCTCTCTAGTGCGAGAAGATATTTTGACCTTCTCAGGTCATACCTTGGCCAGATTTGTCTAGCTACCCTGCAGGTGCCGATTTCTGTCCATCTTTCGTTGGACTGCCTGATTGCCTCTTGCCTAAGCCAAAGCTTGCACGTGGATAGTGGCGCACCAATATATGCAAATTCTTCGAGAATTTGTAATGTCGTCCCTTTCTTAGCAAGTTCATCGGCTTTGCAGTTTCCCGGGATATCCCTATGCCCAGGCACCCATATGAGGTGTATATTAAACTGCTCAGCCATCTCGTTAAGAGATCTGCGGCAGTCGAGGGCTGTTTGTGAATTGGGAGGGAAGTTGCCTCCAGAGAATTGATGGCAGCCTGGCTGTCCGAGTAAATGACAACGCCAGTGTTGGTTACTATGTTGCGACTCAGCCACTTGGCGACTTCCCATATTGCCATTATTTCGGCTTGATAGACACTGCAGGTATCTGGTAGTCTGTGAGCTATATCCAGACTAAGTTCTTCACAGTGTACTCCGAAGCCAACCTTTTCATCAAGCTTCGAACCATCCGTGTAAAAGTGGAGATGGTTTCTATTACCTGGTATTCTGCCGACCCATTCGTCTCTGGCGGGAATCATAGTGATATAATTTCTCTCGAAGGTGTACACAGTTGGTATATAGTCCACTCGGTTGGTTACCATAGCACTACACTTTGATATCCTCATGTGACCATAGTTCTTGTACCTCCACATTGATAGGCAGTTTAATCTTATTGCCGCTTTGGTTGCAACTTCTCTCGCCACAATATTAATCGGCAGTATATGGAGTAGGGCTTGTAGAGACTCGGTCGCTGTAGTCCTTAAGGCTCCGCTTATGCTCAGGCAGGCAGTTCTCTGAACCTTTGTTAGTAGGTTGGTAATGGTTAGTTTGTCAGTTGCCGTCCACCATACCACAATACCGTATAACAGTATTGTACGAACTACTGCTATATATATCCAGTGGACGATTTTAGGAGAGAGTCCCCACCGCGACCCTACAGCCTTTTTGCAGGAATATAAGGCGACGTTGGCCTTCCTTACACGTTCCAATACGTTAAGTCTAAATAACATTTTCCTATCTAGAATTATTCCTAAAAATTTCGCACTTTCAGAAAAGACTAGATCTGTTCCATTTATCCGAGGTAATGTCGTCCCTTTCTTAGCAAGTTCATCGGCTTTGCAGTTTCCCGGGATATCCCTATGCCCAGGCACCCATATGAGGTGTATATTAAACTGCTCAGCCATCTCGTTAAGAGATCTGCGGCAGTCGAGGGCTGTTTGTGAATTGGGAGGGAAGTTGCCTCCAGAGAATTGATGGCAGCCTGGCTGTCCGAGTAAATGACAACGCCAGTGTTGGTTACTATGTTGCGACTCAGCCACTTGGCGACTTCCCATATTGCCATTATTTCGGCTTGATAGACACTGCAGGTATCTGGTAGTCTGTGAGCTATATCCAGACTAAGTTCTTCACAGTGTACTCCGAAGCCAACCTTTTCATCAAGCTTCGAACCATCCGTGTAAAAGTGGAGATGGTTTCTATTACCTGGTATTCTGCCGACCCATTCGTCTCTGGCGGGAATCATAGTGATGTAATTTCTCTCGAAGGTGTACACAGTTGGTATATAGTCCACTCGGTTGGTTACCATAGCACTACACTTTGATATCCTCATGTGACCATAGTTCTTGTACCTCCACATTGATAGGCAGTTTAATCTTATTGCCGCTTTGGTTGCAACTTCTCTCGCCACAATATTAATCGGCAGTATATGGAGTAGGGCTTGTAGAGACTCGGTCGCTGTAGTCCTTAAGGCTCCGCTTATGCTCAGGCAGGCAGTTCTCTGAACCTTTGTTAGTAGGTTGGTAATGGTTAGTTTGTCAGTTGCCGTCCACCATACCACAATACCGTATAACAGTATTGTACGAACTACTGCTATATATATCCAGTGGACGATTTTAGGAGAGAGTCCCCACCGCGACCCTACAGCCTTTTTGCAGGAATATAAGGCGACGTTGGCCTTCCTTACACGTTCCAATACGTTAAGTCTAAATAACATTTTCCTATCTAGAATTATTCCTAAAAATTTCGCACTTTCAGAAAAGACTAGATCTGTTCCATTTATCCGAGGTGGAGAACCAATTCTGTCTTGTTGGGGTAAACGCCCAAACCGCTGCTTCTGGCCCATCTAACCAACTTGTTCAGAGCCACCTGTAGGATGTCTCTGAGGACGTTTACGAATTTGCCACTCACTGCGATTGCCACGTCGTCCGCATATGCCACGACCTTGCAGCCACAACGTTCTAGATCTAGCAGGATTTCCAAATTAGTGGAGACAGTACTCCTCCTTGCGGGGTCCCTCTGTTTACATACCTTGTTAGAGTTGTGGACCCTAGACATGCTGTTATGCGTCTTCTGGTGAGCAGACTTTGAATTAGTCTAATCAAACTAGTGTTAACTTTTAGATGTGAGAGTGCTGCAATTACCGCATCTGAGTGAATGTTGTTAAAAGCCCCTTCTATGTCAAGAAATGCCACCATGGTGAATTCATTGAAATGCAGGGACGATTCGATGCAGGACAAGTTCGTGCAGGGCTGATTCTGTAGACTTGCCCTTATTGTAGGCATGTTGGTTCCCCGACAGGAGTTTTGTATCCAGGTTTTCCCTAATGAAATGATCTAAAAGTCTTTCCAGACCTTTCAATAGGAAGGAGGATAGGCTAATTGGTCTGAAGTCTTTTGGCCTAGTGTGTGATATCTTTCCCGCTTTAGGTATGAATACCACTTTGGTATCCCTCCACCGATTAGGGACGTATGAAAGCCTGATACAGCCTACATAAATTTTCTCCAGCCAGGGGATAATGTACTTTAACATTTTCTGCTGGAGTGATGCCATCTGGTCCAGGTGACTTGAAGGGCTAAAAGCTGTTAATAGCCCAGCTTATTCTGGATCTCTCAGTCAAGAAGCTAGCGACGCTCGCAGTCCACTCGCACTCTTGTTGGTCCTGCTGATCCTCGGGTTCTGTTACAGAGTTGCCCGGGAAATGTGTGTCGAGCAGTACATTGAGCGGCTGCTCGCTGTTTTTGGTCCAGTTATTTGCCTTATCCTGTAAATATCCCACTGTACAGGGTGAAGCAGATAATATCTTATTCAGCCTAGCGGCGTCGGAGACCTTTTCCACAGAAGGTATACCAAGAGCGCCTTTGCGCCTTTCTAAGCTCCTTCTTATAGATCTTGAGTTGCTCTTTATAGGCATCCCAATCATTAGCGACCCCAGTAGATTTAGCCTTATTGAATAGCTTGTTGTAGGTCTTTTTCATAGCCGTTAGCTCAGAAGTCCACCATTGGGGTTTAGTTTTACCCTTGTACCTTGTTTTCGGACAGGCTTCTTCAAGGGAACTATTGAATGATGTGGTGATATGATCGACCAGATTATCCAGACCGGCTTTGTCATTCGGTTCGTACAGAAGTTTAGAGTTGAGGACTTTCTTGAAATTCTTCTCATACAGGTGCCACTTTGTCTTCCTTACATTTCTGTGGACGGCAGGTTCAGGCGCTTTTTCCGCGAGTTTGAACTCAATATAATGGTGATCTGAGAATGAGTGGTCGTCCAGTACATTCCACCCAATAATTTTGTCTGACAGCCGGTCAGTAGCAAACGTTACGTCGAGTACCTCCTGTCTGTCTTTAATTGTAAAGGTCGGTTTATTACCTATGTTACAAATACTAAGGTTGGTAGTTAGAATAAAGTCAAGAAGCGAATCACCCCTATTGTTTATATCCGTACTACCCCAGATAGTATGATGAGCATTCGTGTCTGCGCCAATAATCAGCTCGATCTCGTCAGACGTTGCTTCTTCTACTACTTCCCTGAATAGAGCAGTCGGTACTACAGATTCATAAGGCAAGTAGCTGGAGACCACCCAATATATGCGATTACCGATCTCCAGGCTAGCAGCTGTTTGGTCTTTACCACTTAAATTAGTCAGGAGAAAGATACTTAGATCTTTCCTGGCCAAAATGCAGGTTCTTGGAGTGCCTTCACAGTTGGCCACAAGCAGTTTAAAGTTGGGTGTCCTAATACCGCACACCCTTCCTCCCACTACGTAGGCCTCCTGTATCAGGACGATGTCTACTGCGCCTGTGGACAGGCGCAGCAATAGAGCCGCTGAGGCTGCTTTAGCGTGATGGAGGTTAATCTGTAGAATTCTTACCATCATTGGTAATTGACAGATTAACATCCACCCCGACAAGGGTGTTATCGAACTCTTCGTCCGTATCGTCGAGAAGCATGTCCCCGCCAGATGCGTCAAAGAGTCCGGAGACTCCCCTCAGCCTCTCTGTGTCCGAAGTAGAGCTTTTGTCCTCAGAGAAGGACGTTACAGATCTTCTGTTAGAGTTGGAGTCACCAGAAATAATAGGCGTGGGTACCTCCGCACTTCCAGGAAGTGCCACGGTGGACGGCTCACCTTCTGCAGTGGGAGCTATATCCTGCTTGTATATCTTCAAGACTATAGTCTCGAAGCCATATTGTAGGGTTGCACTCGCACCTTGTATATGGGAGGTGGATTCAGCGTTTAGTATAAGATTGACCTGCCGCTTTTTACCATCCGCCTCACCCACCTTGCTGATTCTCCAATTATGGGCCGGCAGACCAGGATTGGAATCTTTTATTATTTCTAAGATGTCAGCCGGGTTGGAGGGCTCTTCTGTAACCCAGGTGATGGCTCTAGGGTGACTAGGGATGTTGTTGCAGATTGGTGGTTTGCCCGGCATTTCTCTACGGACATCGAGGTAGTGAGCCATAATGTCTGATTGTACATGACTCCATTTGTCCTTGAGGATGGATCCATCCTCACTACTTCTGTCTATAACAGCCATCACTAGACTCTCCTTCGCCACTTCATTGAAGGGCTTGGTGAGTGTCCTGTTGCTGGTGACATTAGGGCCTCTTGCCTTTTTCGAAGGCAGGGGTTCATCAGGTGATCTGATTCGGTTTACTTTATTAGCCGTTAACACAGCTGAATTTGTGGCTCTTTCAGCCGACTCATTGGCCTTAGAAGCATCTATGACGCCTTTAGCCCAGGTAAGTGACTCTTTTTGTTTTTCGGTAAGAGCCGAAACCTCAACAGCCTCCAACTTCGTCAAAACTCTGAGCGCTACACGATGCTCATTGTGCTTCCGTTTTGACGGTCGGACATGACGTTTTCCCCTCACCGCACCACCTGTTGTGAGTACTTGGGGGAGATTTTCACCATTTTTGGTGTGGTCGGCTTTGGCCAAGACCAACGGACGGACAGTCGGACGATTGGGGAACCGCGCTCCATCGGAACACGAAGGCATCCCCGTCAAGAGAATTTATTTTTATTTTGTCTGTATTAGACCGTAATAGGTACTACGATGTAGGCCTTACAGACTTTGTACAGATTTTTGCTATTGCGTAATAGGTACTGGTAACTATCCGCTATGTGATAAACACGTCCGTTCACTGCGAATGATCAGCAACGAGTCTGTGAGCTTTATATATCAAGATGTGTATTGACATTAAAGAACGTTAGTGGAATCAAGTCATTGGAAGTTGCAAGGAATTTAAAAGGATCTGTTGCGAATTGCGACACTTTTCTGCCCAACTTAAATTTGGTTCACAATTCTTTCGCATTAGACGTGGAAAAACCTTTTGAGTCTAAAATGACCGATATTTGCCGCCACATACAGGATTGTACAATGCAAACACATCTTATTTTAACTGATTGGGCACCGATTTACCAACATCCTCAAAGAATATCGCCATTGCAAACCAGAGTTTTCTCAGATCAAATTACTGAATGGTGGAAAGAATTAATAATGATGCCTACTGAATCCGAATACTCGACTCCAGTTGTAGTAATTAGAAAATTTGTCTATGTATATGGAATGATTGTTGCTTCACTGACAAAATTGTTGAAGAATAATGTGAGAAATATATCGTTCAGTAATGAGGAGATGTATGCATTTGGAACTGTTAATGAGAAACTTACAGGTAATCCACTTTTGCAACTATTTGATCCGTCTGCAGAGACGAAACTGCTTACCAACGAAAGTAAAATTAAGCCTGGCGGAAAACTTTTGCAACGCAAATATAGGGAGAAGTTTCATCAAGTGTACTTTTGGGACAAGGTAACTACTGACGCTGAGAAACATTATCATTCTTGCAAGTTAGAAGCTCTGGCTATTATAGAGGTTGTAGAGTCGCTTAGACCATATTTGCTAGGTATTAAGTACAAAATGATTACAAACAGTTCAGCTTTCAAGAAAATTGTAAACAAGGTCGATCTCCCTGTAAGAGTCAAAAGGTGGATACTATATCTGGAAGATACTATGGAGCACAGAAAAGGTGAGCGTGTGAAACAGCTGGATGCTATTAGCCGCAACCCAAAGTTTGTGATTGGGAACACATTAGGAAACATTGTGAACTGTATAGAGAGGGACGACCAAAAAATTGAATCCTTCAAGCGTGTGTTGCAAAATGAACCATATGAAGATAATTTCATTTGTGACGACGTTTTAGTGAATAAACACGATGGAGGTCACGAAGTTCTTGTGCCAGAGGGTAAGGAAAATATGTAATAGGAAGAGCTCACAAGAATTGGACAAAAAACAATTGAAATAATTAGAACTAGCTTTTACATCAAAAAAGTGTAATCAGAAGTCGTGCAAGTGATTTAGTGTTGTATTGGATGTATAATGATGAAGATAAAACGCGGAAGACGGTCCATGATGTTTATAGAAAAAGGTTACAAATATATTTTTGTGTCAGTAGATGGGTTTTCAATATTTATTTGCAATAACAACCAAGGATGCAGTAGAACATTTAGAAAAATTTGCTAAGCCATTCAGATACCCACGGAGAATTAAAGGATCAGCGTTCACAATGAATTTTAGAATTTCTGCAGCGATAAAAATATACAGCATCTTTAAACCACAACTAGAGTACCGAGAGGAAACGGGCAAGTGAAGTGTGCCTATAATGTGAACAATTCAACGTTGTCAAAAGTTTCAATACACGAACGCGAGATATTGTATAAACTCGTGGACTGTTTACAACGATTCATAAATTCCACATACCGTAGAGTAATAAACTCCACTCCCCATGAAATATTAACTGGCGTGAAAATGCGAAAAAAAAACGACCTAAGAGTTATGGTCATGATTCATGAAGAACTGGTTGTCATTTAGAGAGATTTTGAATATCTGAAACAGCAAGATCGTGCAAGTATTAAAAAGGCGTAAGAATCACAGAGATTTCATTACAACAAGAACAAAAAACAAATTATATATTAGAATCAAATCTAAAATTAAAGGAGAAGTAACCTCATGCAGCCGTGAAAGATATAATCGGAGGCCGATTTCCGTCAGGTCTGGCCGTGTGGGAATAGTACTGTATATAGTATAATTTATTTTATTGTAGAAACTGTTTTATAATATTGGATTGCTTTTATTTTATTTTATTCGTTTTAAATGTTTTCTTTGTCATTTGGTGAAACTTAAAAAATTAGTCTTGAAAATATTTTCTGAAATAAAGACACATCATTTTTTGAATCCCTTGACAATTCTTTACATATGTTAGCCCCGATTTGACATCTAAGCGCTGTAAAAACCTTATTTTATATCCGATCAGTATGAAATTCGCAAGAAAGAGGTTTCTTATTGTATGAAGGAATACTGCTAAATTCTGAGAAAATCGGTTCAGATTTAGATATAGCCCCCATATATATTTAACCCCCGATTTGACATGTAAACGTTATAGAAACTGTATTTTATATCCGATCAGTATGAAATTCGGCAGAAAGAGGTTTCCTGTTATATGAATAAACATTTGGAAGAAATCGGTTCAGATTTAGATATACCCCCCATATATGCGTTACCCCCGATTTGACATGTAAGCGCTGTAGAAACGGTAGTTTATATCCGATCAGTACGAAATTTGGCAAAAAGGTTTCTTATTACTCGAACGAATACTGCCAAATTCGGAGGAAATCGGTTCAGATTTAGATACAGCCCTCATATATATGTTACCCCCGATTTGACATGTAAGCGCTATACAAATTGTATTTTACATCCGATCAGTTCGAAATATAACCTCCATATATATGTTCCTCCTGATTTGGTATCATAACGCTATAGAAGTTGTACTTTACTTCCGAGCATTCAAGTTTTCCAGAAAGATGTTTCTCAATTTAGGAACGAATATTGCTTTATTTAGCGATTATCGGTTCAGAATTAAATAATATGTTCCTACCCATTTACCAATTATTCCAAATTATTATCGCAATGACCCTTATCGCGTTGTTAGAGAGGTGTAGGGTATTATATTGTCGGGCCCGCCCGACTTTCTTCATTTCCTTACTGCATGCGACATTTTATTCCATCATTCTTTTTATGTTTATTTTTTTACTTTTTATGTAGTCAGACATCCAGAGGTTGATTATAAATGATTTGTTATATATTCAAATTATTTACTTTCACAACAAAAATTATTTTTCTTATATTCTTTAAATATAAATCGAGATTTAAAAGATAGATCATTAATCAAAACATAACATGCAATACAAATGTGTAAAACATAAATTTTGCAATTGACTTTGCACTCTAATAATTCAAAATGGCTTATGAATAAATGTAGCTATTGGGAGAAATAGTTAAATTTGATAGATTCCCTATAAAAAAATGGCAAAACAACATACTTTTATAGACTTTCCATTTTTTGGCTGCGCTTGACATCTCTTTGGAAATGCCCATATGTCCATGGACATGATACGTTAAAATGTTCCCTCTCTTCAACCTAACCTTATATGAACAACTCATTACTTACCTCCCAGATCGATTGTCCTTGGCAGCATCACGTTCGTTTTCTGCAAAAGGAAAAATTGTATATATAGTTACATCTTACATTCATATACATAAAGTCGATGTCTGTCAAATGAAAGCCCAAATCTCTACTATCCACTAAAAGAGTTTTTACTATACCACAATTTATGAGTTTTTCAAACGAAAAAAAAAATCACTTACACGTGTCATAAAATCATAGCTTTTATACCCGGCGTTGCATTTTCCCAGCGGTGAAATGAATGACTAAGAAGGCCCTATACCTGACCTTCTAAGTCATACTGGAGGCTTTCCCTACGCATTTAACATTAGGTGAGATTGGAAGGCAAGGCCTTCCCTAGAACAAGGTTTCGTAAATAATGCTTGTTGTACACTGAAAAAATATTGACCTGAATTTAAAAACAATAATGCCCTTAAATCAAAATCTGTCTTTTTTTGGAGAGCAACATTTAGGAAAATGTACTTGATGTCAAAGAAATGTTCATTAGTTTAAAGTGTGGCGACAATATTCTACTGTACAACATTCTCATTTTTAGTATCATACATGCCTTTGACAATTTGTAGTTGTCATTTAAATATTAATTGTATTTATTCATTCTGATTTTGGTTTTGTGAAATAAAATACTCGAATTGTAAATCGAAATAAAAATATATTTCAAAAGGCAAAGACCCACAATTGGTGACCCCGACTATTGAACATGTTTCACACCCCAAACCGAAATACTGGAGATGTGCCAAACATCGCAGATGGAAATCAATCTCAAACTTTATCTCCAAATAACCAAGGAAATGACTCAATTATCAATATGGAGCCTCAACATCCTTACCCCAACCAGGTTCAACAGCAACCACTATTACAGCAATCGAATATTTCTCAACTGCAATGGCAAGATTCCGGAATGCAAACCCAATCATCAAATAGCCGCGAGATCAACGCATCAGCTCTGCACAAACTTCCTCCCTTTTGGTCAGAAAATCCTCAGCTATGGTTCGCTCAGATTGAGTCTGTTTTCTCATTGACCGGTATAACACGCGATGAGACCAAGTTCCAGCATGTAATCGCAAATATGGATCCAACAGTCTGTGAGTATATTTCGCATATCATATTTAGTCCTCCTACGAACCAGACGAAATACGCCGCTGTTAAAGAAGTACTGATAAAGAACTTTGGTAAATCAGATCAGGCCAAAATTCGCGAGATTTTAGGCGGTATGAAATTAGGGGACTATAAGCCTTCACAATTTATGAGAAAAATAAGGAATCTGGCATCGGAACATTTGAGTGCAGAAGCAATCAAATCCATATTTATAGATGAAATGCCTGACCAAATTCGTGCCGTGCTATGTACAATGACAGACCAAAGCTTGGATGTGCTAGCTGAAAAGGCCGATTTAATATATTCAACGTTTAGACAACGTCCAGTGTTTATGGTTGATCAAGCACAACATGAGGTAAATTTGTCACAAGAAGAAATATCTCTTACGCAACTTGCCGCACAAGTAAATCAACTTTCGCGACATGTTGAGCAGTTGAGCAGTCGGAAAAACGGTGCTATCAAAAAGGTTTTCAAAGGACAGGATAACGAGATTGGATATTGTTGGTATCACCGTCGCTTTGGTAATAAGGCATCTCGTTGCACAGTACCGTGTTCATTCCCAAAAAACGAAGAAGGATTTCCGACGCGGCCGCGGAAATTCCATTAATTGACGGTCGCATGTTTGTGAATGATAAGACAACAAACCAGAAATACCTGGTTGACACTGGTGCATCCATTTCTGTTATTCCTATTGACATTCAAAATAAAAGAAATTTGAAAGATTACAAGCCAACTTTTACTTTATATGCTGCAAATGGTAGTCTTATCAATACATACGGTACTAGAGTTATAGAGTTGGATTTTGGCCTGAAAAGAACATTTATGTGGAGATTTATATTAGCCGATGTAAAGAGACCAATTTTAGGATCTGATTTTCTTCTTCACTACAATCTTTTGCCAGATTTGAAAAACTGCAAATTAGTTGATGGTAAGACACTTCATTGTGTATCTGCAATATATACGTCAGAAGATTCAGAGGAAGTCCATATTATTCAGAAGGACAATGAATACCACAACCTTTTAAAGGAATTTCCTCTTTTGCATTCGTGAAGTTCCGTCTGACCCAAAAGTTTTTCACCATATCGAGACAAAAGGTCCACCTATAACCGCTAAAGTAAGAAGACTAGACCCTAAGCGTTTGGAAATTGCGAAGAAAGAATTTCAATATTTACTTGACAATGAAATTATACGACCATCGAAGAGTTGTTGGTCAAGTGCTCTACATATGGTGAATAAATCGAATGGGGAGTGGCGACCCTGTGGTGATTACAGGGCATTGAATAATATAACTGTCCCCGATAGATATCCAATTCCATTTGTAACGGATTTTGCGGGAAATATAGCTGGTTGTAAAATTTTTTCAAAGCTTGATTTGGTTAAAGCTTTCCATCAAATCCCTGTATTTCCAGATGACATTAAGAAGACCGCTATAGTAACGCCATTTGGGTTGTATGAATATGTGAAAATGCCATTTGGTCTTCGGAACTCTGCTCAAAGTTTCCAACGCTGGATGGATGACATATGTCGTGGTTTGGATTTTGTTTACACCTACATTGATGATATTCTGATTTCATCTCGGAACAAAGAGGAGCATTTGCAGCACTTGAGAATATTATTTGAGCGGCTTAATGAAAATGGTATTATCATCAATCCAGCCAAATGCATATTTGGGGTTTCTAAAATCGATTTTTTGGGATTCCATCTTACATCTGACGGTATTACACCTATGCAAGATAAAGTTGAAGCCATTGCGAATTTCCAAAAGCCAACTACTGTTGAGCAAATGCGAAGGTTCTTAGCCATGACAAACTTTTACAGGCGTTTTATGCCGCATGCTGCCCAGCATCAGATAGTGCTCAATTCTTATCTTAAAGGAGCAAAGAAGAAGGATAAGACGAAAATAAAATGGACTGCAATATCCGAACAAGCATTTGAGAAAATCAAAAACGATTGTGTTAATGCCAGCATATTGGCATACCCTAGAGCTGATTCAGAAATAGTATTGAAAGTAGACGCCTCCGATGTTGGCATCGGCGCAGTTTTGGAGCAAAAAGAAGATACATCATGGAAGCCATTGGGATTTTTCTCACGAAAGCTTTCAGCAACAGAACAGAAGTATAGCGCGTATGACCGTGAATTGTTGGCTGCATTTTCTGGTATAAAGCATTTTCGTTTCATGTTGGAGGGACGACAGTTTACATTGTTCACGGATCATAAGCCTTTAACGTTTGCTTTCAAACAGAAAACTGAGAAAGCATCGCCACGACAAGCGCGACAATTGGACAATATTTCCCAGTTCACATCGTGTATTAAACATATTTCTGGTTCCGACAATATAGTCGCGGACTGCCTGTCTCGAAAAGAGTGCATAGATGAAATAAATTTCAACTCTATGAAACAGCTACAATCGGACGACTCGGAACTAATTGATATATTAACAAGTGCTAAACCTTCATCACTTGTCTTAAAAAAAGTAAAGGTTCCTAACTCTGATATAGAAGTATACTGCGACACATCATTCAGGCAGCCTAGACCCTTTGTTCCCAAAGCGATGAGGCATCACATTTTCAAAACTTTTCACTCTCTGCATCACCCGGGAATAAGGGCCACTAAGAAAATGATAACAGAAAGATATGTTTGGCCATCCATAAATAAAGATGTCTCAATGTGGACCAAAAGTTGTGAGGACTGTCAAAAATGTAAAATTAATAAACATGTCAGAACTGAAATTTCTCAGTTTCCAAATGTCCATCATCGATTTGAAGAAGTCCATATCGACATCGTGGGGCCTCTCCCACCAAGCAAAAGCAATAAGTATATTTTGACATGTGTTGACAGATTTTCTCGCTGGCCTGAAGCGTTTCCCATAGAAAATATAACTACAGATTCGATAGCGGAAACATTTTATTCTGGATGGATTGCAAGATATGGATGCCCCTCAAAACTGATTAGTGATCGTGGAAGTCAGTTCACTTCGACAGCATTTAAAGAAATGGCAACACTTTTTGGAATTAAACATGTGACTACAACTGCATATCATCCGCAGTCAAATGGAATGGTCGAAAGGATGCATCGTACTTTAAAAACGGGATTGATGTGTAAAAATAATCCATCTTGGTCCAAAACGCTACCTTCAGTCTTACTTGGAATGCGAGCATCTTTTAAAGAAGATTTGGGAGCAACACCAGCTGAATATCTTTACGGTGAAAATATTAAGCTTCCTGGAGATTTTTTTAAAAAATCGGTTGCCTCAAAACCCCAAGCAGAATTTCTTTCAAAGCTGAAGAGAACTATAGATAACTTACGGCCAGTACCAGCGTCAAACCATGCATCCCGTAAACCATTTATATTCAAAGATTTGTCTACTTGCTCTCATGTATGGATTAGGAATGACAGCGTACAGAAGCCTTTATCACCCAAATATAGTGGTCCATATGAAGTTCTCAAAAGACAACCGAAATATTTTACAATTCGAATCAAGAACAAAGAAGACACAATTTCTGTTGATCGCATAAAACCAGCTTACATTGATGCTAATTAAACTCAAACGAGTTTACTGGAAGGAGGGTGGTTGTGGCGACAATATTCTACTGTACAACATTCTCATTTTTAGTATCATACATGCCTTTGACAATTTGTAGTTGTCATTTAAATATTAATTGTATTTATTCATTCTGATTTTGGTTTTGTGAAATAAAATACTCGAATTGTAAATCGAAATAAAAATATATTTCAAAAGGCAAAGACCCACAAAAGTAAAATTCCTTACTTCAATGATAAGATGTCCATAGCACTATGTCATGTTGACTTTAACGTTACATCATAAAATTAAAGAAAAAATCATTGATTGTAGTACACTTGTCATTAACTCAAGTATACAATTTATTTATTTATTAATAGTTCTGCGAGATTCGTTTGTGCACAAAATTCAGAATAATAGTGAGAGTTACAATGAAGTTTGTTTGGAATTTTTTGGAATCAGTTCTTGTGTAGTGGTAGAGAAAGGTTGTGTGCGCAACCATTTCTGTGGATGTTTGTTTGCAGTGTGTGTCCTATTTAAAAAATGTAAGTGGCGACGATATTTCACAGGAAGTCCAAAGTAAATTGTCTGGAAGCAACGATTGGCTGCTCATACGACGGACAGACAATAAGGGGCAGATTAAAATTGTGAGTGTGAGCATTGACAACAAAAAGAGTGGCAAAATCTGTTTCGGGCATTCAGAGTGGTGGAGTTTATGTGGGTTTAAGAATTTATCACTTTGTGAAGAACAATGCAAACAGACCGCAAATAAGAAAAAAAACGAAATAAAAAAAAACGGAAAAATAGAAAAACAATAAACAACCGAATGTAGTTTTTCCGCTCTCGAAGTAAGTTGCAAATATTTCCGTAATAAATAAATAAACAGTTATCCGTGCATTAAATAGAATATCATAAGCTAAACATGTAAATATGGTAAATCCAATTTTTTGATAATTGAATTTTTTTATAAAATGATAGAAGATTTGAAAATACAGCATCTAGAAAAAGAAAACTGCTGTTTCCCTTCCAAAACATGTGAAGTCTGTATAAAATGGATAATTAAAATATAATAAATACAATTAATAATTATTGATATTTTAGCGGAACAAATAAGAGAAAGAAAATTATATAAAATAGAAAAGTTAAAAACAAAATTGTCTTCATTTTGAAAACTTTTTGAAACTGGACTTAGCATATTTGCATGTTTTGCTACCGATATGTCATATTAAATAATTTCGAAGCGATACAAAAATGTTGATGTGAGCAAGTCTTAATTTATAAGTAAGAAATATTTACACATGTAAATTTTATTAATATTCCTTTTGGTAAATTCTATTAAACTATGGTTGTTTTTTAAATTTGTTGTTCATTTGAAATAATTGCTAATCGTTTTCAGATGTTACAATTTTCAGAAATTGTACGTCTTTATATAATACTAGCATTTAAATACCCAACGTTGCCTGGGTTGTCTTTTAATACTGTGTTTCAAACTTCGTAAGGTTGAAGATATTCTAATCAAAACTGCGAGTGAAAGACAACATCAAAACAGTACAATTTTGAAGCTGATCCAAACACATAACAAACTAACTTTGTAATATTTATTATTATAAGTTAGTTGTAGATCGTCTCCAGAAATGCCCAAGGGCGTAACCCCAAAAATTTAATATGGTACACCCGGCTAAACTACATGTCTCGATAAAATGTTAAACTTCCACGCACAAAAATCACAATTTTATTGAAGAAATTCCAAAGGACGTAAAATCAAGTAAACATCAGTTTTGAAGTTATATTTTTGTCAATCGTATTTGACAGCTATTTTAGATGCAAAGTTGAGATATACATTCTATATGGGTTCTGTATTTAAATTTGGCCTTTATCCGAATGATATCAATTTTTTATCAAATTTCGCAGTGTTCATGATTCTATAAACTAATCTCTGTCAAATTTAATAATAATTTGAAGTAAAACATGAAGTCTACGGCGGTTATATGCAAAATCGAGAAGAATTTGTATATATAGAGGGCTACATGTAATTGTCCTCGGCAGCATCACGTTCGTTTTCTGCAAAAGCAAAAATAGTATAATAGCAAAAAAAATGTTTTATTGTCACATTATTTGAGCTTCAGCGAATTTTTGTTCAACATACTGATACTATATGCTACAACCAAAAAACATTGAATATAATCCATTGTACGAGAAGTTCTGAAATATAGTTCCTTCGTAAATTGTCTATGTTTTGTGGAATTTGTAAGTATAGCAGCTTTTGTTGTTAAATGTTGAACACAATTTAGGTTAGGTTAGGTTAGGTTAGATTGAAGAGAGGAGACGATTAAACGTCTCATGTCCATGGACATACACTTAAGCCAGTGGTTCGGCCTGTTGTGTGCTCCTTATTTATGATCTTTTTATACCTCACGAGTTACAGAAAATCGGTACTAGACACGAATTTTCTCAGTATCTTCCAGTCATATTCTCTGAGATGAGTCAAGTCTGGTAATATGTCGGACCCGAAATGTTGGGATCTTGCATGTGTGAAAGCCGGGCAGTGACACAGAAAATGTTCCATCGTTTCGATGTTTTCTCTGCATGCCCTGCATTCGTCGTTTTCTGTTAGTCCTATGCGATGAATATGTGCTTGTAAGCTTGAGTGTCCCGTTAGAACACTCATCATCTTATTAATATCGATCTTGTTTAGTTTCAGAAGACTTCTTGTTTTCTTTTCATTTGGGTCACCCCACAGTATCTTTGCAGTTGCTCCTACTGTTGCGCTATTCCACACAGTTTTGTGAGCCATCTCCGCCCAGTGCTTCAACTCATCCTTCGTGGCTTCGAAAGGTTTCCAATTTTCCAAGTTTATTACTCGAAGTTCTCTGCCCTTTAAAGCCAAGTTGTTTGCCCGTTCATTTCCAATCACTCCGTTGTGTCTTGGTACCCAGCAAATACGCAATTGACCATGGGCTGAGTAATCATTTATCGTTCTTTTACAGTCCAACACAGTTCTGGATTTGACCCTTTCCGATGTTATTGCTTTAATCGCCATTTGGCTGTGTGTGAAGATGTTGGCATATTTAGGCTTTGTCGTGTTACTGAGCCAGTTCACACACTCCGTGATTGCTCGAACTTCTGCTTGAAATACCGTGTTATGGTCAGGGAGGCGGAATTTAAGATCGACTTCTGGTTCATCAATAAAAAGTCCCAGACCCGTCCTTCCTCCTCGCTTGGACCCATCCGTGTAGCAGCTTGTTCCCACTGGCACATGGGCCAAAGTTCCATTTTCCCAGGGGCGTCTGTCTGGCACAAACGTATCACAGGTAGCTGTAAGCCGCACTTCAGGAATGCGGTCCGAGATTTCTGGCGTTTGAATGTGACCAACTAGATATTCTAAAATCTTCTGATGGTACGACTTGTGGTCTCGATTTATCCATTCACCCATCACTTGTAGACGTCTTGCTGTGAGGGCTGCCTCATACTTTATACGGATGTCTATTGGTTGGATGTGCAGTATAGTCTCCAACGCTTTTGTTGGTGCAGTTCTAAATGCCCCGCTTATGCCTAGACAGCACATACGTTGAATTTTTTTGCAAAGGTATTACGTTGCACTTCTTGTCCATTGATGTCCACCACACTACAGAGGCGTAGGTGATTATTGGTCTAATCACGCTCATGTAAAGCCAGTGAGTCATATTTGGACGTAGTCCACATTTTAAACCTATAGCTCTTCTGCACAACGACCAACATCTGTGTGCCTTTGTAACTCTTTCTTCAAGATGATCTTTCCAGTACAGTTTCTGATCCAAAATTACTCCCAAGTATTTTACTTTTTAGTTATAGCTATTGTCTTATTCAGGAATCGAGGCGGGGTAAAACGTGAGATCTTCGTTTTCCTTGTAAATAGACATATTTCTGTTTTGTCTGGGTTAACATTTAATCCCCTTGGTTGTGCCCAGTTATATGCTATGTTAAGTGCCTCTTCAGCTCTTCTGCATAATAGATTTGGATGAAAGCCCTTTAGAAGTATTACAACGTCGTCTGCATAACAGACTGGTTTAAGTCCTTCATTGGTGAGGGCTTTTAGGAGACTGTGTATCGTCGTAACCCATAGAAGAGGTGATAAAATGCCCCCCTGAGGTATACCACGATTTACCTTGCCTCTAATTTCACAAATAATCCACCTATTCCTAGCATATTGTGGATCCAGTTTTTCAGCGCCCGGTAAACCTGAAACTCGTCTAAGGACTGGATACGTGTATCGGTCTGTACATTGTTAAATGCGCCCTCAATGTCTATGCAAACAGCAAGTATATACATTTCTTTACTGAAGGACTCTTCTATGTGGTGCACTACCTCATGCAGAGCTGTTTCCACTGATCTTCCTTTGACTTAGGCGTATTGTTTGAATTTTAGCCTGTCATCCGCTATTTTACCTTTGACCATGTTATCAATTATTCGCTCCATTGTTTTTACCAGGAAAGAATTAAGGCTAATGGGTCGATAAGCCTTTGGGGTCGTATAACTCGCCTTGCCAGGCTTTGGTATGAAGACCACCCTTGATTCCTGCCAGTTTTTTGGGGTATACGAATGGGTTAGGCATGCAGTGAACAGATGAGTTGATACCAGATCCACCTCATTCTGCAGAAGTGCTGGAAATATTCCATCCGGTCCCGCAGCCTTAAAGGGAGAGAAACTTTTTATCGCTTCTTTAACCATACCATCTGTTATATCCGTAATAGGTACTTGATGCAATACATTTTCATTCTGTAACTGTTCCTCTGTTGGTCCAGCATTACCAGTCGGAAAATGAGTTTTCATCAAGAGCCTTACGGTATCCTCTATAGTTTCCATCCTTTTACCCGTTTCATCCACCAGTGTTTCGGTTTGGACATGAGTTTTTGAGAGGAACTTTTTTATTTTAGACATGCTGTTAACGCTGTCTACCTGTTCACAGAAAAGCCTCCAGGAGTTACGTTTCGCCGATCTAACGATTTTATTGTATTCTTTGAGTCTTCTGTGGTAGTCGTCCCAATATACTGATTGTTTTTTACGTCGAGCTCTATTGTAAAGTCTGCGGACATCTTTGCCAATCGAGCGAATTTGTCCTGTCATCCAGGGTTTCTCAAAGGCAGATTTCCTTTCTCGAAGTGGGCAACTATCATCGAATGATTTTACAAGAGCCTCGGTAATCTTCTTAACATTGATATCAATGTCTTCTGCACATAGATAATAGCGTGTAGGCTGCTCCAATCGATTTCTAAGTAGATTTCCGAATTTAGTCCAGTCGGTCTTAGCCTTATTACGGAAACTTATGGGGTTTGGCGGTGGCCGTGCAATTTTAAACCTTATATAACGGTGGTCTGAATAGGATAGTGTTCATCCGAAAACCTCCACTCATGAATCTCATCAATAAGATTTTCTGAACATATCGTTATATCTAATACTTCTTCCCTAATTTTGTTAACAAAGGTTGCAGTGTTTCCTATGTTAAGAGTTATGAGGTCATTTGTATTCAAAAATTCGATAAGGGCGTGTCCCCTTTTATTGGTGTTAGTACTACCCCAAGCGATATGATGGGAGTTGGCGTCACATCCAGCTAATAACTCATTACTTGTGTGTTTGGATTCCCTCACCAGACGTTGTAATTCCGACGTAGGTGGCAATGTCGACGCATCGAATGGCAGATATATTGACGCCAGGTACATATTTCCATTACCTTGCCTCAGCACCGTTGCGTCCGATGTTGACAACTCTGGAGAGAAAATAAAACATAAGTTTTTATGGCACAGAATACAAGTCCTTGGACGAGTACCTGTGTTAGCGTAGAAAAGGTTATAGTTCACATAGTTTAATCCAGTAACCTTGTTGCTAGTTGTCCATGGTTCCTGGATCAAAGCAATATGAACCTTGCCTTTATTTATGATGTCAATCAGAGCGTTGGATGCTGTCTCGCTCCGGTGGAGGTTTATCTGGATGACCTCAATCATTGTCCTTCCAGTAAATGTTTCTTTTGGGAGTTTATCCTATCTTGTGCCACCCCTCATTATTTGGTAGTGGGTCATTCTCCTCCTTTCGTTCACTACCTATTACACCATCTTCCAGTCGACAATTTTGGGAGGCGGTGTTATTTTTTGTCGCTCCCTCATTGTTTTGAATCGTTTTGTGGCTCTTTTTATTTTGATCACCACCTTTGCTGGGAACTTCCTGCAAAAGTGGCGGTACTATTGGTGAACTAGTGGTGTTATTGACTACTTCCACATCAGTTTTTGGCAGTGCCTCACTTGTCTCCATCCGTTCAATACCAGTGTTTGCCTCTTCAGACAGTATATTTGGACTCGATTCATCTGTCCTGCCAATCGGGACCTTTCCAATTTTGAAAAAGACTGTCCAGATCAAGAAGTACGCCATGCCCTTCGCCATGACAAGATTGTTCTTGGATTCTGGGTCTATGCCCAACACGAGGAGAGTACCCTCGGTATCATCCTTCCTATAGAAGACTTCCCACTTTCTCACGGAAAGTTTTGAATTCTGTTTGCCAATGATGTCGAGTATGTACTCTGATGAGAACTTACTGGGACATCCCTTAACATATGGGGTCGTTTTTATGAGTTCAGGAATGTCGCTTTTCCTTACCAATTTTAGCTTTGCGACGTCCCAAGGTGAGGGGAAGCTATCCACAAGGTTTACAAGGACAGCGTTGTGATGCCAGCCTTAGCATCAAAACACCCCTCTCAAACTTGCAACTCATTACTTCGATTGGTGGTTCATCCTTAGATTCGAGGACGTATTCCGCTACCCTCGTATAGACCAAATCTTCGAAGTTACTCTTTTGGTCTTCGGGGATTCTGCCAGATGCACTACTGCTATCAATTATGGCGTAGCATAGATCGTCTCGAAAATGTTGTTTAGCTATATTAGAATAAGACGGTGGCTTCTTACCCTTCTTTATGTCCAATTGATTTTTCCGTGTCTGTAGAGTCTTTTTGGTTAAAGCCTCATCCTTATCGGATGATTTGGTTGACTTGACCTGCGTTACTGGGTCAACTTTACCGCCCACAATCGAAGGACCCAAACTAGAGACCTCCTTTTGTATGGTTACGTTAGGCTTATCCGAATTACTGGAAGACGGCGAGCCCTTTTTCTTCTTAGTCACTTTCACAGCGCTATGTTCTTCGGGAGACCTGACTCTTTTAGCGGCCTCCATGTTTGTATTGGAGGTAGAATTGTCAGGTTCATCCCGTAATAGGTTCTGTCGGTTCAACTTATTCAGTTTCCTTCTTTGTGCCCCTGACAGTCTCTTTGAGTTAGCAACAATAGTGATGTTGTTTTCATTTGATGATTCAGAGTCAGAGTCCCCACTGGCTTTTAAAGGCTGGGGTTGCTTTAAGCCCCGTCTGGGTTCTGCTTCATCTGTCTTATCATTTGTTTTGCCTGCGGCTGGATGTGCTCTTGTTTAATTTTCGACTACGGGATCCAAGGCACCAAAGCTCGTAGAAGTTGCTTGCTCACGATTGTTCGATAACGACCACACATGACTCGTGAGTTAATCAACGCTTGTCGCCGGCACTGGGTTTTCCCTCCCCTGCGCCGTAATCTCCTTCGTCTTTTTTGGTTTAATCATAAATTGGTTGGGGGAGACACCCCCATAGCCAGTATTAGCCCGTAATAGGTACGTCGGTATAGGCCTTCTAGACTGAGCTCAGAAATTTCTGTCCAGAGACCGATGCATTCAATTCAACCTACGCTTTATACAATTTAAATTAAAAGATGTTTTGAAACTAAACGCCAAACTGTCTATGGATAAATAGTAAAAATGGCTATTAGCAGGGCTATATTCGCAGAAATTTTGCAATACTAAGTGCGGGTAGCCAAATGATAGACGATTTTGTCGCGATTCTGTATTAATCCCTTACATACGTTGAAAAGAACGCAATAGATACAATATGAATACAAAAACTTTTTATGACGGTATCAACGATTTTTGTATATTTTTTTAAATAGTACACGTAATGCAATTGTTTATATAATTTATTTTATGATAAAAGTAATGATAATCGGATGGAATCCCAGACTTCAATTCTTGTAAATGCTTCAAGTTACTCGTAGAAATTGAAAGCTGAACGTGGTATAGAGGTTGTTGTTCGAAAAAAAAAATAATTTCGCGATTTTTTGCTATGTTTTATTTTATATTTTAAAGTTAGTACACATATGGATTTCTTCGTTACTCACATCGTTTTCTTTTAACAAATTGCATTTCGCTGTTTTTTGCAATATTTCTGCAAATAGTTTAATGTAACTTGAACATAGTGTTTTCTACCTTTTCTGTGTTATCCACTTTACGTTATATTAAAATAATTGCAATTCTTTGCTATATATTTGCAAACTTAAGTTGAACATAGTGTTTTCTACCTTTTCTGCTATACCCATATCATGGTAAGGGAGTGAAGATAGAGTCTAAAGTTATAGTATATTTAGCCAAGACAATAACCTGTTATACTTATAGTCTAAAGTTATAGTCCGTTTTCGCAAACTGTTATATACGAACAAAAAATTAAAATGTTTAGTTTTTTTTTAACAATTAAATGATATGAAACAATAAAAAATATAATATTGAAAACCCGAAAACTTTAGAAAGTAAATTTAACAAAAAAAAATAAAAATACACATGTTTCAACGTGTGAATTGAATCTATTGCCTAACACAATCCAATAGCCCATAGCTCGAAAACTAGATTGGGTTAATCCATACTATGACCACTTGATGGAAAGGTCTCGATGAGCACAATCCAATGATGTAACATTTGTAAAGGTTTATGGTACAGTTTAGCTTATAAGTACAGGTAAAATTAAGCCGAAAAGAATAAGGTGCATATCGTCATATGAAATCCAAAATCACGTAACATCAAAAAAATCAAAATTATGAATTGACCATTTTACGAGTGATGTTCAAAATGACGTTACTGCAAACAAGGTCATTAAAAAAACGGTTTAATTCAGAATGTACGCCACAATTAATTGCACTAGATTTGTTATTTGATTGCGCCTTAATAGTCCGAAATCCCTAAATTTGGTCAAAAGCTTAAAATTACGTTACTTTGTTTTTTGCTTCTCCTGAAAATCATGAACATGTGGGTTACGTTATTTTGGATTTCAGGTGACGATCGCCATGGAATTTAGTAGAGGACTATGCAATATTACCTGAAAGCATATTTTAGACACTTCCGCTTGATTTCAAAATTATTTTCAATTATCTAGCAACAAGCACATTAAAAATTTAAAATATTTAAAATTAATTAAAGCATTTTAAAATTCATAATTATTCCGCCAACCTACATCTGAAACGTTGATTGATTTATTTTTGATTGTATCCCTATAATTGATCTATATGGGCGAGATCGATATATAAAACATTAGAGTATCTCTTTAATTTTATTATTTACAATATATTCCATTTGCGAAAAAGGATGATACTATTTCTGGTAAAGAGTATTTTTTGGCAAACGTTTAATAAAAAATATTTTGAAAAACCTTTCGGAATCAACAAACATAGTAGAGTATTTGGGCAGCATTTGATTTTCATAAAAAACATAGCTTGCTACGAATTTGTAATATGAATAAGTTTTATTGAGGGAACGGCAGGAAGACAATACTATATCGTCTATATAGACCCCTAGGTCGAAAACCAAACTCCGTCAACCTTTCATCCTTCCTTTCTAAAAATTTGTATTGGTCTCATCCAGAACTTCCTAGAATTGTATATGCGTTCTATATATGGCCCACTGGGTCAAAAACTGTACTATAAACCTTGACCAATTTTACATCATTGGATTGTGCTCATCGAAACATATCCAAAAGTATTCATAGTCCAGATTAACCCAATCTAGTTTTCGAGCTATGGGTCATTTAATTGTGTTAGGCAATAGATTCAATTCACACGTTGAAACATGTGTATTATTAATTTTTTTTATTAAACTTAGTTTTGCTGTTTCAATATTATATTTTTTATTGTTTTATATCATTTAATTGATAAAAAAACTAAAAGTTTTAATTTTTTGTTCGTGTATAACAGTTTGCGAAATCAGACTATAACTTTAGACTATAAGTATAACAGGTTGTTGTCTTGGCTAAATATACTATAACTTTAGACATGTACGTGAAATTAAATTCGAATATAATTAGCAAAGACGCAAACCCTGAAACTCGATTTTGGCGCCACCTACATGTGAGGTGATGAGATAACCTGTTTATTTATGGCAAATTTAAGACAAATATTGATATTTTTAGCATAAATAAGAATTTAAAATACTATAACAACATTTTACAACAATAATAATCATACAGTGATATCGAATATTGCCAAAATAACACACATTTCGTAGAGAGAGAAATGTCCCCACTGTCGCTTAATGGAAAAAGTTGGGAATACCAAATTTATAGCAAAACTGTATTTTAGCAAGCTCTATCTGAACCTGGTAGTCACAGGTCCCAGAAAACCTTCTGAGGCCCAATATTTGCGGTTTTAGTAAAATGCACTTAGTGCACGCAGATAATAATGCGCCCACTGTGGCCAAATGGAAAAAGTTGGGAATACCAAATTTATAGCAAAACTGTATTTTAGCAAGCTCTATCTGAACCTGGTAGTCACAGGTCCCAGAAAACCTTCTGAGGCCCAATATTTGCAGTTTTAGTAAAATGCACTTAGTGCACGCAGATAATAAAGCGCCCACTGTGGCTAAATGGAAAAAGTTGGGAATACCAAATTTATAGCAAAACTGTATTTTAGCAAGCTCTATCTGAATCTGGTAGCCACAGGTCCACAAAACCTTCTGAGGCCCAATATTTGCAGTTTTAGTAAAATGCACTTAGTGCACCCAGAGAGTAAAGCGCCCACTGTAACTAAATGGAAAATGTTGGGAATTCCAAATTTATAGCAAAACTGTATTTTAGCAAGCTCTATCTGAACCTGGTAGTCACAGGTCCCAGAAAACCTTCTGAGGCCCAATATTTGCGGTTTTAGTAAAATGCACTTAGTGCACGCAGATAATAATGCGCCCACTGTGGCCAAATGGAAAAAGTTGGGAATACCAAATTTATAGCAAAACTGTATTTTAGCAAGCTCTATCTGAACCTGGTAGTCACAGGTCCCAGAAAACCTTCTGAGGCCCAATATTTGCAGTTTTAGTAAAATGCACTTGATGCACGCAGATTATTAAAGCGCCCACTGTAACTAAATGGAAAATGTTGGGAATTCCAAATTTATAGCAAAATTGTATTTTAGCAAGCTCTATCTGAATCTGGTAGCCACAGGTCCCAGAAAACCTTCTGAGGCCCTTTTAGTCGAATGCACTTAGTGCACCCAGAGAATAAAGCGCCCACTGTGGCTAAATGGAAAAGGTTGGGAACACCAAATCCATACCAAAACTGTATTTTAGCAAGCTCTATCTGAATATGGTAGTCACAGGTCCCAGAAAACCTTCTGAGGCCCAATATTTGCAGTTTTAGTAAAATGCACTTAGTGCACGCAGATTATTAAGGCGCCCACTGTGGCTAAATGGAAAAAGTTGGGAATACCAAATTTATAGCAAAACTGTATTTTAGCAAGCTCTATCTGAATCTGGTAGCCACAGGTCCCAGAAAACCTTCTGAGGCCCAATAGTTGCCCTTTTAGTCGAATGCATTTAGTGCACCCAGAGAGTAAAGCGCACACTGTGGCTAAATGGAAAAAGTTGGGAATACCAAATTCATACCAAAACTGTATTTTAGCAAGCTCTATCTGAATCTGGTAGTACCAGGTCCCAGAAAACCTTCTGAGGCCCAATATTTGCGGTTTTAGTAAAATGCACTTAGTGCACCTTAGGCTACCAGATTCAGATAGAGCTTGCTAAAATACGGTTTTGCTATAAATTTGGAATTCCCAACTTTTTCCATTTAGTCACAGTGGGCGCTTTACTCTCTGGATGCACTAAGTGCATTTTACTAAAACTGCAAATATTGGGCCTCAGAAGGTTTTCTGGGACCTGTGGCTACCAGATTCAGATAGAGTTGCTAAAATACAGTTTTGCTATAAATTTGGAATTCCCAACTTTTTCCATTTAGTTACAGTGGGCGCTTTACTCTCTGGGTGCACTAAGTGCATTTTACTAAAACTGCAAACATTGGGCCTCAGAAGGTTTTCTGGGACCTGTGACTACCAGATTCAGATAGAGCTTGCTAAAATACAGTTTTGGTATGGATTTGGTGTTCCCAACTTTTTTCATTTAGCCACAGTGGGCGCTTTATTCTCTGGGTGCACTAAGTGCATTCGACTAAAAGGGCAAATATTGGGCCTCAGAAGGTTTTCTGGGACATGTGGCTACCAGATTCAGATAGAGCTTACTAAAATACAGTTTTGGTATGAATTTGGTATTCCCAACTTTTTCCATTTAGCCACAGTGGGCACTTTACTCTCTGGGTGCAGTAAATGCATTCGAATAAAAGGGCAAATATTGGGCCTCAGAAGGTTTTCTGGGACCTGTGTCTACCAGATTCAGATAGAGCTTGCTAAAATACAGTTTTGGTATGAATTTGGTATTCCCAACTTTTTCCATTTAGCCACAGTGGGCGCTTTACTCTCTGGGTGCACTAAGTGCATTTTACTAAAACTGCAAATATTGGGCCTCAGAAAGTTTTCTGGGACCTGTGGCTACCGGATTCAGATAGAGCTTGCTAAATTACAGTTTTGCTATAAATTTGGTATTCCCAACTTTTTCCATTAAGCGACAGTGGGGACATTTCTCTCTCTACGAAATTTGTGTTATTTTGGCAATATTCGATATCAATGTATGATTATTATTGTTGTAAAATGTTTTTATAGTATTTTAAATTCTTATTTATGCTAAAAATATCAATATTTGTCTCAAATTTGCCATAAATAAACAGGTTATCTCATCACTTCTCATGTAGGTGGCGCCAAAATCGAGCCTCAGGGTTTGCGTCTTTGCTAATTATATTCGAATTTAATTTCACGTACATAACTTTAGACTCCATCTTCACTCCCTTGATTCAATTCACACGTTGATACATGTGTATTTTTATTTTTTTTTATTAAATTTACTTTTTATAGTTTTGGGTTTTTCAATATTATATTTTTTATTGTTTCATATCATTTAATTGTTAAAAAAACTGAAAATCTTATTTTTTGTTCGTGTATAACAGTTTGCGATAACGGACTATAAGTTTAGACTATAAGTATAATAGGTCGTTGTCTTGGCTAAATAGACTATAACTTTGGACTCTATCTTCACTCCCTTGTTTTTAAAGACAATATACCCTTAATTTTCAGCCCTGTTTTTGGTATCGTTGATCTAAGGATTCGTTTTTTTTTTAAATTAAGAGATCATTTTTATCTTCGAGATTCTTTTTGGCGCTAGATTCTTTTTGTTCGCAAAATTCAGGATAATAGTGGGAGTTACAATGAAGTTTGTTTGGTTGTGTGCGCAACAATTTCGGTGGATGCTTGTCGGCAGTGTGTCCCATTTAAAAATTTAAGTGGCGATGATATTTTACAGGTAATCAAAAATTATTTGTTTGAAAAAAAAAAACGATTGGCTGCTCATACGACGGACAGATAACAAGGGGCAGATTAAAATGTGAGTGTGTGTAATGATAACAAAAAGAGTAGTAAAACATGTTTCGGACATTCAGAGTAGTGGAGTTTATGTGGGTTTATTCCATCATTCTTTTTATGTCTATTTGTTTAACTTTTATGCAACTAGACATCCAAAGGTTGATTATAAATGTTTTTTAATATATTCAATATATTTATTTTCACAACAAAAATAATTTTTCTTATATCTCTTAAATATAAATCAAGATTTAAAAGAGAGACCACTAATCAGAACATAACATGCAATACAAAACTTTAAAACATAAATTTTGCAATTATTCGAATTTGCACTTAAATATTTTAAAATGTGTAATGAATAAATGGAGTTTTTGGGAAAATTAGTTAAATTTGATAGATTTCCTATAAAAAAAAACAGTAACAGTATAGACCTTTAAATTTTTGGCTGCGTTTGACACCTCCTTAGAAATGCCCATATGCAATTTAATAGTTTGTAAGATTTTTTCCTAAAATTGTAGGAATTCTCATGTCATGTTTTTAAAGACAATATACCCTTAATTTGCAGCCCTGTTTTTGGTATTGTTGTATTAAGGATTCGTTTTTTTTAATTAAGGATCATTATTATCTTCGAGATTATTTTTGTTCGCAAAATTCAGAATAATAGTGGGAGTTACAATGAAGTTTGTTTGGTTGTGTGCGCAACAAATTCGGCGGATGCTTGTCGGCAGTGTGTCCCATTTAAAAATTTAAGTGGCGATGAGATTTCGCAGGTAATCAAAAATTATTTGTTTGAAAACAACGACTGGCTGCTCATACGACGGACAGATAACAAGCGGCAGATTAAAATATGAGTGTGTGTAACAAAAAAGTCGTAAAATATGTTTCGGACATAAAGAGTAGTGGAGTTTATGTGGGTTTACGAATTTATTACTTTGACAGAAATAATGCAAAAAAAGCCGAAGACGGAAAATGGAGAAACAATAAACAATCGAACGATATTTTTCCGCTGTCGAAGTAAGTTGCAAATATTTCCGTAATGATTTAATAAACAGTTATTTTTGCATTAAATAGAATATCATATGTGGGTTTACGAATTTATTACTTTGACAGAAATAATGCAAAAAAAAGCCGAAGACGGAAAAAAGAGAAACAATAAACAATCGAACGATATTTTTCCGCTGTCGAAGTAAGTTGCAAATATTTCCGTAATGATTTAATAAACAGTTATTTTTGCATTAAATAGAATATCATAAGCTAAACATGTAAATATGATAAATCCAGTTTTATGATAATTGAAAATTTGTTAAAGAATGATTTGATAAGATTTGAAAAAACATCATCTAATAAAGAAAACGCCAAACAAACATGCTGTTTTCCCCCTTTATGCAGTGATATATAAATATTATAAGTTCACACACAAATGCAATACATGTGAAGTCTGTATAAAAACGGATAATTATGATAATTATAATAAATACAATTAAAAATTATTGATATTTAAGCGGAACAAATGAGAGGCAGACAATTATTTAAAATAGAAAAAGTTAAAAAAAATTGTCATCATTCTGAAAACATTTTGAAGCTGGACTTAGCAAATTTACAGGATTTGCTAACGATATGTCATATCAAATATTTTCGATGCGATACAAAAATGTTAATGTGAGCAAGTCTTAATTTATAAGTGAGAAATATTTACACACGTACATTTTATTAATATTCCTTTTGGTAAATTCTATTA
Organism: Eudasyphora cyanicolor; assembly: GCA_963930755.1. Taxonomy (NCBI): domain Eukaryota; kingdom Metazoa; phylum Arthropoda; class Insecta; order Diptera; family Muscidae; genus Eudasyphora; species Eudasyphora cyanicolor. The sequence goes on from OZ005734.1 coordinate 143,713,762, forward strand.
AACTATGATTGTTTATTTGAAATAACTGCTAATCGTTTTCACACGGGGCAAAATCGCTTTTTTTATATGTTTGAATTGAAAGAAAATATATTTGGAACACAATTTTTTAAATATTATGTGTTTCTGAACAAATAAATTGTACTTGAAAATCAATAAAATATATTTGCAACTCGTATATTAATATGTTACAACATATAATATTTGCACACTAATTTTCTCAAATAAAATATGTCTTTGAATACAAATAAAATTATTGTTTAGGAATTTCTCCAAATATATTTTATTTAAAAAAGATTTTCTAAACTTTTGTTGAATTTTTCGAATTTCAGTTTTAATTTTTTTTGGTTTCGAATCGATTCTCCCATTATCTATGTTTTAAATCAATCATCTAACATTTCTGAGTATTCCAAGCCATCATTAATTGTCAATCCAATATATTTCGATCCAAGATTATACGATTTCAATTATTATTATTTATTATTTTTAGACATGAAAAAAAGTTAAAATAATTTAGGTAGTTTCTGAATACTTAAATGCAAATGAATATTTGTTTCGGAAAAAATAGTTCAAAGTAAACACATATTGGGATGTAAACAAAGATTTGTTTAGAACAACGTCTTCCCAAATATATAATTTTTGTGTGTACCAAATATTATATATTTAGAGTGTACCCTAAACATATATATGTTTCAAGCCGAATATGTTTGGGACAATATACTACAGAAGCGATTTTTTTTCAGCGTGCAGAAATTGCAATTTTCAGAATTTTTTATTTATAATACTAGAACTTAAATACCCGGCGTTGACTGGGTTGTCTTTTAATACTGTGCTCCAAACTTCGTAATCTTGAAGATATTCTAATAAAAACTCCGATTGAAAGACACCATCAAAATAGTACAATTTTGAAGCTGATCCAAATTTAAGCATGAAAACCCTTAGGTCTGCACGCCAATTGGTAGTGTACTACGTGTCCTTTAACCTAACATAGCTCTGACTACCACACAAATTAATTATTTAATATCACTGTCCAACAGCATTTTTGGAACAGAATAGCGACCCTATAATCCTGAAAGGGCATGTAGATAATTTTTGTAAAATAAATTTATGGTCCAGCTGGTCTGAGAGATTTCTCATTGTCAAATTTTATGAGAATCATTTTTGTGGAAGATCTTAACCCTCTAGCTCCACTCTTAATGGGTCAATTTGGGTCTTTTTCGAAAAAATTAAAGAAAGTCCTTTCAAAAAGAACACTAACGGATTAAAATATTCTTCGAAAATTTTTGCCGGAAATTTCAGTGGGGGTCGCCAAGGACACAAAAGTTGTAATTATATCTCTTTACGTTTTATTAGCAAAATTATATGTCAACTTATACTAAAAATACTATAATGTAAATATAAAGCCGTGATATCTGTGGAAATATTGGAGCAGAACTCCAATTCTGAAAGGGCATGTTGAGTAGATTATTTTTTTGAATAAACTTATGGTCCATCTGGTCTGAGTTATTTGTTACGGTGGGTCAAAGTTTTCATTTTTTGGTCGAGGGAGTATTTACTAAATAAAAAAAGCTGTATGTTAATGTCTGAGAGATTTATTATAGTCAGAGTTACATAGTGGAATTTTATAAGTAAGATGTTCTTTAAATGAATGGGAAATAGCCATATTTTAACGAAACGTAAAATAGCAATGTAGGCGGAACTGCAAGACTTTGAGCACAATATTTGAGGATTATACTAGGTACACCATCGGGACCAACATTATTAGAAGATTTTAAGCTTAACTGGTAAAAAAGATACTCTTTGCCAAATTTCAGGAATATCGAAAGGAAAGTATATCTTCTGTTCACGTACGCAGCATTGTCTCAACTTCCCGAGCCTGATCAATACCGGTCGCGTATTGACATCACTGGAATCTCCTCTACACCTCTCTTCGGAGACCTAATTCGCTTAGTACGGATGTGTTAGAGTGCAGATTGCCACTGGGCGGTGGTTGTTGTGTGGATGCCTTGCATTATCCTCGGGTCTCTCTCTCTCTCTTTCCTCCCACTTTCTAAGGAGTCTGACTCTTCTAACGAGCCTCTGCGTTCACTAGTCGTTGTCGAGCACTCTCCGTGTAAAGTAGTCAATTGTAGTCTTTGTTCGGCGATACTATCGCGCACATTACTACTAGTCGTTGTTTTTGCACTACTCTCGCGCACATCTACTTGTCTTTGGCTCGACTACTGAGCACTTTTTGTAGTTTTTGCTATCGAACTATTCGCACCGGCCTAGTCGCCACCCTGATACACGGTAATACACGTTACTACAAATAAAGCTCTGCCTTTATCATAACCAAAATACTAAAGTCTTGTTTTATTTATTCTATTTCGCCCTTTGCATTACTGCATCGCCAACATCGGTCACTACATACATACGTGAACACACACATCATTCCCCCCACTACTGAGCTATCGTTGTTATTGGAGTTTGTCATAGAAGGGATTTCGTCGCCTCGCCTACCCTCACCTCCCTTGCTGGCAAACTCCCCACCTAAACATTTGGTTGCATCGAGCCGGATTGAAGCTGCTCTTCGCTTCGTTTCGTTTTAGCTGCTTTCCTACGGAAAACATCGGTGCTTCAGCCACTCATCACCAATCGTACTAACAAAATCGCAGGTAACGTACTCTCAGTTTTCCTAACTAGTGAGCACCGCGAGTGTTTTTTGATCAAACAAGTAAGAAAGCTTCAGTCGGGTAAACCGACCAAGGTATACCGTCACTTTGTGAGTAATGTAATATGGAATATTAAACGAATTATTCTGTCAATTTGTGTGGGATTTACCAGAAGGTTTTTAACAAATACACCTATTTTTCGTTGAATAGTAGATACTTTAAATACATTGCACTGCGCCGAATATAAGCGTTTATTTGCCTAGTATATTAACGTTATGATATATTAAATTTTGGTATGATTTGGTCATTTTGTGTGGGAGGTACAAAAAGGGGCGTGGCGATAACGGCCATTTTTTACAGGGCTATAGGCACTTCAAAAACGTTACAATGTGCAAAATGTTGTTGCATTTTCGTGCATTGGTACTCATGCTGTGAGATCTTAACTATTTGTGCAAAATGGTACCTTTGTGTGGGAGGTACAAAAAGGGGCGTGGCAGTAGCGTCCATTTTTCACAGGGCTGTAGCCACTATAAAAGCATTACACTGTACAAAATTTCAAGTATTTTTATACACTGGTATTAACGTTATAAGCTGTTAACTTTTGGTGCAAAATGGTGCATTTGTGTGGGAGGTACCAAAAGCGGCGTAGCAATTTGGCCCATTTTTCTCGAGTTAATAGCGACTAATAAACTAATGCTATGTGTGGAATTTCAGAAGATTTGGATAAGTAGTATAGCAGTTTTTAAAGATTCAATATTTCACAACATTTTAACACTTTGTGGGGGAGGTACTAGAAGGAGTGGACCAATATGGCCCATCTTCGAACTTAGCCGGAGATAGAAAAAAATATTACCACGTACCAAATTTGAAGTCAATCGGTTACTCCTTTCGAGAGTTATCGTGCGCACCAGCCAGCAGACAGACAGACACACAGACAGACAGACAGACAGACGGACGGACATTGCTCATTCGACTTAAAATGACCCAAAACGAATATCCGCTGAACATACTTAGGGTCTTAGATCACTCCTTCGATGTGTTACACTTTTTTTTGTAGCAAATGATATATACCCTCGTCACACTAAAGTGAGGGTATAAAAATAAATTAGAAATGCATACAAATATACCCTACGGTATAATATTAGTCGACTTTCGAGTAATCTATCGCGCTTTTTCTCAAAATATACAGTCCACTTTGTCGTTGAATAGTGCTAAATCACTATAAAGCCTATCGGGAATACTTATATTCCAATACAAAACATTAATAATTTATTTCGGTTGTTTTTGTTCGCCTTAAATTATTTCATATTTCATTTCGGTTTGTTTTGTTCGCGTTAAATTATTAAAACAATTCTCAATAACATATTTCTTTAGCGCGTTGTGTAATGTGTTGCCCGTTTATTTGTACTTTCGGTATTGTTGTATTTTCAGTCTTAGTGCAGTCGTCCCTACTGCATGAGAGGCTATCTAGCTTAATTACAACAAAAACAGGAACACACTCCAATCATCTTGCATTAGAAAAGGCGCGAAAGTCGGCGTCATAAAATTTACATTTCAGCTCCTATTTCTTGCTCTCGTTGACTTCGTTAATCGAATCGGTCGATTGCATTTCCCCCCACCGACAGCATGTGCGTCTCTCGCAATCAAGTTCGCCTTGCATAGTGCTGTTGCATGTTATTCGCGAAGAAACACACACGTACACACCCACATACTAGAATAGAGAGAGTCGATGTCACTTGAGCTCGGTTTCATATCCCAGTAGGCAAAATAGTCGAAACAGACAAATATTACGTCTTTTGAAAAATAAATTAAATATTTTTTGTCGTGCTATTTTTGGGAATAGCGTTGGGTGGTACGCTGCTCGTTAATTACATTCGGTCGTATACGACCCCGTACACCCTACATTCGGTCAATTGGACATAAATTGGAAATGTTCATTATAAAATTTTATTGTATAATTTTTTTCCTTCGCGCCCTTCTATATTATAATTTTCTTGCTGACTACTTCGTTGTTTAATCTTGTCGTTGCACTCTAAAGTCAACTATAATCAAAATAAAAATTTATTTATTTTTTGTCGTTTTTCTTGTGGTTTACCGCATTTTGTTTATTCGTGAACCTCCGCGTACCCTACATTCGGTTCTAATGTCTAATGATAATGTCTAATTTGGAAAATTCTAACAGTCATAATTTGAACTTGCCCCCTATCGACATTGACGTTTTCCATGGGGATTTCGTTACTTGGCCTACGTTTCGAGACCTCTTTTCGGCGATATTTATAAACAATTCCCGTCTTAGTGACATTGAACGCCTTTGTCACCTGGTCCAAAAAACCAGCGGTGAGGCAAGGGAAATAGTCTCGATATTCCCTCTCACCAACAGGAGCTTCGCTTTGGCCTGGAAAGCATTGGAAGATGCGTATGACAACAAACGCATTCTTGTTAACAGTCACCTAAAGCTCCTCTTTGATCTTCCCGTGCTAGACCGCGAGACTAGCTCGGGTTTAAAGACCATACAACGTGGAATAAATGGGTGTCTTTCGACAATGGCAGTCTACGATGTCGTAACTGACCATTGGGATTCCATATTGGTCTTTCAATGCCTCCGCCGTTTGCCGAAACTTACGGTTACTCTATAGGAACAGAGTGTAAAAAATAAGTCGTCCTTAACTTCCTGGCACGACTTAGATTCTTTCCTCACGGAAAGAATTCAGACTTTTGTTTGTCTTCGGGAGCTTAGGGGTCTTGACTCTGAGAAAAAGCCCGCGGTGAAGGACACAACTTTACATTCTACGAATGTCTCCCCTCTGAGTCCTCCCCGGTCACCTTCGAACACGTATTGTGTGCTTTGTCCCCAGCAGAGTCATGTATTGCGTTCTTGTTCTCGATTCAAGAACCTTTCGGTTAGTGATAGATTTTCGGTCATAAAAAAGCATGGGTGCTGCGTGAATTGTCTTTCACGAGGACATGCAGTGAAAACCTGCAATAGTAGACACAATTGCGCTACGTGCAATGGTCGTCACCACACCCTTCTCCATCGAACTGTGGGATCTGCTCGGTTTATGACTGCGTCGTCCCCCCTCTCACCTATAGATAAAGATCCCTCCTTGGACCAGAATTTAAAAACTTCTCCCTCCACTTCGTCGATCAAAAAACCCACCATTAGTAGACAGGTATTTCATACCACCCAAGATACAAATGTGCTCTTGGGGACTGCCACCGTGAATGTCATTCACCGGGGTATTACGTACCCTGCTCGAGCTCTTATTGACCCATCTTCCGAGACGTCCATAATTACGGACCGCATTCGGCAAAGACTGGGTATTTCGACGCGTTCTACGAATGCTGGAGATTCAGGACTAAACTGTACTCTATTGGGCAATTCAAGAGAAATTTGTTCTCTTGAAATCGTTTCGCCCTTAGACACATCGCACGCCTTAAAAACGGTAGCCCATGTTCTGCCGAACATTTCTGGAAATTTGCCATCGCCTTCGTTTGCTACCATCCTCCAATCTCGCCTCGCCAATCTGCGATTGGCTGATTCTTTGGATAATCGCCCAATAGACGTTCTACTTGGTGCTGATTTGTATCCGAAAATTCTTTTGGCTGAACCCCCACGAATTGTGCTTGAGTCACTACTGGCTCAAAATACCATTTTCGGTTATGTCGTAACTGGACCAATTCCTTCCGCCCTTTTTAACTATTTTACAAGCCCAGCCGCGGTCTTCACCCCTGGCAATAGAACATGTAATTCGGAAGCAAGAAATATTCTGCCTTTCGGGAATTTCAATCGTTGGTCTGAGAACCGAACTTGAATTCCATCACACCTCGTGGGTTCGATATCATTACTTGCTAGATTCACCTTCGTTTGTATTTTTCGTCGCACCTTTATTTGAATTTGTTTGTTGGTCACATTTTGACACCCGCCTCGCTTTTTCTAAATGGTCACATCGTGAATTTATAAATTATTTGAACTCGAATTTATAGTAATTTTCGTTATCGGGATTTTACGGATTCGAATCGTCTAAAATCAATATATAATTTTCGTAGTAGTCTATTTAAACTCAAACTTATTTCAAAATCGCAATTAGATTAGCATCACCTCGCCTATATTAATTATTTTACTAATTCTTAATATACTTTTGAAACTCGCATTGAATTTTTTTAAATTCTCACTAGGAAACTGAATTTACGTTTCTTCCTAATTTACTAACCTAATATTAGTTGTAGTTTACTTAATTTTTATTGTAACATACTCGAAGCCGGCAATGTTCACGTACGCAACATTGTCTCAACTTCCCTTCAATACCGGTCGCGTATTGACATCAATGGAATCTCCTCTACACCCCTCTTCGGAGACTTTATTCGCTTAGTTCGGATGTGTTAGAGTGCAGATTGCCACTGGGCGGTGGTTGTTGTGTGGCTGACTTGCATTATCCTAACCTAATATTAGTTGTAGTTAATTTCATATATATTACAACATCGTCGGATGTTGCAAGTGGTCGGCAATGTTCACGTACGCAACATTGTCTCAACTTCCCTTCAATACCGGTCGCGTATTGACATCACTGGAATCTCCTCTACACCTCTCTTCGGAGACCTAATTCGCTTAGTACGGATGTGTTAGAGTGCGGATTGCCACTGGGCGGTTGTTGTTGTGTGGCTGCCTTGCATTATCCTCGGGTCTCTCTCTATTTCCTCGCATCTTCCAAGGAGTCTGACACTTCTAACGGCCTCTGCGTTCACTAGTCGTTGTCGAGCACTCTCCGTGTAAAGTAGTCAATTGTAGTCTTTGTTCGGCGATACTATCGCGCACATTACTACTAGTCGTTGTTTTTTCACTACTCTCGCGCACATCTACTTGTCTTTGGCTCGACTACTGAGCACTTTTTGTAGTTTTTGCTATCGAACTATTCGCACCGGCCTAGTCGCCACCCTGATACACGGTAATACACGTTACTACAAATAAAACTCTGCCTTTATCATAACCAAAATACTAAAGTCTTGTATTTTATTTATTCTATTTCGCCCTTTGCATTACTGCATCGCCAACATCGGTCACTACATACATACGTGAACACACACATCATTCCCCCCACTACTGAGCTATCGTTGTTATTGGAGTTTGTCATAGAAGGGATTTCGTCGCCTCGCCTACCCTCACCTCCCTTGCTGGCAAACCCCCCACCTAAACATCTTCTATAGAGGATATAAGTTCATCCGAGTACCAAGAAACACATGTATACCAAATTTCAGAATGATCGAAGGCAAAATATATCATGCGGGTTTTGAGTCTAAACCGGCCCGGTTTCATCAGCCTGGTATAAGTAAGTGCAGTAAGTGCACTATCTCTCAAGAGGAGCTTGCAGGTTGCTAGAGGCCCACATGTTCTTAGAGCGTGTAAGGTAGTTCCTAGTTTTACAAGTTCATCTGTCTTGCAATCCCTGTGATTATTGTTTTCTATTGTTGTTTTGTGTTTTTGTTTGTTTGAAATAACAACAGAGTTGCCAGTGTATTGTATTTTGTCTGTTTGTGGCGATATATTTCTGCTCCTCATTTTAAAATAGTAGAGGGTTTTTATTAACAATTTGTTTGGATTTTATTTATTGTTTCGTGTTATTTGTCTGTTTTGGTGTATTTTTACCTAACTTAAAAATAGCATGCAAATCGGGAAATTGTAAAATTACTTCCGACAAGGAAACACTAATTGAGTGCTAGCTATGCACTAACTTATGGCTTGCCAAGTGTGCTGGCGTGACTGCTAGAATAGTTTTATATGGTAAAAAATGGTCTTCACTGGTGCTGCATCAAGTGTAGAAAGATTAGTATTGAGTTTTCAATACTAATCGTATACGACTGAAGTTAATGATCTGAACCAAGACATTTCCAATGTCTATATACGGTTCATGAATTTCACTGTTTTTATTATCCTAACCTCCACGAGTATGCTAGTTCGCCGGCTTCTTCTGGACAGAAACGAAAAAGGTTGATGAACAAATTAAACATTGATCAGCCTAATGTTTATGATCCAAAAAAGCCCGACACGCCCTCAGCTCCAACAGTCGGGTCTGTTCTGTAGCAAGGTGATTTGAAATCACGGTGATTTTAAAATCACCGGCGACTTACAATCATTGTTGGAGTTCGAAATCGCCCGGTTTATTATTCATAGCCTCCCAAAAAAGATTGTTCGAAATATGTTCGGGCGATTTCGAACTCCAAAAGTGATGTTAAGTCGTCGGTGATTTTAAAATCACCGTGATATCAAATCGCCGTGATTACAGAACAGACCCGAGTGCCACCTAATCCGGTTGAGAGGGCAACTCCATTCACTGCTCCTGCAGAAACTTCGCAGGAGGTAATTCCAATTCGCCCTGCCCCCCCCCCCCCTTTGGGGTTCCGCCACCTTCTAATAGGAATACGACGCAAAGAGCAAATAGGAAAGCGAAAACACTGACTGTGGTGCCAGTCAAGAAAATAGTTTTTATTTCACGTTTTGCCTTAGGTACGTCCTCTGAAGATTTAGACAACTATATTAGATCCAAGATAGAGGGTGATTTCTATCTGAAGACAGTCAAGATGAGACTGCCTTCAACGGCTACCAGATCATCGTTTAAGGTTATTGATAAACCTCAAATCTTTGATAAGTTCATAGATCCCATTGTTTGGCCTCCAAAGGCATTTGTAAAACAATTTGTGGATAGGGTAGATAACCTGGCTCGTTTACCTGCGTGGCATTCAAACTTGCCAAAAAAAACTAATAAACTCTCTGGTCATAGCTTATCAGAATGTATGAGGGGTAAATGCCACATTAACCGCTTATTGATAACATTGACTTCGATTTCTCTGTTTTATCTTTCACCAAGACCTGGCTAAAACCTAATATATTTGATTCGGAAGTGTTATCTAATGAATACATAATACGAGTATACAGAAAATATCGTCTTAATAAAATTGGTGGTGGTGTCCTTATCGCTGTAGTTAGTTCGTTGTCATCAGAACGTGTCTTTCTTGACATAGTTAACGACATTGAATTCATTGTTGTCTATGTTAATTTAGGGAAAACCAAGTTATTCGTTAGTTGCGCTTACATCCCACCAAACTCGGAATTATCTGTTTATTATAATCACTTATCGGCAGAGTGATTTCGATGTTGAGACATGTTGATCGAATTGTCATTCTATGTGGTTTTAACTTACCCTCCGTTTCTTGACTTTCATTCCCATAAATTATTCATCAATCTCTTATGAGCGTTTTTCTGAGCTCGATCTATTCCAGATTAATGGAATTTTCAACTCAATTAATAAATTACTAGATTTAGTATTTGTTGATAATTCCAAATTATTCGACGTTTACAGCATGTCTCCTATTTCTATACCGGAGGATAATTACCACCATACGCTGGGTATTTCCAAACGATTTCGACGTTGATTTGGATTGTATCTGCTGTTGTGATCAATTAACTCACATTGACACAGCTATTCAGTAGTTTTATAACGTACTAGCTTTAACCCGGTGCGCTTCGCAGCCCCATCATTTATTTAATTTTTAGGGTACTGTAGAATAGTTATGCATCTTTCTTTCAAAATCAAATGACTATTCCATATGGGGAAAAATTATCTTGTTTATGTTCCTGGCATCAAGGTACAATATTTATCCCTTTTCTTTTCTGTGCCTCAATTTTGTGGACCATATTTTAAATTTTTCCCCTAGTTTATGTTCCAATAGCTACATTCACACCCTGACACACAATAAAACAATGTTTGCCCCACCGTATCTTTCAAGTTTTAATTAAAAAAATGCCTAGTTTAAAATGAATGCCTAGTTAAAGTTGCAAGACTTACAATTGCCATTGGGATCACATTTAATAACTTTCGCTCCCTTCATTCAACCCAATGTGTCATAATTTACCATTTTTGCACCACTGTACATTTAATCATTTTTGCCCCAACACTGCAACTAAAAGTGTGCATTTAGAGCCGTATTTTACCCTTTAGGTCTCCTATCTGTGACACGTTTAACTTTTTACCGTAGCGTGCCTTATTTAACTCCCCACGGTTTACATAGGAGCATCGCACTCTGGTTATGAATCACTGTACTACTTAACTTAATTCTTTATTTTATTATTCCACTGTTCTTCTGTAAGTATGAAATTTAATACATATGTAAGTATGGAATTTAATACATATATATAACACTTTTTCTCCACCTACCACATTTACCATTTTGCCACACTTTGCCGTATTTAAAAAACGTTTACCCCACTGTACCATATTTAACCCTTCTTGCTTCACCGCTCTACTCAACAGTATTTAACACATTCTAGGCTCTCTGCACCTTAATATTAAACTTTAACTAAAATCATAATGTCATAATGTAAACATAGTATCATTGTGTTTATTCGTCGATTATTCCTATTATATATTCGATATCGATTACATGCATATGGATTATTCATATTCATCACTAATATGTGAATATCACCACTAACACTAAGAAATCAATTACTCTAATAATATTCTTCAACAAGAACGGTTGTTTTAGTTACAACAATTTTGGCGACGAGGATTACGAACGAATCTCACGTTATTCATTTGGAGATATATACCTTATTTTACAGTGCAAGTGTACGGAAAGTGAATAAAATGGCAGATTCTGGCGTAAATTTCTTTAATTTTGATGCTTTTGATCCACAAAAGATTTCTTGGTGTCGTTGGGTGAAACGATTTGAGACGGCTATGAAGCTGTACGATTGTAAAGAGGACAAGAAACGGTCATTGTTGTTGCATTTCATCAGTACAGGCGCCTACAACGTCTTATGCGACAAATTGACACCTAAACAACCAGAGGAAGAAACATTCGCGGAAATAATCAAGGTGTTGGAAGAACACTTTGAGCCGAGGCCCAGTGAGTTGGTGGAATGTTTTCGGTTCAACATGCGCAGGCAACAAGAGTCTGAGTCAGCAGGTGACTTTGTGGTGTCATTGAAAAAGTTGGCGGTTGGTTGCGAGTTTGGTGATTATTTGGGTAAGGCTCTCAGAAATCAATTCGTATTTGGTCTATGTGATAGTAATTGCAAAGTCGGTTGTTGGAAAAGAAAGATCTGACTTTGGAGGATGCGTTAAGTGTGGTAACAGCGAGTGAATTGGCAGAAAAAGGCGGCATGGAGCTACAAAATGGCGGTGAGAAATCGAATGTGAATAAAATAAAAAAGAAGATCGATTTCAAAAGGAATGCAAAAAAGGCTGATGCAAACATAACCCATGAAAACAAAAAGTGTTTTAGATGTGGTAATACCTCGCATATGGCAAGCCAACGCAAATACAAAAATTTTACATGTCATTTTTGTAACCAAAAGGGGCATTTGAGAAAAGTGTGTTTTAAAGAGAAAAAAGAAATACAACAAGTTCATAAAAAAGAAACGACAGATGAAGAATTGTTGTTGGTGAAAACTAAAGGCGAAGTAAATAAGTTAAGCAGCAAAATCATGCACAGTCTGCGGGTAAATGAAGAAATTATAACTTTCGAAATAGACACGGGATCACCGGTATCAATTATTAATTTGTCAGATGCCAAACGTTATTTCCCGACATTGAAAGTGTGTCATCCCGATGTGGAGCTTGTGAGTTATTGCGGTACAACTTTGGATACATATGTGTCGCAGTGACAAGTAGCGATGAGAATAACAAATTAAAATTGTATATTGTGCGATCAAACCAAAAACCAATTCTAGGAAGAGAATGGTTACAGAAAATTTAATTAAATTGGCAAAATATTTTTGGAGCAGAGGGCTACGGTTCAGTAAACGAAATTTGTTCAAGGAAGGCTATATTTAGTACAGAGTGCTTAATAAGGAAATACCCAAAAATATTTTCCAAGTCAATGGGTAAGATTGACAAATTACAAGTGCGGTTGTATTTGAAACCCGAAGCTACACCTATGTTCGTAAAAGCGAGACCTGTGCCGTTGTCGATGATGGATGCTGTAGAGAAACAACTCAAAGAACATGTTGATCAGGGGCTGTTCGAAAAGGTTGAAAAGAGCGAATGGGCGACACCTATAGTGGTGGTGCCGAAAAGGGATGGAGCCGTAAGATTGTGCGGTGATTATAAAGTCACTTTAAACACGGTTTTGGTGGTCGATGAACATCCTCTGCCGACCATTGAGGAATTATTCAGCAAGATGGCTGGTGGGGAGAAGTTTTCCAAGATCGATTTGACCAAGGCTTACTTACAGTTGGAGGTCCACCCCGATGATCGTCATTTATTAACATTAAGCACGCATAAGGGACTTTATCAGCCTACGAGACTAATGTACAGAGGGTCCAGTGCTCCAGCAAAATTTCAGCGTATAATGGAGCAAATTCTCGGTGACATTGAGGGCGTCACGGTATTCATTGATGACATCAAGATTACAGCACCCAATGATGAAATACATATTCAACGCATAAATGAAGTATTGGGTCGTCTTGAAAAATACAATATGAGGGTGAACATCGAAAAATCTGAATTTATGAAGGATAATATAAAATACTGCGGGTACGTTATAAGTAAAAAGGGCATACAGCGGATGCAAAGTAAGGTGGATGCAATAAGAAACATGAAGCGACCTAGTAATTTAGACGATGTACGTGTGTTCTTGGGCCTGATAAATTACTACGGAAGATTCATTCGGAATTTGAGCGATATCGTCTACCCTCTCAATAAACTTCTTTGTAAAGATGCTACATTTGTTTTCGATGAACGGTGTGAAAGGGCTTTTCAGGAAGTCAAACGGCAGATGCAGTCAGACACTGTTTTGTCGCACTATGACCCAAAATTGAAATTGGTCTTAGCGGTGGATGCCAGTCCGACGGGTGTTGGAGCTGTATTAAGTCAAATTGACATGAATGGTGTGGAAAGACCCATTCATTTCGCTTCACAAACATTAACTGATACTCAGCAAAAATATTCGCAAGTGGACAAGGAGGCTTATGCAATAATCTACGGTGTACGTAAATTTTATGATTATTTATATGGAAATAGATTTTGTTTAATTACAGACAATCGTGCCGTGTCACAAATATTTTCACCACAAAAAGGTTTACCCATATACTCAGCTACAAGGATGCAGCACTACGCTATTTTTCTCCAGCAATTTAATTACGAAATAAAATGCAGAAGATCTAAAGAGAATGCGAACGCTGATGCATTGTCGCGATTACCAGACCGAGAAAAATATTCACATGTGGAGGAAGTTTTTGTTATTCAGCAACAAATGATTGAAAATCTACCGGTAACTGCAGAAGAACTTAAAAAGGAAACTGAGGCTGACAAATAAGTTAAGAAATTGTTGAAATGTTTGCAGTACGGACGTAAGTGTGACTCGAAAGATAGTTTTGGTGTGGAACAAACAGAATTTAGTCTTCAGGACGGTTGTATTTTTCGTGGAATACGAGTATACATCCCACAAAAACTTCGTGAAAGGATTCTAAATGAATTGCACACTGCACATTTCGGTATTTCAAAAATGAAAAATTTGGCAAGAGCGTATGTCTGGTGGAAGACCTTGGACAAGGAAATTGAAAGTGTAGTAGGAAAATGTGTAGAATTCCAAAATACGCGCCCAGATCCTAAGAAGATTACTACTACACACACGTGGATGCGCCCTAAAAAGCCATTTGAGAGAGTTCATGCTGATTATAGATGCGTACACAAAATGGCCTGAGGTTCATATCTGCTCGGATATGAATACTGATACTACTATCCAGAAGTGTCGCGATATTTTTGCCCAATTTGGGATTCCAAATATATTTGTTAGCGACCATGGAAGGCAATTTGACTCGAATGAGTTTCAACATTTTTTAAAACTGAATGGAATTGTTCACAAACAAGGTGCACCATACCATCCTGCAACAAACGGGCAAGCGGAACGTTATGTTCAAACAATCAAATCAAAGTTGATGGCATCCAAATGTACACCCGATACGATACATGCGGAATTGTCAAAGATACTGATGGCATACAGACGGGCTATACACGCAACAACAGGGAAATCACCAGCAATTTTAATGTTTGGCAGACAAATTCAGTCGCGTTTAGATTTGTTGATTCCTAACGATGTAAATCAGGGGGCAAACGATCAATTACGCGCTGTCCCATCAAAGACATTTTTTGAGGGAGAGAGAGTTGCAGTGCGAGACTACTTATCAAAGGTGAAGTGGCGATATGGAAATGTAGAGAAAATATGCGGCGAACTTCATTATGATGTCAGATTAGACGACGCACAGTGGAATATTTTCACACAAGACGCGGCAAAAATTAGAAGCAATTGAGCTAGGCCTTTGAAATTTTGTACATATCACTCATTTCGCCTAATTAGCTTAAAAACAATTTTTTGTTTAAATCCGCCCATAACCACGCCTACTTCCCACATAACCTAAAATTAAAAATCTTAGTATTTTTCTCAATTTAGCATTTATATTATTACAAATTGCTAGTAGAGATTGTATTTGAGTCCTCACTTATTTAAAAATTACAAGTGCCACGCCCAACGTCCATATATCAATTTAAATTTTATACGATGTTGGAAATTACAGGAAATTTTTTATAAAACGCTTTGTATCTTTTGATCGATGTAAATCAGTACATAGAACAATGTAAATAACTAAAGCGTAATACATTAGCTCAACATTTGCAAAAAAAATCATGATGAAATAGTTTACAGTTTTTTGTTAATTAATCAATCGTTCCAACTATCCAGAAAAATTCATCATTGATTTAGCAATATGTTCATTAATAATACGTATTTTTTAAAGCATACTTTTACGAATATATGGACAGGACACACAAACAATGAGGCATATGTAGTATATAGTAGATTGGCAAACAAATGTTCGCTTATATGAATATTTATCTTGTTCATGTCGGTTGCCCGTTTAATTCGGTCTGTAATCATTGATCTAAACTTTTATAAATGCTTTATATGCTTTTTGTTATATTTGCAGTCAATTTAAAAATTGCCCCTTAAGGTATGCTTTGGTAATGTTGTTCAATACATAGCAACATGGACTAAAAATAACGATTTTTGGGTTGTTTTTTGCCGAGTAGGTTTTACCATTTCGTTAAATAAATCAACATAGGCAGGTATAGGCAGAATTTTCTTTTTGCAATGGTTAACTAAGTCCCTAGTTTATCAATTTTTGTTAATGACAAGACCTCGGTCGGCCTCGGAAGTAAAGTTTTATTCTGGAGAAAATGAAACTCCCTGATTTTTGGCAACTTGCAAGTAAACCACAGATTAAATAGGAAAATGACGACACAATTATATTTTTTTAATGCAAAAAACACTTCAAAAGGTTCTGTATAGTACGACTTAAACGAAGTTCCAATGCGTTTCATAGTTTCGGAGATATAGGCTCACAAAATACTCTCTTAAATGATAAACTTTGGAACCATTGTACCATTTATGAATTTCAAATGCTTGTACCGCGATATTTCGCCAATATATCGGCAAAACCTTTAATGATGTAGTTAATTGGAATGTTCTTTACAGATTGGAATCAAAAATGTTGAGATTGGGCCTCATGAAAATTGGGAGTTTTTGCCGCTCATAATACACTGTGCGACGGTCGTATTTGGCGAAGACATGTAGATCAAATACGAAAATCAGCGGTAAATGAATGCGTGAATACGAACGTTGAAGATTCAAGACCGGTACCAACTATAACAAACAACACATCAGCTGGAAGTTTACCTTTACCATTGATCCAACAAACTTTATTGCAACCAACCATTCCGAATGTTCCTGGAAATCAAATACACTCAGACAACCAAGCAGACTCAAATCCAACTGATAAAAATGTTCATGTTCCCGACGAAACTCCGAGAACAGGAAATACCACGTCAAATCCTGACGAGCTACGTCGATCAACAATGCAACGAAAAGTACCTCAACGATTAGCAGATTCCTACCTTGAATTTGATTAAATTAAAGGGGGGGAGAAATGTCATAATGTAAACATAGTATCATTGTGTTTATTCGTCGATTATTCCTATTATATATTCGATATCGATTACATGCATATGGATTATTCATATTCATCACTAATAGGTGAATATCACCACTAACACTAAGAAATAAATTACTCTAATAATATTCTTCAACAAGAACGGTTGTTTTAGTTACAACAGATAACATTTGAAAAAAGGACTTCTTACCTCATATTTATATTCCAGATGTTGCCCTCTCTCCCTAGATCCATGATAGTACCTTTTTGTATTACAGTACCACATTAACCATTTTTGTCCTACTGTAGCATTTGTAACCATTTACCCCACTGTACCATATTTAACCCTTTTTGACCCACTGTACAATAGTCAACCATTTTTGTCACATTGTACCATATTTAATCATTTTGGTCCCTCTGTACCACAGTTAACATATTTTTGTCTCACTATTCCGAGGTAACGCTTTTTGGCACCCTGTACCATATTTAACCCATTTTGTCTCACTTTACCGTTTTTAACCCAGATATGCCGACGGGCAAACTAGTGCAGCAATCTTCATAGTTTTCCAAAATAACTTTATTCTATGAGATTATATTACAAAACTGATGAAAAAATAAAAAAAAATATTTTATCTTTGATTTTGAGGCCGTACTACATGTAGTACGCTCGGCACATACGGTAGTAAAAGACAGTTTTTTTTGTGATTTAATTCAAGTCGTTTATTTTTCAGCAACGTTTGTGTACATAAGTATAGAAAAAACAAAGTAATAAACAAATTATTTGGTGGTGTGGTACTCCACATTACACTTTACATGGAGCGGCACATCACATTTAGTGCAGCGTGTAGTGGTTTTTTTGTGGCAATGAGTACAACGAAGCTGTTTACATTTTCCATCGGCTTGACGTGTGTTCTCAGTAAGTAAATGATCTAATCGATCAAATCTGATGTCGCATGATGATCCTGATCCTGGAATCGTTGCTGAGGGTTTCCCACAAGTAGATATTAGCAATGTGGCAATGTGCCGACGAAAAGATAAATGGTCCTCTTTACCTCCCATATATCTATGCAGTTGCCACGCATTATGCTCTGCAAGATCAATGAGGTGTGTGAATATTGGGAAATACCATTTTTTACCCCGAATAGATACACGGTACAAGCTGATATTTTCATCTGCTCGAGCAACGCCACCCATGCTATTATATTCATGAATAAGGCGTGGTTGTTGAATATGTATACGCTTTTTCTCTTTTCGAGACCAACGTGAAATATTTTTTGAAGGTTCAACTGGATGGACGTTTGAGGCAACATACAATTATATTCTTGTTAGAAATCTTGCGATGGTCATACCACCCTTTTTCTTTTTTCTGCAGATCTTTTTTCTTTAGCAAAGGACAGTTGCCTAACCGATTGTGACGAATTGTTCCAGTGCCTTTCACGCGTCGTTCTTCTAACTCAACCAATAAGTTGATTGTTGTAAATAAATTATCGAAATACAATCGGTGAGCAATGTCAGGTTGGCTTTGCGATAGTATGTCGCAATACGTTAAGACTACGCTTGGACCAAGTCCCATTTCCTTGTAGGTATTATTTGGGAAAGTCCCTGCACCCTGGTACGGCTCGAACCAACTGATGTAGCCTTTATAAGTTGCTCCAACCCAAAATTTATAGCCATATCTTATAGGCTTTCCATGGATATATTGCTTACATCCGTGACTACCAAAGTATGGAACCATCTGCTCGTCTACTGAGTGCTGTATTGTTTTCGGAGCATTACTTTGGAAACTCTTGTTCAACATTTGTAAAAGCGGTCTAACTTTTGCGAACTTGTCTGTTTTATTCAGACTGTTGTTATCGACAAAGTGCAAGTTTCTTATTATGAACTCAAATCGATCCCTTCTCATTGCTTTCGCCACAAAAGAATTATGAGTATCTCTATTATTTTGCCAATACATACGGCGTCTTGAAACAGTATTGTAGCCACTCAGTAGCATTGGAGTATTGTGTAATAACTCATTGGAGTATTGTGTAATAACTTCTAGCAAGTCACTATCGAAAAATTTGCCGAACAATTCAAGAGGTGTAGGTAAAATTTCCTCTTCGCATGCTGTGACAACAGACTCCGTTTCTTCCAGATCGCGCTTTACCCATTTTACTGACGACTTAATACATTTACGTTTCTTGGCCTGTTGCAATAACGCAAGTGGAATGTCGTCTTCACTATCCGAATCAGAAGAATACGAATGTCGAAAAAGCTCATTCAATAATAGCGGTGGTAAATTTTCAAAATTTACTTCATCTTCTTCTCCTGAATCTTCATCAGTTGCATAGTTGTTCGCAGCTTCAGTGGGCACAATTGATATTTCGTACGAATTTTGTAAAAACTCTTCATCACTATCATCTAAGGCATTTATAATCTCATTTAATGTTAAAAATCTGCAAAAAAAAAAAAAATTTTTTCACAATTTTTACACACTAATGCCGAACGTACTACATGTAGTACGCCAGCAAAAACATCGTCTAAAATCACATATAATTTTTTTTTCACATATTCTGTTGCCACGTATTAGTTTTTACAACTATTATAATTAAAAAAACATAGATACGCAACAATTATAAAATGTGCATATAGAACTTTTTCTCACCGATTAGAGGACATCTTCACACTTTTGCTAATTTTACAAAACTGAAATCTTTGACCCAAAAAAATGCACATAAGTTATTACCCTAGACAAAACTCATCAACGCATGTTTAGTTGACCGTTATATTCTGTGGCACAACAACAAGTTGTTTACAAAAATTAAAGTACAGTATACGCAGAAACCTGAACATAACAGGTGTACTACATGTAGTACGCTCGGCATATCTGGGTTAACTATATTTTCCCCGCTGTACTATGGTTAACACTTTTTTCCCATTGTGCAATATTAAACCCTTTGCCTCCCTGTTACATATTTATCACCATAGATAACCATTTTTGTCACACTGTACCATATTTAAAATTTGTCCCCACTCTACCATACTTAACCCTTAACTGTACCATATTTAATCACATTTTATCCACTGTACCATTTATGCCCACTATACATTATTTTATGTTTTTGACCCACTGTGCTCTTCACATCTCAAGTTCAGGTTCCAATTTTGCCAGATTGATTCATTTTTGCCCCCAATGTACCATAACTAACCATTTTGCCACTGTGCCTATTAAAGTTAGAATTTCCAAAAATCACTTCCGATCTCTAGTTAATGTTACAAAATCTACCCTGGAACCATGGGACCCTAATTAACATTTTTAACAACTATTTTACACGTTTGGCCATACTAAGACCCGAAAAGTGCGATTGCAAGAAAAAAACTGACTACCCCGATCCGTTGTCCTAAGGACATCCCACGCTTCAATTTTCACCATTCTAATTCTAGGCGTTAATGTTTGCTGTGGTACCATATTTATTACATTCTGTCCCACTGTGCCCCTAAAATTTAAAAAAAAATCGCTGCTTGTTCTAGTTTACGCCCCAAGAGCTACTCTCACAACAAATTTCACGACTCTAGCTCATTCCGTTTACATTTGGCGGTGGTACCATATCCCGTCTTATTGCACGTCTACATCCCAAGGGCGACTCTCCCACCAAATTTTATGATTCTAGCTTCAGTCCTTTGGCCTGGGCGTTGATCAGTCAGTCAGTCACGCAACAATTTTATATGAACCCTAAATTGTTCTATGATTTTGTCAATATGAAACGTAAGTCTAATCCGAAGCCCTCAAGGGTTAGGTTGATGGTGAAGAATTCTGTGGTGATCAGTCAATCGCCGATAGTTTTGCAAAATTCTTTGTATCAACCTATTCTCGTCAACTAGGTGTTTCCTACCCTTACAATATTCCATCAATGAATCATTTGAACATTCCTTATTTTGATTTATCTTCCGTATCGTCAAGTTTATGCAAGCTTAAGACTTCTAACAGTGCTATGTGCTTAAAGTATTGGCGTCCTGCTCACATTGCTTGTCAATAATTCGTTAAAGTATGGATATTTCCCATTTATTTGGAGAAAATCTTTTATAACTCCACTTCATAAATCTGGAAGCTTGATTGATG
Source organism: Eudasyphora cyanicolor (assembly GCA_963930755.1). NCBI lineage: Eukaryota > Metazoa > Arthropoda > Insecta > Diptera > Muscidae > Eudasyphora > Eudasyphora cyanicolor. The sequence goes on from OZ005734.1 coordinate 143,734,490, forward strand.
TTATGAATTATCGTGGAATTGCGAAATTAAGTATGTTTAGGTTAGGGTGGCAGCCGTATTTTTTTTTATACAAGCTCACATAGACCAGTTTAGGTCCCTAGTGTTACCACGGGCTGAAATGCCCCTCATCGAAACCAACCTGTTTGATATACAAATTTATCGATAGTACGAATATCGGTATTGGAAAGATCTGTTAGGCTGCCTAGAAAGTATAATATCATACCTTTTTGAAAAAATTATCACTGAGATTGTACCTCAGTGTATCACCTATTCTTAGTCCATTCCAACATGGATTTCGTAAGGGACTTTCGACTATGACAAATTTGGTTCATTTAAAAAAAACGCTTACCGGAAAAAAAGCGCTTACCGGACAAAAAAGCGCATACCGTACAAAATTAGCGCTTCCCGGACAATAAAAACGCTTACGCAATTTCATGTAATTGATGAGTTCGTTCTTGGTAATCAGACTGATGTGGTTTATACTGATTTTAGTAAAGCTTTTGATAGAGTTAATAATAAAATCTTACTATATAAGCTGAATCGTATTGGTTTTAGTAATAACTTGTTGAGTTGGTACGAATATCGGTATTGGAAAGATCTGTTAGGCTGCCTAGAAAGTATAATATCATCACTTTTTGAAAAAAATAATCACTGAGATTGTACCTCAGTGTATCACCTATTTTTAGTCCATTCCAACATGGATTTCGTAAGGGACTTTCGACTATGACAAATTTGGTTCATTTAAAAAAAACGCTTACCGGAAAAAAAGCGCTTACCGGACAAAAAAGCGCTTACCGTACAAAATTAGCGCTTCCCGGACAATAAAAACGCTTACGCAATTTCATGTAATTGATGAGTTCGTTCTTGGTAATCAGACTGATGTGGTTTATACTGATTTTAGTAAAGCTTTTGATAGAGTTAATAATAAACTCTTACTATATAAGCTGAATCGTATAGGTTTTAGTAATAACTTGTTGAGTTGGATATCCTCTTATCTTAACAGTTCTCAGGCCCGATTTTGGTTTCATCTGGGGTACCCCAAGGTAGTCATATTCGCCCTTTGCTGTTTCTACTATTTATCAATGATTTACCAGATTCAATTATTAGTTCTAGATTATTGATGTATGCAGATGATGTTAAGATATTTTATTCTCATAACACATCTGATGATTCTTTGTTTCTTCAAAATGATTTAGACAACTTTGGTTATTGGTGTGAAATTAATTGCATGGACCTTAATTTAAACATATGTGTTTCTCTAGATCGAAATTGATTCCATCTACATTCAGTCTTTGTGGTTCCAATTTAGAAACTGTTGAATCCTTTGTGGATCTTAGTATATTAATGGATCCTAAACTTAACTTCAATAATCACATAATTACAATGGCGAACAAAGCTTTTGGCGTCCTTGGCTTCACTAAGCGATGGGCGAAAGAATTTTCAGATCCATATGTAACGAAACAGTTGTATACTTCACTTTTTAGACCTATTCTAGAATAAGGATCTGTTGTATGGGACCCCCAGTGGGATTTATGTTGATAAAATTGAATCCGTTCAGAAACAAGTTTTGTTATTAGCTTTGAGGCACCGGCATTGGAGTAGTGACTTTGTCCTTCCACCCTATACTAATAGGTTGAGCTTGATAAGATTGCCTACTCTTAAGAGAAGACGTATTATGCTAAACACCACAATGATATTGAAGGTTATAAATTGTGATGTGCTTTCTGGTTACATGCTTACTAAAATAAGGTTTAACGTACCATTCAGATCATAGTAGTAGTGGTAGTACCAATTATTGCGTATTGATTTTCAACGTACAAGTTACGAATCTGCAGAGCCATCCGTAGAAAATGCGTAGACTTTAACACATTATATATGCTATTATTGACTTTAATGTAGGAATAGATATAGTAAAATCTATAATCATATCCTATTTGAATCAGTAGTGTAGTGCTGATTTATGTGTGTTCTTTATTTAACTAAACAAAATTATACTCTTTTTATACTCTCCACCACAGGATAGGGGGTATATTCATTTTGTCACTCCGTTTGTAACACCTCTAAATATTGATCTGAGACCCCATAAAGTATATATCGCTCACTCACTTCAAGAGTGACATAACTCAAAATTTAAAATTTTTGAGGTTGCCTTACAAAAATCCGAATTTTTTTATAGTTGCAGGTTGTTTGGGATTGCAAATGGGCCATATCGGTCACTATTTTGATATAGCTCCCCAATAGAGGTCGTTCCAAAATACGGTTTTTGAGACATAGATACCACATTTTTAAAGCAATTTAGCAGAAACTTTGCACTTTGCACTCTATTTTGACAAGAATTTATCACAGCAAAAATTTTACAAATCGGTTCATATTTTGTTATAGTCACCCTATAGAGGTCGCTCCAAAATATACGTATTTAAGCAATAAATACCACATTTTCTAAGCATTTTGACAGAATCTTTGCAGTATGTATTTAATGAAGACAAGAATTCATCGCAGTAAACATATCAGATAATATTTCGTTATAGTCAACCTATAGATATCGCTCCCAAAAATTCTTATTTAAGCCATAAACTCCACATTTTCTAAGAAATTTAGCAGAAACTTTACAGTTTGTATTCTATTTTGGCAAGAATTCATCTCAATAAAATTTATACAAACCAGTTATTCTAACTAGGATATATTTTATATTGCTGTGGTACCCGTGTAGATCTAGGTCTCAAATAGTCCTTTGACGACCATAAGGATTGAAAAAATACCAACTTTTTGTACTTCTCTGAGCTAATGCACGAAAAATTAAAAAAAATGGTCGGATAATTTTAGTGGAATCAAAAAATTACATAGGTTTTCTTCTGACTAAATAAACATTTAAAGCAAATTGGGACATTTTAGACAGAAGCATGGTAAAGATTGCAAAACAATACGCATGGGACATATACGTCCCAGTGGTCGTCAAAGGGTTAAACCATAAATACTACATTCTCAGCGTTCGTTGTTATACCCTACACCTCACTGTAGTCCAGCGTATTATGAGTTTGTGCACCCAGAAGGAGAAGAGATAGGACCCATCGTTTATTATACCGATCGACTTAGAATCACTTCCATGTCCGTCTGTCCATCCGTCCGTCTGTAGATGTATCGTTGTATTCAAAGTACAGGTCGTATTTATAGCCCGATTGTGATGAAATTTAGCACAGTGCTCTTTTTTTGAAATCAGTCAAAATCGGTTCAGATTTAGATATAGTCCATATACAGGGTGGATGATATGTATTGCAACCAACTTCAGGTTGCTATCATTTCTACACCGCTAGTCTGATAGCTGACAGATTTATTTCAGTGACAGTTCATTTTATTGTTTACAAGCTTACAAAAGCATTTTGATCTATTGCATTCAGAAAAAGTTATTCGTGATGGAATTCAAGCGTGATAGTGTGATTGCTTTGTTTTTGGGTGGAAAAACACAAGTGGCTATCGTTAGAGCCCTCCAGCATTTAAATGTGAATAAATCTTTTGTTCCTCGTACCATTGCTCGTTACCGTGATATTGGCTGTGTTGCATCGCGTCCAAAAAGTGGACGAAAAAAAACGGTAACAACACCAGAAATGATCCGAAAAGTGAAGGCCAGATTTGATCGAAATCCACGCCGCAGTGGTAGAAACATATCGCGAGAACGGATACAACACATATTAAAAAATGAGCTTGGACTAAAGCCATTGAAGTTCCAACAAGTGCAAGAGCTCACCGATGCACAAAAAAAAGTTAGACTGGAAAGACTAAGGAGTTGCTTCGCTTGCACGAAAGTGGCCAGTTACCGAATTTGGTTTTCTCCGATGAGAAGCCATTCCAAATTGAGCAGTTTGTGAACAAACAAAATGATCGGGTTTACTTGCCAAAGAGGTCAGCTGAAAATTTACACCTTCGATTGGCCACCAGAACTCAAGCGCCGCCGATGGTAATGGTGTGGGCCGCCGTAACGGCCGATGGTCGCTCCCCGCTCGTATTCATCGACCATGGGGTCAAAATAAATACCGAATATTATCGGGAAAATGTCCTAAAGACAGTATTGAAGACCTGGGCAGACAAACATTTCGGCCGCAGACATGGACATTCCAACAGGACTCAGCATGCGTCAACCAAGAATGGCTTAAAAAGGAGGTTCCTCGCTTCATTTCTACCGCACAATGGCCACAAAGATCTCCGGATCTAAATCCCTTGGACTTTTGCGCCTGGGGCATTTTAGAGAGTAAGGTTCGCACTCAAAAATACCAAAGTATCGATCATCTCAAGACGGCGCTTCGCCGGGAATGGGCCAAAATACCGCAGAGCCAGCGTGTGATGGCTTTGTCGGCCGTTTGAAGGCCATAATTCGTACCAAAGGTGGCCAATTCGAACAAATCTAAACTGTTTCTAAAATTTTATGTTATTTCCGACATTTTTTGCTTTTGAACAATAAAATTTAAAAAAAAATATAGCGCTTTACTTTGTTGCATTACATATCATCCACCCTGTATATACGTTACACCCGATTTGACATGTAAGCGCTGTAGAAACTTTATTTTGTATCAGATCAGTACGAAATTTGGCAGAGAGAGTTCTCTTATTGCATGAATGAACTCTGCCCAATTCGGGGAAATTCAGTTCAGATTTTTTTTTTTTTTTTTTTTTTTTTAACGAACGTTCCCAACGCAACCACTCTTACCCGCCCCTTCCGACCGAGGGGGCCACATCCCCATGACGTAGGGATTGCGTACACACCATGATCCGGACCATGGCGGGTTAATAGTAGAGGGTGGAAATACCAGCTACAGAAAAATTTCATCAGCCGGCACATGCAAACAATAAAAGCAGTCTACTTACACATTTAAAAAAGATATTATTCTAGATCTAACTACATCAATTTCTACATCAATGTCAATAACTTCATATAAAGTGTTAAAATCCATGCACATTCTACGAATGGGCTCTGCCGAAGCATAATTGGTACGTTGAAAATCAATATGTAATAATTGGTAATATCTGGAAGGTCTACAAGGTACATTGAATCCAATCCTAGACAAAATAAAATTAGAAGGAACATCACCATTTATAACTTTCAGCACCATGGTTGTGTTCAGCATAATACGTCTACTCCTGAGAGTAGGCAGTCTTATCAAACTCAACCTGCTAGTATAGGGTGGAAGACTAAAATCACTATTCCAATGAAGATGTCTTAAAGCGAATAATAAAAATTGTTTTTGAACCGATTCAATCTTATCAACGTAAGTCCCGTACTGGGGGTCCCACACTACGGACCCATATTCTAGAATAGGTCTAACTAGTGACGTATATAACTGCCTAGTTACATATGGATCTACGAATTCTTTCGCCCATCGCTTTATGAAACCAAGCACGCCATAAGCTTTATTCACCATTGTAATTATGTGATTATTGAAATTGAGTTTAGGATCCATCAATATACCAAGATCCACAAAGGATTCAACAGTATCTAAATTGGAACCATGAAGACTAAAACTGGATGGAATCGCCCTCGACCTAGAGAAACACATATGTTTACATTTCTTAAGATTGAGGTCCATGCAATTTATATCACACCATTTTCCAAAATTAATCAAATCATTTTGAAGGAGCATTGAATCTTCAGATGTTTTATAAGAATAAAATATCTTAACATCATCTGCATACATCAGTAAATTTGAACTAGAAATTGAATTTAGCCCCCATATATATGTTTCACCCGATTTGACATGTAAGCGCTAAACAAAAAGGATCGTTTCATGATTTGCTCCATATCCAAAGATTTTTCCAGTAATAGAATTGAATGCAATCCATGGTGGAGGGTATATAAGATTCGGCATGGCCAAACTTAACGCTTTTACTTGCTATATATGTATGTATATACCTGCTGTTGATATGTATTCTGTATCTGGTATTCCACCCTCTACAATTAACCAGCCATGGTTCGGATCATGGTGTGGTCGGAAGAGGTGGGTAAGAGTGGCTGTGTTGGAAATGTTCGTTAAAACAAAAGAATCTGTTCCGAAGATTGGTGTTAAAATTCTAATAGGCCACCATAGGTTAGGTTAAAGGACACGTAGCACACTACCAATTTGGCGTGCACCACTCCTCTCGGAGACCTAAAGGTCCATTGTGAATAAATTATAGATTGAAAAATGAGAGGGGGTGGAGGGAGACCCCAATAAGAAGTGAGAAGAGCGGAAAATATAAATATTGAATTAAAAGAGGAGAGGATAGAGGGAAGAGAAGTTCCCGCAGTGGCCAATACCGTTTAGGCAGATGGATGAGCGGTTGTCATCCCTAGCCACTTCAGGCAGCTAATATAATTGATGATGCTGACGATTTTTTGCGATGACAGAGCTTCGAGATCTTCGATCGTGAAGTCACCCAGGTAGCAGTGTCTTCATCTAGAAAGAAAAGGACATTGGCAAAGAAGGTGCTCGATCGTTTCAAGCTCCTCTTCGTCCGTACAGAGACGACAGTAGTCTTCTGCGTCCCGTTGCCACTTTGATGTAAACGCTCTAACGTTACAGTGGCCTGTGAAAACACCCACTAATAGGCGTAAATCCCTCTTTGTGAGGTTCAGCAAGTCGCTTGTTCTGGTTTGTGACATACGTGGGCAGAGAGACCTAGCGATTTTACAGTCCGGCCTGGCTAACCAATTCTGGTTAACTTGATCCCTGTAGAAGCGCTCTATCATGCCGAAGAACTCACACATTGGTGGATACAGTGATGACACCGCACTAGTGGTTTCCATCCTTGACCCATTCTGTGCGAGCTCATCATCATTCTGTTAGTTTTTGCATTTCTAATATGCAATCATTTACTAACTTGGATTTAATGTCGTAGGAGTTCAGTGCCTTCAGAGCAGCCTGACTATCAACATAGATAGTTATGTTTTCACCCTGCCTGGAAAAACCCTCGTTTATTAAACGCAAGGTAACCAGGATGGCAAAAACCTCCGCCTGAAAGACACTGCAGGCGTCTGGCAATTTGTAAGATCTGCTAATGCTAAGAGATTCACTAAAGATGCCAGCCCCCGTTCCCACATCCATCTTGCATCCATCTGCGTGACCACGAAAGGGGAGATCATCATCCAGCCAAACTGATCTAGAAGGGATCGTCGTGTCCAACCTTGTCGAGAAATTCAGAACAGGTGGCAACTAATCAGTTTGTCCCGTTAGAACCTTCAGCCTGGGCCTGTTAGATGCCTCATTAAGGATCTTTGAGTGCCGCAGTTTGAGTTACGCCACATAAGTAATTCGCGGAGTCTAGTAGCACACTTGGCGGCGCTACACTTAATATATTGACCTATCGGTTGAAGGTTTAGTAAAGTGTTCATCGCCGCTTGCGGTGTGCTCGCTCTCGCGCCGGTTATGAATAGAGAATCAATTCTTTGAATCTTCTCTAAAGATTTTAGCTGGTGTCTTTATCCAGTCGCTTTCCACCACACCACTGAACCATAGGTGAGGATGGGACGCACAATCGCGGTGTAAATCCACTAGATAGTACTTGGGCGGAGCCCCCAAATTTTACCTACGGAACCTCTGCAGGAGTAGATTGCATTCAGTCCCTTTTTGACTCTTTCCTTGGTGTTGCTTTTTCCAATTTAATTTCTGGTCAAGTATGACGCCAAGGTACTTAGCCTCTGGGGACAGTTTCAACTCCACCCCGTCGAGAATGGGTTTATGGAAATCTTCTATCTTATTTTTCTTAGTGAATAGGACTAACTCTGTCTTAGTTGGATTGATTCCTAGCCCGTTCGCCGTAGCCACCATGGTATTCTCCTGCTTCGACTACTATTAAGAACATGAAGAGCAGACTATTTAAAAAATTTAAAAAATCGGGTTCGGGGACCGATTGTGCAAAGTATGCTATTGCCAGATCTCAATTTAATATTGAATTTAGCAGATGTTATGGAATCTACTTAGAGAAGTTAGCCCTCAATTTTAAGTCGAATCATAAATCTTTCTATGATTTTTAAATATGAAACGTAGATCTAATCCAAGACCTTATATGGTTAGAATGGATAGTGAGGAATTCTGTGGTGACCAATCAAAATTTTTTACATCAACCTATTCTTATCAACAGAGACAACTACACGTCCGGACGTGTACCCTCACAATATTCCTTCATTGAAGCAGTTGAGCATACCTTATATTGATTTCCCATTTGTATTTTCGAGTTTGGTCAAGCTTAAATCTTCTAATAGTGTTGGTCCTGATGGTGTACCTAGTATAATCCTCAAATATTGTGCCCAAAGACTTGCTATTCCGTCAACATTGCTATTTATTATTTCGTTAAAATATGGACATTTCCCATCCATTTGGAGAACATCTTAATTAACCCCTCTTCATAAATCTGGAAGCCTCACTGATGTGGGGAATTATCGTGGAATCGCAAAATTTAGTATAATTCCAAAACTTTTTGAGAAAATGGTTATTGGGATTTTATCTCATAAAGTATCGTCTATTCTAAGTCAACATGGATTTTGTAAATTTCTTTCAACGGTGACAAATTTAGTGCAATTTTCTTCTCAGGTTATAAACGAGTTTGTTCTTGGTAATCAGACAGACGTAATTTATACAGATTTTAGTAAAGCTTTCGACAGAGCCAATCACCAATCTTAATACATAAGCTGGATCTTATTGGTTTTAGTAACAACTTATTGCATTGGATATCTTATCTTGATAGACGTATTCAGATTGTGAAATTTGGTAGATCCTGTTCTGATCCGATTTTGGTTCCATCTGGGGTTCCCCCAGGTAGCCATATTGGTCCCATTCTGCTTTTGCTATTCATCAACGATTTGCCAGATTCAATTTCTAGTTAAAATTTGCTGATGTATGCAGATGATGTTAAGATATTTTATTCTTATAAAACATCTGAAGATTCAATGCTCCTTCAAAATGATTTGATTAATTTTGGAAAATGGTGTGATATAAATTGCATGGACCTCAATCTTAAGAAATGTAAACATATGTGTTTCTCTAGGTCGAGGGCGATTCCATCCAGTTTTAGTCTTCATGGTTCCAATTTAGATACTGTTGAATCCTTTGTGGATCTTGGTATATTGATGGATCCTAAACTCAATTTCAATAATCACATAATTACAATGGTGAATAAAGCTTATGGCGTGCTTGGTTTCATAAAGCGATGGGCGAAAGAATTCGTAGATCCATATGTAACTAGGCAGTTATATACGTCACTAGTTAGACCTATTCTAGAATATGGGTCCGTAGTGTGGGACCCCCAGTACGGGACTTACGTTGATAAGATTGAATCGGTTCAAAAACAATTTTTATTATTCGCTTTAAGACATCTTCATTGGAATAGTGATTTTAGTCTTCCACCCTATACTAGCAGGTTGAGTTTGATAAGACTGCCTACTCTCAAGAGTAGACGTATTATGCTAAACACAACCATGGTGCTGAAAGTTATAAATGGTGATGTTCCTTCTAATTTTATTTTGTCTAGGATTGGATTCAATGTACCTTGTAGACCTTCCAGATATTACCAATTATTACATATTGATTTTCAACGTACCAATTATTCTTCGGCAGAGCCCATTCGTAGAATGTGCATGGATTTTAACACTTTATATGAAGTTATTGACATTGATGTAGAAATTGATGTAGTTAGATCTAGAATAATATCTTTTTTAAATGTGTAAGTAGACTACTTTTATTGTTTGCATGTGCCGGCTGATGAAATTTTTCTGTAGCTGGTATTTGCACCCTCTACTATTAACCCGCCATGGTCCGGATCATGGTGTGTACGCAATCCCTACGTCATGGGGATGTGGCCCCCTCGGTCGGAAGGGGCGGGTAAGAGTGGTTGCGTTGGGAACGTTCGTTAAAAAAAAAAAAAAAAATATTTGATTAATTTTGGAAAATGGTGTGATATAAATTGCATGGACCTCAATCTTAAGAAATGTAAACATATGTGTTTCTCTAGGTCGAGGGCGATGGAAAGTTTTAGTCTTCATGGTTCCAATTTAGATACTGTTGAATCCTTTGTGGATCTTGGTACATTGATGGATCCTAAACTCAATTTCAATAATCACATAATTACAATGGTGAATAAAGCTTATGGCGTGCTTGGTTTCATAAAGCGATGGGCGAAAGAATTCGTAGATCCATATGTAACTAGGCAGTTATATACGTCACTAGTTAGACCTATTCTAGAATATGGGTCCGTAGTGTGGGACCCCCAGTACGGGACTTACGTTGATAAGATTGAATCGGTTCAAAAACAATTTTTATTATTCGCTTTAAGACATCTTCATTGGAATAGTGATTTTAGTCTTCCACCCTATACGAGCAGGTTGAGTTTGATAAGACTGCCTACTCTTGAGAGTAGACGTATTATGCTGAACACCACTGTTCACGTACGCAGCATTGTCTCAACCTGATCAATACCGGTCGCGTATTGACATCACTGGAATCTCCTCTACACCTCTCTTCGGAGACCTAATTCGCTTAGTACGGATGTGTTAGAGTGCAGATTGCCACTGGGCGGTGGTTGTTGTGTGGCTGCCTTGCATTATCCTCGGGTCTCTCTCTCTCTCTTTCCTCGCACTTTCTAAGGAGTCTGACTCTTCTAAGATCATAGTAGTAGTGGTAGTACCAATTATTGCGTATTGATTTTCAACGTACAAGTTACGAATCTGCAGAGCCATCCGTAGAAAATGCGTAGACTTTAACACATTATATATGCTATTATTGACTTTAATGTAGGAATAGATATAGTAAAATCTATAATCATATCCTATTTGAATCAGTAGTGTAGTGCTGATTTATGTGTGTTCTTTATTTAACTAAACAAAATTATACTCTTTTTATACTCTCCACCATAGGATAGGGGGTATATTCATTTTGTCACTCCGTTTGTAACACCTCTAAATATTGATCTGAGACCCCATAAAGTATATATCGCTCACTCACTTCAAGAGTGACATAACTCAAAATTTAAAATTTTTGAGGTTGCCTTACAAAAATCCGAATTTTTTTATAGTTGCAGGTTGTTTGGGATTGCAAATGGGCCATATCGGTCACTATTTTGATATAGCTCCCCAATAGAGGTCGTTCCAAAATACGGTTTTTGAGACATAGATACCACATTTTTAAAGCAATTTAGCAGAAACTTTGCACTTTGCACTCTATTTTGACAAGAATTTATCACAGCAAAAATTTTACAAATCGGTTCATATTTTGTTATAGTCACCCTATAGAGGTCGCTCCAAAATATAGGTATTTAAGCAATAAATACCACATTTTCTAAGCATTTTGACAGAATCTTTGCAGTATGTATTTAATGAAGACAAGAATTCATCGCAGTAAACATATCAGGTAATATTTTGTTATAGTCAACCTATAGATATCGCTCCCAAAAATTCTTATTTAAGCCATAAACACCACATTTTCTAAGAAATTTAGCAGAAACTTTACAGTTTGTATTCTATTTTGGCAAGAATTCATCTCAATAAAATTTATACAAACCAGTTATTCTAACTAGGATATATTTTATATTGCTGTGGTACCCGTGTAGATCTAGGTCTCAAATAGTCCTTTGACGACCATAGGTAGGTAGGTAGGTTAGGGTGGCAGCCGTATTTTTTTATACAAGCTCACATAGACCAGTATAGGTCCCTAGTGTTACCACGGGCTGAAATGCCCCTCATCGAAACCAACCTGTTTGATATACAAATTTGTCGATATTACGAATATCGGTACTGGAAAGATCTGTTAGGCTGCCTAGAACAGCCGACCCCAGTATGTCCAGTCGTCGTTTACTCAGAGCGGGACAGTCGCATAGCAAGTGCTCAATGCTCTCCACTTCTTCCTCATCTCCACAGCTTCTGCAGAAGTCATTAGAGTCAATACCCAATCTTTTGGCGTGTTCGCCGATCAAGCAGTGTCCCGTCAGAACTGATACTAACGTAGACAATCTTTGCCTCTCTAGTGCGAGGAGATATTTTGATCTTCTCAGGTCATACCTTGGCCAGATTTGTCTAGCTACCCTGCAGGTGCCGATTTCTGTCCATCTTTCGTTGGACTGCCTGATTGCCTCTTGCCTAAGCCAAAGCTTGCACGTGGATAGTGGCGCACCAATATATGCAAATTCTTCGAGAATTTGTAATGTCGTCCCTTTCCTAGCAAGTTCATCGGCTTTGCAGTTCCCCGGGATATCCCTATGCCCAGGCACCCATATGAGGTGTATGTTAAACTGCTCAGCCATCTCGTTAAGAGATCTGCGGCAGTCGAGGGCTGTTTGTGAATTTAGGGATGTTGCCTCCAGAGAATTGATGGCAGCCTGGCTGTCCGAGTAAATGACAACGCCAGTGTTGGTTACTATGTTGCGACTCAGCCACTTGGCTACTTCCCATATTGCCATTATTTCGGCTTGATAGACACTGCAGGTATCTGGTAGTCTGTGAGCTATATCCAATCTAAGCTCTGCACAGTGTACTCCGAAGCCAACCTTTTCATCAAGCTTCGAACCATCCGTGTAAAAGTGGAGATGGTTTCTATTACCTGGTTTCCTTCCAACCCATTCATCTCTCGCGGGAATCATAGTGATGTAATTTCTCTCGAAGGTGTACACCGTTGGTATATAGTCCACTCGGTCGGTTACCATAGCACTACACTTTGATATTCTCATGTGACCGTAGTTTTTGTACCTCCACATTGATAGGCAGTTTAATCTTATTGCCGCTTTGGTTGCAACTTCTCTCGCCACAATATTACTCGGCAGTATATGGAGTAGGGCTTGTAGAGACTCGGTCGCTGTAGTCCTTAAGGCTCCGCTTATGCTCAGGCAGGCAGTTCTCTGAACCTTTGTTAGTAGGTTGGTCATGGTTAGTTTGTCAGTTGCCGTCCACCATACCACAATGCCGTATAGCAGTATAGGACGAACTACTGCTATATATATCCAGTGGACGATTTTAGGAGAGAGGCCCCACCGCGACCCTACAACCTTTTTGCAGGAATATAAGGCGACGTTAGCCTTCCTTACACGTTCCAATACATTAAGTCTAAATAACAGTTTTCTATCTAGAATTATTCCTAAAAAATTTTGCACTTTCAGAAAAGACTAGATCTGTTCCATTTATCCGAGGTGGAGGGTGCACATGTGGGACTTTATTCATCCTAGTAAAGAGAACCAATTCTGTCTTGTTTGGGTTTATGCCCAAACCGCTGCTTCTGGCCCATCTAGCCAATTTGTTCAGAGCCACCTGTAGAATGTCTCGGAGGACGTTTTCGAATTTGCCACTCACTGCGATTGCAACGTCGTCCGCATATGCCACGACCTTGCAGCCACAACGTTCTAGATCTAGCAGAATTTCATTCACCGCTAGGTTCCAAATTAGTGGAGACAGTACTCCTCCTTGTGGGGTCCCTCTGTTTACAAACCTTGTTAGAGTTGTGGACCCAAGACATGCTGTTATGCGTCTTCTGTTGAGCAGACTTTGAATTAGTCTAATCAAACTAAAGTTAACATTAAGATGTGACAGTGCCGCAATTACTGCATCTGAGTGAATGTTGTTAAAAGCCCCTTCTATGTCAAGAAATGCCACCATGGTGAATTCCTTGAAATGCAGGGACGATTCGATAGTGCTCACAAGTTCGTGCAGGGCTGATTCTGTAGACTTCCCCTTATTGTAAGCATGTTGGTTCACTGACAGGAGCTTTGTATCCAGGTTTTCCCTAATGAAATAATCTAAAAGTCTTTCCAGACCTTTCAATAGGAAGGAGGATAGGCTAATTGGTCTGAAGTCTTTTGGCCTAGTGTGTGATATCTTCCCCGCTTTTGGTATGAATACCACTTTGGTATCCCTCCATCGATTCGGGATGTATGAAAGCCTGATACAGCCTACATAAATTTTCTCCAGCCAGGGGATAATGTATTTCAACATTTTCTGCATTTCTGCTGGAGTGATGCCGTCTGGTCCAGGTGACTTGAAGGGCTCAAAGCTATTAATAGCCCAGCTTATTCTGGATCTCTCAGTCAACAAGCTAGCGACGCTCGCAGTCCACTCGCACTCTTGTTGGTCCTGCTGATCCTCTGGTTCTGTTAGAGAGTTCCCCGGGAAATGTGTGTCGAGCAGTACATTGAGCGACTGCTCGCTGTTTTTGGTCCAATTATTTGCCTCATCCTGCAAGTAACCCACTGTACAGGGTGAAGCTGATAATATTTTCCTCAGCCTTGCGGCGTCGGAGACCTTTTCCACTTCGCCACAGAAGGTATACCAAGAGACCATAAGGATTGAAAAAATACCAACTTTTTGTACTTCTCTGAGCTAATGCACGAAAAGTTAAAAAAAATGGTCGGATAATTTTAGTGGAATCAAAAAATTACATAGGTTTTCTTCTGACTAAATAAACATTTAAAGGAAATTGGGACATTTTAGACAGAAGCATGGTAAAGATTGCTAAACAATTCGCATGGGACATATACGTCCCAGTGGTCGTCAAAGGGTTAAACCATAAATACTACATTCTCAGCGTTCGTTTTTATACCCTACACCTCACTGTAGTCCAGCGTATTATGAGTTTGTGCACCCAGAAGGAGAAGAGATAGGACCCATCGTTTATTATACCGATCGACTTAGAATCACTTCCATGTCCGTCTGTCCATCCGTCCGTCTGTAGATGTATCGTTGTATTCAAAGTACAGGTCGTATTTATGGCCCGATTGTGATGAAATTTAGCACAGTGCTCTTTTTTTGAAATCAGTCAAAATCGGTTCAGATTTAGATATAGTCCATATACAGGGTGGATGATATGTATTGCAACCAACTTCAGGTTGCTATCATTTCTAAACCGCTAGTCTGATAGCTGACAGATTTATTTCAGTGACAGTTCATTTTATTGTTTACAAGCTTACAAAAGCATTTTGATCTATTGCATTCAGAAAAAAAGTTATTCGTGATGGAATTCAAGCGTGATAGTGTGATTGCTTTGTTTTTGGGTGGAAAAACACAAGTGGCTATCGTTAGAGCCCTCCAGCATTTAAATGTGAATAAATCTTTTGTTCCTCGTACCATTGCTCGTTACCGTGATATTGGCTGTGTTGCATCGCGTCCAAAAAGTGGACGAAAAAAAACGGTAACAACACCAGAAATGATACGAAAAGTGAAGGCCAGATTTGATCGAAATCCACGCCGCAGTGGTAGAAAAATTGCTCGTGAGCTGAACATATCGCGAGAACGGATACAACACATATTAAAAAATGAGCTTGGACTAAAGCCATTGAAGTTCCAACAAGTGCAAGAGCTCACCGATGCACAAAAAAAGTTAGACTGGAAAGACTAAGGAGTTGCTTCGCTTGCACGATAGTGGCCAGTTACCGAATTTGGTTTTCTCCGATGAGAAGCCATTCCAAATTGAGCAGTTTGTGAACAAACAAAATGATCGGGTTTACTTGCCAAAGAGGTCAGCTGAAAATTTACACCTTCGATTGGCCACCAGAACTCAAGCGCCGCCGATGGTAATGGTGTGGGCCGCCGTAACGGCCGATGTATTCATCGACCATGGGGTCAAAATAAATACCGAATATTATCGGGAAAATGTCCTAAAGACAGTATTGAAGACCTGGGCAGACAAACATTTCGGCCGCAGACATGGACATTCCAACAGGACTCAGCATGCGTTAACCAAGAATGGCTTAAAAAGGAGGTTCCTCGCTTTATTTCTACCGCACAATGGCCACCAAGATCTCCGGATCTCAATCCCTTGGGCTTTTGCGCCTGGGGCATTTTAGAGAGTAAGGTTCGCACTCAAAAATACCAAAGTATCGATCATCTCAAGACGGCGCTTCGCCGGGAATGGGCCAAAATACCGCAGAGCCACTTTCGTGCAGCGTGTGATGGCTTTGTCGGCCGTTTGAAGGCCATAATTCGTACCAAAGGTGGCCAATTCGAACAAATCTAAACTGTTTCTAAAATTTTATGTTATTTCCGACATTTTTTGCTTTTGAACAATAAAATTTAAAAAGAAAAATAAAAAAATATAGCGCTTTACTTTGTTGCATTACATATCATCCACCCTGTATATACGTTACACCCGATTTGACATGTAAGCGCTGTAGAAACTTTATTTTGTATCAGATCAGTACGAAATTTGGCAGAGAGAGTTCTCTTATTGCATGAATGAACTCTGCCAAATTCGGGGAAATTCAGTTCAGATTTAGCCCCCATATATATCTTTCACCCGATTTGACATGTAAGCGCTGTAGAAACTGTATTTTATATCCGATCAGTACGAAATTCGGCAGAGAGAGTTTTCTAATTACATGTATAAACACTGCCAAATTCTTATCGCAATGCCCATTTTCGCATTGTTAGGGAGGTGTAGGTTATTATACAGTCGGCCCCGCCCGACTTTCTGTCTTTCCTTACAGGGCTTTTAATAATTTGCTTAAACAAAAAGGATCGTTTCATGATTTGCTCCATATCCAAAGATTTTTCCAGTAATAGAATTGAATGCAATCCATGGTGGAGGGTATATAAGATTCGGCATGGCCGAACTTAACGCTTTTACTTGCTATGTATGTATGTATATACCTGCTGTTGATATGTATTCTGTATCTGGTATTCCACCCTCTACAATTAACCAGCCATGGTTCGGATCATGGTGTGGTCGGAAGAGGTGGGTAAGAGTGGCTGCGTTGGAAATGTTCGTTAAAACAAAAGAATCTGTTCCGAAGATTGGTGTTAAAATTCTAATAGGCCACCATAGGTTAGGTTAAAGGACACGTAGCACACTACCAATTTGGCGTGCACCATTCCTCTCGGAGACCTAAAGGTCCATTGTGAATAAATTATAGATTGAAAAATGAGAGGGGGTGGAGGGAGACCCCAATAAGAAGTGAGAAGAGCGGAAAATATAAATATTGAATTAAAAGAGGAGAGGATAGAGGGAAGAGAAGTTCCCGCAGTGGCCAATACCGTTTAGGCAGATGGATGAGCGGTTGTCATCCCTAGCCACTTCAGGCAGCTAATATAATTGATGATGCTGACGATTTTTTGCGATGACAGAGCTTCGAGATCTTCGATCGTGAAGTCACCCAGGTAGCAGTGTCTTCATTTAGAAAGAAAAGGACATTGGCAAAGAAGGTGCTCGATCGTTTCAAGCTCCTCTTCGTCCGTACAGAGACGACAGTAGTCTTCTGCGTCCCGTTGCCACTTTGATGTAAACGCTCTAACGTTACAGTGGCCTGTGAAAACACCCACTAATAGGCGTAAATCCCTCTTTGTGAGGTTCAGCAAGTCGCTTGATCTGGTTTGTGACATACGTGGGCAGAGAGACCTAGCGATTTTACAGTCCGGCCTGGCTAACCAATTCTGGTTAACTTGATCCCTGTAGAAGCGCTCTATCATGCCGAAGAACTCACACATTGGTGGATACAGTGATGACACCGTACTAGTGGTTTCCATCCTTGGGACCCAACAGAGCTTGGCGTTAACTGTTAGTTTTTGCATTTCTAATATGCAATCATTTACTAACTTGGATTTAATGTCGTAGGAGTTCAGTGCCTTCAGAGCAGCCTGACTATCAACATAGATAGTTATGTTTTCACCCTGCCTGGAAAACCCCTCGTTTATTAAACGCAAGGTAACCAGGATGGCAAAAACCTCCGCCTGAAAGACACTGCAGGCGTCTGGCAATTTGTAAGATCTGCTAATGCTAAGAGATTCACTAAAGATGCCAGCCCCCGTTCCCACATCCATCTTGCATCCATCTGCGTGACCACGAAAGGGGAGATCACCATCCAGCCAAACTGATCTAGAAGGGATCGTCGTGTCCAACCTTGTCGAGAAATTCAGAACAGGTGGCAACTAATCAGTTTGTCCCGTTAGAACCTTCAGCCTGGGCCTG
Source organism: Eudasyphora cyanicolor (assembly GCA_963930755.1). Lineage (NCBI taxonomy): Eukaryota > Metazoa > Arthropoda > Insecta > Diptera > Muscidae > Eudasyphora > Eudasyphora cyanicolor. The sequence goes on from OZ005734.1 coordinate 143,752,387, forward strand.
TTAGATGCCTCATTAAGGATCTTTGAGTGCCCGCAGTTTGAGTTACGCCATATATTGACCTATCGGTTGAAGGTTTGGTAAAGTGTTCATCGCCGCTTGCGGTGTGCTCGCTCTCGCGCCGGTTATGAATAGAGAATCAATTCTTTGAATCTTCTCTAAAGATTTTAGCTGGTGTCTTTATCCAGTCGCTTTCCACCACACCACTGAACCATAGGTGAGGATGGGACGCACAATCGCGATGTAAATCCACTAGATAGTACTTGGGCGGAGCCCCCAACTTTTACCTACGGAACCTCTGCAGGAGTAGATTGCATTCAGTCCCTTTTTGACTCTTTCCTTGGTGTTGCTTTTTCCAATTTAATTTCTGGTCAAGTATGACTCCAAGGTACTTAGCCTCTGGGAACAGTTTCAACACCACCCCGTCGAGAATGGGTTTATGGAAATCTTCTATCTTATTTTTCTTAGTGAATAGGACTAACTCTGTCTTAGTTGGATTGATTCCTATCCCGTTCGCCGTAGCCACCATGTATTCTCCTGCTTCGACTACTATTAAGAACATGAAGAGCAGACTATTTAAAAAATTTAAAAAATCGGGTTCGGGGACCGATTGTGCAAAGTATGCTATTGCCAGATCTCAATTTAATATTGAATTTAGCAGATGTTATGGAATCTACTTAGAGAAGTTAGCCCTCAATTTTAAGTCGAATCATAAATCTTTCTATGATTTTTAAATATGAAACGTAGATCTAATCCAAGACCTTATATGGTTAGAATGGATAGTGAGGAATTCTGTGGTGACCAATCAAAATTTTTTACATCAACCTATTCTTATCAACAGAGACAACTACACGTCCGGACGTGTACCCTCACAATATTCCTTCATTGAAGCAGTTGAGCATACCTTATATTGATTTCCCATTTGTATTTTCGAGTTTGGTCAAGCTTAAATCTTCTAATAGTGTTGGTCCTGATGGTGTACCTAGTATAATCCTCAAATATTGTGCCCAAAGACTTGCTATTCCGTTAACATTGCTATTTATTATTTCGTTAAAATATGGACATTTCCCATCCATTTGGAGAACATCTTAATTAACCCCTCTTCATAAATCTGGAAGCCTCACTGATGTGGGGAATTATCGTGGAATCGCAAAATTTAGTATAATTCCAAAACTTTTTGAGAAAATGGTTATTGGGATTTTATCTCATAAAGTATCGTCTATTCTAAGTCAACATGGATTTTGTAAATTTCTTTCAACGGTGACAAATTTAGTGCAATTTTCTTCTCAGGTTATAAACGAGTTTGTTCTTGGTAATCAGACAGACGTAATTTATACAGATTTTAGTAAAGCTTTCGACAGAGCCAATCACCAATCTTAATACATAAGCTGGATCTTATTGGTTTTAGTAACAACTTATTGCATTGGATATCTTATCTTGATAGACGTATTCAGATTGTGAAATTTGGTAGATCCTGTTCTGATCCGATTTTGGTTCCATCTGGGGTTCCCCCAGGTAGCCATATTGGTCCCATTCTGCTTTTGCTATTCATCAACGATTTGCCAGATTCAATTTCTAGTTAAAATTTGCTGATGTATGCAGATGATGTTATGATATTTTATTCTTATAAAACATCTGAAGATTCAATGCTCCTTCAAAATGATTTGATTAATTTTGGAAAATGGTGTGATATAAATTGCATGGACCTCAATCTTAAGAAATGTAAACATATGTGTTTCTCTAGGTCGAGGGCGATTCCATCCAGTTTTAGTCTTCATGGTTCCAATTTAGATACTGTTGAATCCTTTGTGGATCTTGGTATATTGATGGATCCTAAACTCAATTTCAATAATCACATAATTACAATGGTGAATAAAGCTTATGGCGTGCTTGGTTTCATAAAGCGATGGGCGAAAGAATTCGTAGATCCATATGTAACTAGGCAGTTATATACGTCACTAGTTAGACCTATTCTAGAATATGGGTCCGTAGTGTGGGACCCCCAGTACGGGACTTACGTTGATAAGATTGAATCGGTTCAAAAACAATTTTTAGTATTCGCTTTAAGACATCTTCATTGGAATAGTGATTTTAGTCTTCCACCCTATACTAGCAGGTTGAGTTTGATAAGACTGCCTACTCTCAAGAGTAGACGTATTATGCTAAACACAACCATGGTGCTGAAAGTTATAAATGGTGATGTTCCTTCTAATTTTATTTTGTCTAGGATTGGATTCAATGTACCTTGTAGACCTTCCAGATATTACCAATTATTACATATTGATTTTCAACGTACCAATTATTCTTCGGCAGAGCCCATTCGTAGAATGTGCATGGATTTTAACACTTTATATGAAGTTATTGACATTGATGTAGAAATTGATGTAGTTAGATCTAGAATAATATCTTTTTTAAATGTGTAAGTAGACTACTTTTATTGTTTGCATGTGCCGGCCGATGAAATTTTTCTGTAGCTGGTATTTCCACCCTCTACTATTAACCCGCCATGGTCCGGATCATGGTGTGTACGCAATCCCTACGTCATGGGGATGTGGCCCCCTCGGTCGGAAGGGGCGGGTAAGAGTGGTTGCGTTGGGAACGTTCGTTAAAAAAAAAAAAAAACAAAAAAAATTATTTGATTAATTTTGGAAAATGGTGTGATATAAATTGCATGGACCTCAATCTTAAGAAATGTAAACATATGTGTTTCTCTAGGTCGAGGGCGATGGAAAGTTTTAGTCTTCATGGTTCCAATTTAGATACTGTTGAATCCTTTGTGGATCTTGGTACATTGATGGATCCTAAACTCAATTTCAATAATCACATAATTACAATGGTGAATAAAGCTTATGGCGTGCTTGGTTTCATAAAGCGATGGGCGAAAGAATTCGTAGATCCATATGTAACTAGGCAGTTATATACGTCACTAGTTAGACCTATTCTAGAATATGGGTCCGTAGTGTGGGACCCCCAGTACGGGACTTACGTTGATAAGATTGAATCGGTTCAAAAACAATTTTTATTATTCGCTTTAAGACATCTTCATTGGAATAGTGATTTTAGTCTTCCACCCTATACGAGCAGGTTGAGTTTGATAAGACTGCCTACTCTTGAGAGTAGACGTATTATGCTGAACACCACTGTTCACGTACGCAGCATTGTCTCAACCTGATCAATACCGGTCGCTTATTGACATCACTGGAATCTCCTCTACACCTCTCTTCGGAGACCTAATTCGCTTAGTACGGATGTGTTAGAGTGCAGATTGCCACTGGGCGGTGGTTGTTGTGTGGCTGCCTTGCATTATCCTCGGGTCTCTCTCTTTCCTCGCACTTTCTAAGGAGTCTGACTCTTCTAAGATCATAGTAGTAGTGGTAGTACCAATTATTGCGTATTGATTTTCAACGTACAAGTTACGAATCTGCAGAGCCATCCGTAGAAAATGCGTAGACTTTAACACATTATATATGCTATTATTGACTTTAATGTAGGAATAGATATAGTAAAATCTATAATCATATCCTATTTGAATCAGTAGTGTAGTGCTGATTTATGTGTGTTCTTTATTTAACTAAACAAAATTATACTCTTTTTATACTCTCCACTATAGGATAGGGGGTATATTCATTTTGTCACTCCGTTTGTAACACCTCTAAATATTGATCTGAGACCCCATAAAGTATATATCGCTCACTCACTTCAAGAGTGACATAACTCAAAATTTAAAATTTTTGAGGTTGCCTTACAAAAATCCGAATTTTTTTATAGTTGCAGGTTGTTTGGGAATGCAAATGGGCCATATCGGTCACTATTTTGATATAGCTCCCCAATAGAGGTCGTTCCAAAATACGGTTTTTGAGACATAGATACCACATTTTTAAAGCAATTTAGCAGAAACTTTGCACTTTGCACTCTATTTTGACAAGAATTTATCACAGCAAAAATTTTACAAATCGGTTCATATTTTGTTATAGTCACCCTATAGAGGTCGCTAAAAAATATACGTTTTTAAGCAATAAATACCACATTTTCTAAGCATTTTGACAGAATCTTTGCAGTATGTATTTAATGAAGACAAGAATTCATCGCAGTAAACATATCAGATAATATTTTGTTATAGTCAACCTATAGATATCGCTCCCAAAAATTCTTATTTAAGCCATAAACACCACATTTTCTAAGAAATTTAGCAGAAACTTAACAGTTTGTATTCTATTTTGGCAAGAATTCATCTCAATAAAATTTATACAAACCAGTTATTCTAACTAGGATATATTTTATATTGCTGTGGTACCCGTGTAGATCTAGGTCTCAAATAGTCCTTTGACGACCATAAGGATTGAAAAAATACCAACTTTTTGTACTTCTCTGAGCTAATGCACGAAAAATTAAAAAAAATGGTCGGATAATTTTAGTGGAATCAAAAAATTACATAGGTTTTCTTCTGACTAAATAAACATTTAAAGGAAATTGGGACATTTTAGACAGAAGCATGGTAAAGATTGCAAAACAATTCGCATGGGACATATACGTCCCAGTGGTCGTCAAAGGGTTAAACCATAAATACTACATTCTCAGCGTTCGTTTTTATACCCTACACCTCACTGTAGTCCAGCGTATTATGAGTTTGTGCACCCAGAAGGAGAAGAGATAGGACCCATCGTTTATTATACCGATCGACTTAGAATCACTTCCATGTCCGTCTGTCCATCCGTCCGTCTGTAGATGTATCGTTGTATTCAAAGTACAGGTCGTATTTATAGCCCGATTGTGATGAAATTTAGCACAGTGCTCTTTTTTTGAAATCAGTCAAAATCGGTTCAGATTTAGATATAGTCCATATACAGGGTGGATGATATGTATTGCAACCAACTTCAGGTTGCTATCATTTCTAAACCGCTAGTCTGATAGCTGACAGATTTATTTCAGTGACAGTTCATTTTATTGTTTACAAGCTTACAAAAGCATTTTGATCTATTGCATTCAGAAAAAAAGTTATTCGTGATGGAATTCAAGCGTGATAGTGTGATTGCTTTGTTTTTGGGTGGAAAAACACAAGTGGCTATCGTTAGAGCCCTCCAGCATTTAAATGTGAATAAATCTTTTGTTCCTCGTACCATTGCTCGTTACCGTGATATTGGCTGTGTTGCATCGCGTCCAAAAAGTGGACGAAAAAAACGGTAACAACACCAGAAATGATCCGAAAAGTGAAGGCCAGATTTGATCGAAATCCACGCCGCAGTGGTAGAAAAATTGCTCGTGAGCTGAACATATCGCGAGAACGGATACAACACATATTAAAAAATGAGCTTGGACTAAAGCCATTGAAGTTCCAACAAGTGCAAGGGCTCACCGATGCACAAAAAAAAGTTAGACTGGAAAGAATAAGGAGTTGCTTCGCTTGCACGAAAGTGGCCAGTTACCGAATTTGGTTTTCTCCGATGAGAAGCCATTCCAAATTGAGCAGTTTGTGAACAAACAAAATGATCGGGTTTACTTGCCAAAGAGGTCAGCTGAAAATTTACACCTTCGATTGGCCACCAGAACTCAAGCGCCGCCGATGGTAATGGTGTGGGCCGCCGTAACGGCCGATGGTCGCTCCCCGCTCGTATTCATCGACCATGGGGTCAAAATAAATACCGAATATTATCGGGAAAATGTCCTAAAGACAGTATTGAAGACCTGGGCAGACAAACATTTCGGCCGCAGACATGGACATTCCAACAGGACTCAGCATGCGTCAACCAAGAATGGCTTAAAAAGGAGGTTCCTCGCTTCATTTCTACCGCACAATGGCCACCAAGATCTCCGGATCTCAATCCCTTGGGCTTTTGCGCCTGGGGCATTTTAGAGAGTAAGGTTCGCACTCAAAAATACCAAAGTATCGATCATCTCAAGACGGCGCTTCGCCGGGAATGGGCCAAAATACCGCAGAGCCACTTTCGTGCAGCGTGTGATGGCTTTGTCGGCCGTTTGAAGGCCATAATTCGTACCAAAGGTGGCCAATTCGAACAAATCTAAACTGTTTCTAAAATTTTATGTTATTTCCGACATTTTTTGCTTTTGAACAATAAAATTTAAAAAAAAAAATAAAAAAATATAGCGCTTTACTTTGTTGCATTACATATCATCCACCCTGTATATACGTTACACCCGATTTGACATGTAAGCGCTGTAGAAACTTTATTTTGTATCAGATCAGTACGAAATTTGGCAGAGAGAGTTCTCTTATTGCATGAATGAACTCTGCCAAATTCGGGGAAATTCAGTTCAGATTTAGCCCCCATATATATCTTTCACCCGATTTGACATGTAAGCGCTGTAGAAACTGTATTTTATATCCGATCAGTACGAAATTCGGCAGAGAGAGTTTTCTAATTACATGTATAAACACTGCCAAATTCTTATCGCAATGCCCATTTTCGCATTGTTAGGGAGGTGTAGGTTATTATACAGTCGGCCCCGCCCGACTTTCTGTCTTTCCTTACAGGGCTTTTAATAATTTGCTTAAACAAAAAGGATCGTTTCATGATTTGCTCCATATCCAAAGATTTTTCCAGTAATACAATTGAATGCAATCCATGGTGGAGGGTATATAAGATTCGGCATGGCCGAACTTAACGCTTTTACTTGCTATGTATGTATGTATATACCTGCTGTTGATATGTATTCTGTATCTGGTATTCCACCCTCTACAATTAACCAGCCATGGTTCGGATCATGGTGTGGTCGGAAGAGGTGGGTAAGAGTGGCTGTGTTGGAAATGTTCGTTAAAACAAAAGAATCTGTTCCGAAGATTGGTGTTAAAATTCTAATAGGCCACCATAGGTTAGGTTAAAGGACACGTAGCACACTACCAATTTGGCGTGCACCATTCCTCTCGGAGACCTAAAGGTCCATTGTGAATAAATTATAGATTGAAAAATGAGAGGGGGTGGAGGGAGACCCCAATAAGAAGTGAGAAGAGCGGAAAATATAAATATTGAATTAAAAGAGGAGAGGATAGAGGGAAGAGAAGTTCCCGCAGTGGCCAATACCGTTTAGGCAGATGGATGAGCGGTTGTCATCCCTAGCCACTTCAGGCAGCTAATATAATTGATGATGCTGACGATTTTTTGCGATGACAGAGCTTCGAGATCTTCGATCGTGAAGTCACCCAGGTAGCAGTGTCTTCATCTAGAAAGAAAAGGACATTGGCAAAGAAGGTGCTCGATCGTTTCAAGCTCCTCTTCGTCCGTACAGAGACGACAGTAGTCTTCTGCGTCCCGTTGCCACTTTGATGTAAACGCTCTAACGTTACAGTGGCCTGTGAAAACACCCACTAATAGGCGTAAATCCCTCTTTGTGAGGTTCGGCAAGTCGCTTGTTCTGGTTTGTGACATACGTGGGCAGAGAGACCTAGCGATTTTACAGTCCGGCCTGGCTAACCAATTCTGGTTAACTTGATCCCTGTAGAAGCGCTCTATCATGCCGAAGAACTCACACATTGGTGGATACAGTGATGACACCGCACTAGTGGTTTCCATCCTTGACCCATTCTGTGCGAGCTCATCATCATTCTCGTTTCCAGTGATGTCACAGTGTCCCGGGACCCAACAGAGCTTGGCGTTAACTGTTAGTTTTTGCATTTCTAATATGCAATCATTTACTAACTTGGATTTAATGTCGTAGGAGTTCAGTGCCTTCAGAGCAGCCTGACTATCAACATAGATAGTTATGTTTTCACCCTGCCTGGAAAAACCTTCGTTTATTAAACGCAAGGTAACCAGGATGGCAAAAACCTCCGCCTGAAAGACACTGCAGGCGTCTGACAATTTGTAAGATCTGCTAATGCTAAGAGATTCACTAAAGATGCCAGCCCCCGTTCCCACATCCATCTTGCATCCATCTGCGTGACCACGAAAGGGGAGATCACCATCCAGCCAAACTGATCTAGAAGGGATCGTCGTGTCTAACCTTGTCGAGAAATTCAGAACAGGTGGCAACTAATCAGTTTGTCCCGTTAGAACCTTCAGCCTGGGCCTGTTAGATGCCTCATTAAGGATCTTTGAGTGCCCGCAGTTTGAGTTACGCCACATAAGTAATTCGCGGAGTCTAGGAGCACACTTGGCGGCGCTACACTTAATATATTGACCTATCGGTTGAAGGTTTAGTAAAGTGTTCATCGCCGCTTTCGGTGTGCTCGCTCTCGCGCCGGTTATGAATAGAGAATCAATTCTTTGAATCTTCTCTAAAGATTTTAGCTGGTGTCTTTATCCAGTCGCTTTCCACCACACCACTGAACCATAGGTGAGGATGGGACGCACAATCGCGGTGTAAATCCACTAGATAGTACTTGGGCGGAGCCCCCAACTTTTACCTACGGAACCTCTGCAGGAGTAGATTGCATTCAGTCCCTTTTTGACTCTTTCCTTGGTGTTGCTTTTTCCAATTTAATTTCTGGTCAAGTATGACGCCAAGGTACTTAGCCTCTGGGGACAGTTTCAACTCCACCCCGTCGAGAATGGGTTTATGGAAATCTTCTATCTTATTTTTCTTAGTGAATAGGACTAACTCTGTCTTAGTTGGATTGATTCCTAGCCCGTTCGCCGTAGCCACCATGGTATTCTCCTGCTTCGACTACTATTAAGAACATGAAGAGCAGACTATTTAAAAAATTTAAAAAATCGGGTTCGGGGACCGGTTGTGCAAAGTATGCTATTGCCAGATCTCAATTTAATATTGAATTTAGCAGATGTTATGGAATCTACTTAGAGAAGTTAGCCCTCAATTTTAAGTCGAATCATAAATCTTTCTATGATTTTTAAATATGAAACGTAGATCTAATCCAAGACCTTATATGGTTAGAATGGATAGTGAGGAATTCTGTGGTGACCAATCAAAATTTTTTACATCAACCTATTCTTATCAACAGAGACAACTACACGTCCGGACGTGTACCCTCACAATATTCCTTCATTGAAGCAGTTGAGCATACCTTATATTGATTTCCCATTTGTATTTTCGAGTTTGGTCAAGCTTAAATCTTCTAATAGTGTTGGTCCTGATGGTGTACCTAGTATAATCCTCAAATATTGTGCCCAAAGACTTGCTATTCCGTTAACATTGCTATTTATTATTTCGTTAAAATATGGACATTTCCCATCCATTTGGAGAACATCTTAATTAACCCCTCTTCATAAATCTGGAAGCCTCACTGATGTGGGGAATTATCGTGGAATCGCAAAATTTAGTATAATTCCAAAACTTTTTGAGAAAATGGTTATTGGGATTTTATCTCATAAAGTATCGTCTATTCTAAGTCAACATGGATTTTGTAAATTTCTTTCAACGGTGACAAATTTAGTGCAATTTTCTTCTCAGGTTATAAACGAGTTTGTTCTTGGTAATCAGACAGACGTAATTTATACAGATTTTAGTAAAGCTTTCGACAGAGCCAATCTTAATACATAAGCTTTTTTTTCATACAGGTCGCCAAAACGGGAGATTAGGCGCCCGGGAAATGCATCCTTCAGCATATCGGTTGTGGCACGTGCAGTGTGTGCCGTTGCACCGTCCTGTTGGAACCACATGTTTTCCAATCCCAATTCATCAAGTTGCGGCAAAAAGAACTCGTTGATCATTGCTCTGTAGCGCTCACCATTCACAGTAACCGTTTGGCCTCCGACGACTCCTCCAGCGAAAACAGCACACCATACAGTGACTTTGGGCGGTTGTAATGGCTCTTCGTGGGTTACACGCGGATTTTCAGTGCCCCAGAAGCGTAAATTTTGCTTATTTACGTACCCGCTAAGATGGAAATGAGCCTCATCACTCATGATTATTTTTGATGAAAAATCATCTTCCTCTTGGTCAAATAAATAGTTAGCAATATTCCGCGTTCTGGAGCAGTGTAGCGTCACATTGTGTATTAACGTGTATTTCGCATGTGTTTACTACACAAATGTCAAAACAGAACTGACATTAGGGGCCAATCGCAAAATTTATAGCATTTTCTGATGGGAGGATTACTTTTGTGCCACCTGTTATAACATCGATGTTCATTTCATTGTTGGGGTGACCATACTGGTTTAGATTGTTATTATCACAAAATATTATCATTCTTTTGAATTCTCATTTATATGTCCATATATTCTATCATGGCATGTAATTATACACCGATTCATAAAAATTTATTCACTTAGATTTAAGTAAATATTGTTGGAAAAAGTTTTTCTAGAATTAAAACAATATGTCAATGGAATAGTTTATTTACCCTGTTTGATTTCCACACCATAGAGTAGAGCGTGCTGAAGGTAATGTGGCAATGGGATCACATATAAACCAAGAGTTTTCTTTTCGCTGGACATTTATTAGTGATCATGGACAGCGTTACCGTTGTGCGACTAAAGTGGCATATTTGCCCCTTTTTTTCAGCCGTGCTACTTTTGCGCCACTTTTATTTCATGATACTAAATGTGTCCCTTTTCGCTTTTTTGTGCCACTTTTTGGCTTTTGTAAAAAATCTGCTTTTTATACTCTTATGACAACACTTTCGTACTAACGTACGGAAATGCCTAACGCGCTACGTTCTGAATTAGGTTATTTAATGGGATATACGCATATGTTAAAACGATTTACATTTATCTTTTGTATGTGTAAGCATATGAGAATCTATTTCCACCGTTTCATCTTATTGGTGAAAATTCTGCGAATAGGTCGGCGTCTATGCAACAATACAATTAATTTGAGTGATTTCTTAATTGTAACAATATATGTGTTTATAAAAAATCCAATTTATTTTTCATTAGGTTCATGTACATAAATATTATAAGCTTTTTTCTAAACAGATTTACAAAACAATACAAAACACATCTGTCCCAAGCACAGATCTAATAAGAAAGTATAAAAAAAGAAGTTACAAAAAAGTAACTATAAACAAAGAAATGTATGTGATAAAATATATTTAGTATACATCATAAGAAGTTTTGTATAACATTGTATTTTTTGTTTAGTTTTAGTGTAAATTAATGAAGTTTTTAATGTTACCTACTTATTATCTATGTTAAGCTTTGTTTTTTTATTGTTGTTTTTTTAAACAAAAACCTTAAAATCGATCCCCTGTCTAATGATCGGTTGCCCCTTTTTTCGAAAAAATCCCCTTTTTGTGCCCCTTTTTGAAATTTCCCAACGGTAACGCTGATCATGGAAGGGAGGGCCTATAAATAGCTAAGAACATCTGGATATTCAAACTTTTAGCATCAAATCCAGTCCAAATTCTCTTTCTCTGTTATTTTTTTCCAACCATCACAAATGCACGTATTTTTATCTATCAAGTAGCCCGTGGCAACCATTGTATTTAAGCCTCGAACCCCCCCAAACGACGAGCAGCAAGGCCGGAACTTTTAACGTGCATCAGCTTAAACAGTACAATTAACATTCATCCGCCACTAAATAAATCGTAGTATGCTACAATTCTTTGATCCATTTTCTGAAATAGATAAAAATCTAAGACAAGTTAAAACACATCCAAGCACAACAGCTGTCAAAAATTAACTAAACATTCAAAATGGCCGACCTTGTCAGCATAAGTAAGGGATATGAGTACCAACATAACGCTACAAAAATATCAAAAATCAAATACACGTAGCCCGCGGAAATTAAAAATTTGCGATATTCTTTGAACATACCTCGTATATCCACTTTTTTCAATATCCTAAAAGGCAAATAGCTCTTCAAGAAGGTAATCTGGCAACCCTGCTTGTGTCAAGTTGTGTTATTTGGTGCTCCGTCTATATAATTTTTATTTAATTAATTTTATGAGATTTAACTCGATTTTTGGTCTAAATTTTGTTCAGATACGTACATAAGTATTATTATTAGTTGTGTACTTATTGGTATCATTATATTTTGTTTCTTCCTAAATTTTGCGGAATTTTTGTTTCTGTAGGAGGAAAGTTCTCTGCCGCTAAAACAACAAGTGTTTGTGCCTTAGTGTCAAAATAATTGTGTTCTTAGTGTTAAAATAATTAAAAAAAAAATAATAAATTTTGTGTGTCTTTAATCGTGATTTGTTGCAATAGAAAATTTTTCTCTGTATTATTTTCTGCTTGTGATATAATTTTGTTGATTATTTGTTTCGGTAAAATATTTTTTACCGCTACAACAACAATTGTTGGTGCTTTTCTGTCACTGTGTGTGCTAGTTGATTATTGTTTCTATCGTTGCTTTGTGCTTCTGTTTGTTTGAAATATCAACAGAGTTGCCAGTGTATCGTATTTTATCTGTTTGTGGGGAAATATTTTTGCTCCTCATTATAAAATAGTAGAGGGTTTTTATTAACTATTATTTTTGATTTGATTTATTGCTTTGGTGTTATTTGTCAGTTTCGGTGTATTTAAACCCAATCTAAAAATGGCATGCAAATCGGTAACCTGTAAGATTACTTCCGACAAGGAAACATTAATTGAGTGCTGGCTATGCACTAACTTATGGCATGCCAAGTGCGCTGGCGTGACTGCTAGGGTGGTTGATGCGTTGTATGGTGATAAAAATGGTCTTCATTGGTGCTGCATTAAATGTAGAAAAATAAATATTGAATTTTACAACTTTGTTAAATCGTATACGTCTGAGGTGAATGATCTGAACCAAGACATTTTCAATGTCTACATGCGGTTCATGAACTTCACTGCTTTGATAAAAAATTACCCTAACCTCGAAGAGTATGCTAGTACGCCGGCTTCTTCTGGACAAAAAAGAAAAAGGCTGACGAAGAAGTTAAACATTGATCAGCCTAATGTTTCTGATCCAAAAAAGCCGGACACGCCCTCAACTCCAACAGTTACATCTAATCCTGTTGAGAGGGCAGCTCCATTGACTGCTCCTGCTGGAACTTCGCAGGAGGTAATTCCAGTTCTCCCTGCGGTTCCCCCCCTTGTGCTTCCGCAAGTGGTTGTTCCGCCACCTCCTACTAGGAATACGACGCAAAGAGCAAATAGGAAAGCGAAAACTCTGACTGTGGTGCCAGCCAAGAAAGTTGTTTTCATTTCACGTTTTGCCTTGGATACGTCCTCTGAGGATTTAGGCGACTATATTAGGTCCAAGATTGATGGTGATTTTTATTTGAAGACAGTCAAGATGAGATTGCCTTCAACCGCTACCAGATCATCATTTAAGGTTATTGTTCAACCTGAAATCTTTGATAAGTTGATAGATCCCAATTTTTGGCCTCCAAAGGCATTTGTAAAAGAATTTGTGGATAGGGTAGATAATCTGGCACGGTTACCTGCGAGGCATTCTAACTTGCCAAAAAACTAATAAACTCTCTGGTCATAGCTTATCAGAATGTAAGAGGGCTTAATACCAAATTAACCCGCTTATTTGCTGATAGCTTTGACTTCGATTTCACTGTTTTGTCTTTCACCGAGACTTGGTTGAAACCTGGTGTATTTGATTCGGAAATTTTATCTAATAAATACGTAGTATACAGAAAAGATCGTCCTTATAAAATTGGGGGTGGTGTCCTTATTGCTGTAGTTAGTTCGTTGTCATCAGAACGTGTCTTTGTTGACATAACTAACGACATCGAATTCATTGTTGTCTCTGTTAATTTGGGGAAAACCAAATTATTCGTCAGTTGCTCTTACATCCCTCCAAACTCGGAATTGTCTGTTTATGATAATCACTTATCGGCTATCGGCAGAGTGGTTTCGATGTTGAGAGATGTTGATCGAATTATAATTCTAGGGGATTTTAACTTACCCTCCGTTTCCTGGCTTTCATTGCCCGATACTGAGGCATTTATTCCCCTAAATTCTTCATCAAGCTCTTTTGAGTGGACCTGCGATGTTGTCAGGCGTTTTTCTGATCTCGATCTATTCCAGATTAATGGGATTCATAACTCAATTGATAAATTACTTGATTTAGTATTTGTTGATAATTCCCAATTATTCGATGTTTTCAGAATTTCTCCAATTTCTATACCGGAGGATAATTACCACCCTACGCTGGGTATTTCCATGACGGTGGACACTCCCTGTGTACACACCCCATGTGATGAGGGTGTAGTTTTTTGTTTCAAAAGAACAAATTTTGATTTGCTTAATGCTATGCTCCTCGACGTTGATTGGGATTGTATCTGCTGTTGTGATGATTCAACTCACATTGACTCAGCTATTGAGCAGTTTTATAACGTATTGAATAATTGTTTTCAACAATCTGTTCCGAAGATTCGTGTTAAAAATTCTAATAGACCACCATGGTATTCTCCTGCTTTGACTGCTATTAAGAACTTGAAGAGCAGACTATTTAAAAAATTTAAAAAATCGGGTTCGGAGACCGATTATGCAAAATATGCTATTGCCAGATCTCAATTTAATATTGAATCTAGCAGATGTTATGAAATCTATTTACAGAAGTTAGCCCTCAATTTTAAGTCTAATCATAAATCTTTGTATGATTTTGTAAATATGAAACGTAGATCTAATCCAAGACCTTCTATGGTTAGAATGGATAGTGAGGAATTCTGTGGTGACCAATCAATCGCCAATGCTTTTGCAAAATTCTTTACATCAACTTATTCTCATCAACAGAGACAATTAGACGTCCCCTACCCTTACAATATTCCTTCATTGAATCAGTTTAGCATACCTTATTTTGATTTTCCATTTGTATTTTCGAGTTTGGTCAAGCTTAATTCTTCCAATAGTGTTGGTCCTGATGGCGTACCTAGTATAATCCTCAAAAATTGTGCTCAAAGTCTTGCCCTTCCGCTCACATTACTATTTAATACTTCGTTAAAATATGGCTATTTCCCATCCATTTGGAGAACATCTTACTTAACCCCTCTTCATAAATCTGGAAGCCTCACTGATGTGGGGAATTATCGTGGAATCGCAAAATTAAGTATAATTCCAAAACTTTTTGAGAAAATGGTTACTGAGATTTTATCTCATAAAGTATCGTCTATTCTAAGTCCATTCCAACATGGATTTCGTAAAGGCCTCTCAACTGTGACAAATTTGGTGCAATTCTCTTCTCAGGTTATAAACGAGTTTGTTCTTGGTAATCAGACAGACGTGATTTATACAGATTTTAGTAAAGCTTTCGATAGAGTCAATCACAAACTCTTGATACATAAGCTTGATCTTATTGGTTTTAGTAACAACTTATTGCGTTGGATATCAACTTATCTTGATAGTCGTATTCAGATTGTGAAATTTGGTATATCCTGCTCTGATCCGATCTTGGTTCCATCTGGGGTTCCCCAAGGTAGCCATATTGGCCCCATTCTATTTCTGCTATTCATCAACGATTTACCAGATTCAATTTCTAGTTCAAATTTACTGATGTATGCAGATGATGTTAAGATATTTTATTCTTATAAAACATCTGAAGATTCAATGCTCCTTCAAAATGATTTGATTAATTTTGGAAAATGGTGTGATATAAATTGCATGGACCTCAATCTTAAGAAATGTAAACATATGTGTTTCTCTAGGTCGAGGGCGATTCCATCCAGTTTTAGTCTTCATGGTTCCAATTTAGATACTGTTGAATCCTTTGTGGATCTTGGTATATTGATGGATCCTAAACTCAATTTCAATAATCACATAATTACAATGGTGAATAAAGCTTATGGCGTGCTTGGTTTCATAAAGCGATGGGCGAAAGAATTCGTAGATCCATATGTAACTAGGCAGTTATATACGTCACTAGTTAGACCTATTCTAGAATATGGGTCCGTAGTGTGGGACCCCCAGTACGGGACTTACGTTGATAAGATTGAATCGGTTCAAAAACAATTTTTATTATTCGCTTTAAGACATCTTCATTGGAATAGTGATTTTAGTCTTCCACCCTATACTAGCAGGTTGAGTTTGATAAGACTGCCTACTCTCAAGAGTAGACGTATTATGCTGAACACAACCATGGTGCTGAAAGTTATAAATGGTGATGTTCCTTCTAATTTTATTTTGTCTAGGATTGGATTCAATGTACCTTGTAGACCTTCCAGATATTACCAATTATTACATATTGATTTTCAACGTACCAATTATGCTTCGGCAGAGCCCATTCGTAGAATGTGCATGGATTTTAACACTTTATATGAAGTTATTGACATTGATGTAGAAATTGATGTAGTTAGATCTAGAATAATATCTTTTTTAAATGTGTAAGTAGACTGCTTTTATTGTTTGCATGTGCCGGCTGATGAAATTTTTCTGTAGCTGGTATTTCCACCCTCTACTATTAACCCGCCATGGTCCGGATCATGGTGTGTACGCAATCCCTACGTCATGGGGATGTGGCCCCCTCGGTCGGAAGGGGCGGGTAAGAGTGGTTGCGTTGGGAACGTTCGTTAAAAAAAAAGAAGCAATTTCTAATAACAGGAATCTCTGTGATGATAAAAGGAAAGATTTAAGCGGTATTGCGCAACTCGATGGGCAGATCAATATGTCTGTCGAAATATATGATTCTAACCGGTAGATGGCGCTGGACATAATTACTATTATACACATTTTATTCAACAACATTAAAATTGACGAATGCTTTTGGACCAATTTTGTTGTATATATTTATTGATATATATTGTAAACAAAAAGCAAGCATTCATTCGAAATGTCCACCTTTGGCCTTCAGACATGCCTTAAGTCGCACTGGCCGATCATCAATAGCCGCACGCACCTCGTCCATTGGGAAAGTGTCCACCGCACGAATCAAAGCGGTCTTAAGAGAATTGATGTTGGGGTTTCTTTTGTGGCAGACCATGTCCTCTAAAACTGTCCACAATTTGTAATCCAGTGGGTTTAAATCAGGGCTTCCAGAGGTCCATTCTTCAGATGAAATTGATTTAGATTTATTTATTTGTTATACCAGGCACAACAAGATTATGGGCCTGTTTTTGTAATTTATTTTTTGTCACTTCGCACGTCTATTGGCAAGCGAATGAAATTTTTGGTTTTTGCACACTCTGTTTTAATTGTAAACAAAGAAGCTTTCAATTATCGCCAACATTTTGGTTCTTATAAGACATCAACGAACGAAATGAAATGTCAAATCTGACGATCAGAAAAATTCATTCGTGTCGGTTATTTTTACCGTCATTTTGAAAGATAAAGTGAAAATTGTTGGGAAAATGAATTAAAAAAATGGATAAACGAACCAAACAAGATGTATCTTTTGTTGAAGTATCCACTATAATTTCAAAAAACCTCTGTTTGTTAGTGTGTATAAAATGTATTGAAATCCTACAACTACACTGTTGCTTTTTAAATTGTTTCATAATACCTTAAAGTAGGTGACCCAAACAATCGTTTATTATACCTATCGACCTAGAATCTCTTTCTGAATTGGTTTGGTTTTGTCCGTCCGTCTGTTTGTAAATGTATTCTTGTTACCAAATACAGGCCACAATTATGCTCAGATCACTATAAAATTTAGCAAGAACTTTCTTTTTAACTCTATGACTTACTGAAATGGGTACAGAAGGTTTCCGATTTATATATAGCCCGTATATATACATATATGATCAATCAAGCAAACAATTGTATTTATTTTCGGTTGCTTGATTATTTCTCATTGTCTAGAATCAGCTGTTGCTACTTTTACAGCTGTTGGATAGGGTTGCCCCCGTTCTGATATTTTCGTGTGGAAAAAGCTTTGAGAAATGTCAATAACAACATGTAGGTAATAGTGGCATTTGACAGGAAGACGATGAAGAAAAGAGCTTTCTTAACCGAACGATAAGTGACAATGAACCAAATTAAAAACATGATCGCTTGGGTGAGAATAAGAAGAAGAAAATTATTGCTTGGGTGGCTATTGCACGTCTGCGTTTTGTTACATTTAGCTGAACAGGCTGTATATCTTATACGTGTTAGTGCTGGTTTCATGAATGTATAGTTAACAGGTTTGATAATTCATATTACTATTTTTACTGAAAGAAATAAAATTGCATTTATTTAAATAGATTAAATAGCTCATTTTTGAATTTATTGGCATTGATTATGCATTGTATGTTGTGCGGGAGGTTGTTCTAGAAACGTATACAGGATATAAAGAAGTTTCTTTCAGATACTAGAGAATCATATCTCGGTAGAATTAGTTTCATTCCTCTATTTGAACGAGCAAATGTTATGCGACTAAACAGGTATTCAGGCTCCTTTGTATATGTATATTAAAAATTTTATTCGAGAATTCTGATATATGTTCAGACCGTTTTTTGTTAAAAATGTATCTGGCTACATCATTATAGGCTACATTACAGAACAGTTTGCAAAGACTTCGCATCCGTAAAGATTTTGCTAACAGCATTTTTATCTGGAACGGTGTAGAATGTCGGACTGCCCATAGATTTCTTAACATACTATGAACCTTACCGACAGAGCAGTTTATATGGTTTGTCCAAGTAAGTGCAGAATTAAACATTAGACCTAAATTACATGCAGTACCCACACTGTCTATAATAGCGTTTCCAATTTTCACAGTATGGGGCTCAATGATGTCTGTTGCTCTTTTGTGTATTGTTATTAATTTTGTCTTAGAGGGATTAAGACATAATCCATTTATTTGGGCCCAGTTATATATCAGATTCAGGTCTGTGTTAATATTCCATACGCAGAATTCAAGGTCATTTCGTTTGCTACATGTGTAAAGCTGCACATCATCTGCATACATTTGAACTTGGCTAGTTACAGGTACATCAGGCAGATCATTTATGTATATGGAAAAAAGTAAGGGTCCAAGAATGGATCCTTGTGGAACGCCCTTTGATACTTCTAATATATCGTATCTTTGGTTATTAGCCACAACTAACTGTGAGCGTACAGAGAGATATGATGCAATTAAATTGCAGGCAGTATTTGAAAAGTGGAATAATTTTTGCAGTTTAAATACCAAAATTCGGTGATTTACAGTATCGAATGTTTTGCTGTGATCCACAAGAATTAGGAAGGAGACACTTTTGTCCTCCAGATGCTGACGAATACTTTCAACGACATCGACCAGAACTGTTGTGCAGCTTCGTTTAGCCTTATGGGCCGGCGCAGAATCCTGCTGGAAAGTCGATGCCTGGTTTTGGAATAGAGAATGGTTAAGTGGCTTCACAACAGCTTCCAAAACTCTTTCTTGGTAAACTTTGGCCGATGTTTTGACCCCTTGATCACAGAAATGCAAATCAGTGATCTCTTCGTAAGACCACCAAACCACGACTGTAGCTGGATGATGGCCTTTTTCGACCCGTGGAATCAGTTTAGATGCTTCCTTAGACGACCGTGCATACACCCTATCATTTTGTTTGTTAAATTTTTCTTGCACGGTAAAAATTTTTTCATCAGTGACCAAGATTTTTCTATATATTTTTTCTATATTTTTTCTATCAGCGTGCTTCTCCAAAAGACGTTTGCATTTTTATTTTCCAGTACGGTGTTTGAAAGTCCCAATTCTTTTTTGATAATTCGACTCATGGATTTTTGAGTAATATTCATCTCATGGGCCATGATTTTCTGTTTTCGGAGCTGATTTCACAGAATTCTTGACTTGACGCTTCGATGACCTACGACGTTCGAACAGTACGAGGACGTCCCGACGGTAGCGGTCTTTGACATCTCTAGTCTCCTCAAACAGTTTTATGCACCGGTAGACGAACATAAGACTAATCCCCAGCGGGCGGAGCGTTTTGAAAATATCGCTTTTTTATTCTACACTTAAAAAGCACTATAACAGTGATGCGGTTCTCATTGTCTAACAACTCCATGGTGAAAACTGAAACAGTTATGAATTCCCGTTACAAACTAACTCTATAGAGGTTAGGTTCAATTCTACTATGGTTATGAGTGTGATCAATGTTGTAACAGTATTTATGTCACTACTAAGTGCATTTTTTCCTGAAACTCGGGATGTATGCATGAAAAAATAAATGAATAACAAAGCAATACATCCCAAACAGGACGCGCATGACAACGTCTGTTGGGGTGAGCTTGTATATATTATGGATGTAAAGAAAGTGACTTTAGCAAAAGCGAATATTGAAATATATTTCTTGCGAATGCGAAAGCGAATAGTAAAATATGCATTTTTGCGAAAGCGAATGCGAATAATAGTTTGACTCCTTAGTACCAACAAATTTAAGGAACTGAATTGATACTTTTCCAGGATATTCACGCATTAAGATTGTTTTCCATATTTTTACCTCCTGTTACCACAAGGACAAACATAGTTTTGAAGAGAAGTGGCAGAGATTTTCCTTGGTATTAATATCTTCAAATTGTGTGAAGGGAATAAGGAGTTTTAACAAATGGGAGCGAATACTGAAATATATTTTTGCGAAAGCGAATGCGAATAATAAAAATGATGGTTTTTGCGAATGCGAATGTTAAAATGATGCGAATAATCCCTAGTATATATATATATATGGGCATTTCCTGCGTTCCGGACGGCAGGAATTTCATTAGTTTTTTCCAGTGATGCCATCTTTTTCCGAAGCAAAAGCGTAATAAAAAAATTTAAAAAGCGTAAAAGGGCGTAAATTCCAAACAAAAAGGCGTAAAAAAGCACTAAACTATAAAATTTCTTTAGACGGGCGAAGAAGACTACATTTTACCCTACACGACCCAATCAAAGCAGAATTTAAAGAAATATGTTTTGAAAATGTTTATCAGTGTCGCTTTCCTAATGAAAATAATATGTTTAAAAATTTATAGATGCATACAGGGGACATACACGTATCGGAATCTGAACTGAAATTTTTTGTTAAATTTGACAACGTTCGTTTCTCTCAAGAATCTGTTATCGGTTAAAAATTATAAAGATGTGTTGACAATGTCCATTTTAAAGCGCCTACATTCAACATCGGGATATAGGTGATATTGAGTCTATCGCCCCTGTTCTGGTACTAACCACACATTCATCTCACTTCTCACCTTTACTTTACGGGTTGAACAGCGGTGTCTTGCAACTGCAGAGAATATTGGTTGTCGAAATTATATTTATATAATGCGTAACGTGTGATTTGCCTGCCAAGTCATACGGTTTTCACACGTGATAGTGACTCGTAGAACACCTCTATCTTAAGACATTTCACGTGAGATGCTCCCGTATATCTAAATCTGAACCATTTTTTTTAATTTGGTAGTGTTCATTCCTGTTTGAAGGAACTACTATATACTAAATTGTATGTACATCTGATGAGGAACGGCTATTCTATGGCGCTTAGACTCAAAGATCTAAACCTGCAAAAATTTCAAAAAATGCCAGAGTTTATTATAAGCTCAAACAACTTTCGAAAGATTTGATACAAATTGTGGCGTCTATTCCGTGTAGATGCCAAATCGGGATGTAGCAAAATAGGCTAATTTCGTTATGTTACCAGATGTGATCTGAAAAATGTACAAAAAAAACCTCAAAAACACTAACGAAAAATTTTGAAAGCGTGCAGTTAGTGCTTTTTCGTCGCCTGTCGTAGCGAACGGACGTGTTATCGCAGAGCGGATAGTTTTTAACCTATTACGCAATACCTATTCACCTACCTACTACGCAACCAGGAGGTTTGTTGTTTATAAAGCGTAGGTTGAATTGGATGCATCGGTCTCTGGACAGAAATTTCTGAGCTCAGTCTGGAAGGCCTATACCGACGTACCTATTACGGGCTAATACTGGCTATGGGGGTGTCTCCCCCAACTAATTTATGATTAAACCAAAAAAGACGAAGGAGATTACGGCGCAGGGGAGGGAAAACCCAGTGCCGGCGACAAGCGTTGATTCACTCACGAGTCATGTGTCGTCGCTATCGAACAATCGTGAGCAAGCAACTTCTACGAGCTTTGGTGCCTTGGATCCCGTAGTCGAAAATGAAACAAGAGCACATCCAGCCGCAGGCAAAACAAATGATAAGACAGATGAAGCAAAACCCAGCCGGGGCTTTAAGCAACCCCAGCCTTTAAAAGCCATTGGGGACTCTGACTCTGAATCATCAAATGAAAACAATATCACTATTGTTGCTAACTCAAAAAGACTGTCAGGGGCACAAAGAAGGAAACTGAATAAGTTGAACCGACAGAACCTATTACGGGATGAACCTGACAATTCTACCTCCAATACAAATATGGAGGCCGCTAAAAGAGTCAGGTCTCCCGAAGAACATAGTGCTGTGAAAGTGACTAAGAAGAAAAAGGGCTCGCCGTCTTCCAGTAATTCGGATAAGGCTAACGTAACTACACAAAAGGAGGTCTCTAGTCTGGGTCCTTCGATTGTGGGCGGTAAAGTTGACCCAATAACTCAGTTCAAGTCAACCAAATCATCCGTTAAGGATGAGACTTTAACCAAAAAGACTCTACAGACACGGAAAAATCAATTGGCCATAAAGAAGGGTAAGAAGCCACCGTCTTATTCTAATATAGCTAAACAACATTTTCGAGACGATCTATGCTACGCCATAATTTATAGCAGTAGTGCATCTGGCAGAAGACCAAAAGAGTAACTTCGAAGATTTGGTCTATACGAGGGTAGCGGAATACGTCCTCGAATCTAAGGATGAACCACCAATCGAAGTAATGAGTTGCAAGTTTGAGAGGGGTGTTTTGATGCTAAGGCTGGCATCACAACGCTGTCCTTGTAAACCTTGTGGATAGCTTCCCCTCACCTTGGGACGTCGCAAAGCTAAAATTGGTAAGGAAAAGCGACATTCCTGAACTCATAAAAACGACCCTATATGTTAAGGGATGTCCCAGTAAGTTCTCATCAGAGTACATACTCGACATCATTGGCAAACAGAATTCAAAACTTTCCGTGAGAAAGTGGGAAGTCTTCTATAGGAAGGATGATACCGAGGGTACTCTCCTCGTGTTGGGCATAGACCCAGAATCCAAGAACAATCTTGTCATGGCGAAGGGCATGGCGTACTTCTTGATCTGGACAGTCTTTTTCAAAATTGGAAAGGTCCCGATTGGCAGGACAGATGAATCGAGTCCAAATATACTGTCTGAAGAGGCAAACACTGGTATTGAACGGATGGAGACAAGTGAGGCACTGCCAAAAACTGATGTGGAAGTAGTCAATAACACCACTAGTTCACCAATAGTACCGCCACTTTTGCAGGAAGTTCCCAGCAAAGGTGGTGATCAAAATAAAAAGAGCCACAAAACGATTCAAAACAATGAGGGAGCGACAAAAAATAACACCGCCTCCCAAAATTGTCGACTGGAAGATGGTGTAATAGGAAGTGAACGAAAGGAGGAGAATGACCCACTACCAAATAATGAGGGGTGGCACAAGATAGGATAAACTCCCAAAAGAAACATTTACTGGAAGGACAATGATTGAGGTCATCCAGATAAACCTCCACCGGAGCGAGACAGCATCCAACGCTCTGATTGACATCATAAATAAAGGCAAGGTTCATATTGCTTTGATCCAGGAACCATGGACAACTAGCAACAAGGTTACTGGATTAAACTATGTGAACTATAACCTTTTCTACGCTAACACAGGTACTCGTCCAAGGACTTGTATTCTGTGCCATAAAAACTTATGTTTTATTTTCTCTCCAGAGTTGTCAACATCGGACGCAACGGTGCTGAGGCAAGGTAATGGAAATATGTACCTGGCGTCGATATATCTGCCATTCGATGCGCCGACATTGCCACCTACGTCGGAATTACAACGTCTGGTGAGGGAATCCAAACACACAAGTAATGAGTTATTAGCTGGATGTGACGCCAACTCCCATCATATTGCTTGGGGTAGTACTAACACCAATAAAAGGGGACACGCCCTTATCGAATTTTTGAATACAAATGACCTCATAACTCTTAACATAGGAAACACTGCAACCTTTGTTAACAAAATTAGGGAAGAAGTATTAGATATAACGATATGTTCAGAAAATCTTATTGATGAGATTCATGAGTGGAGGTTTTCGGATGAACACTATCCTATTCAGACCACCGTTATATAAGGTTTAAAATTGCACGGCCACCGCCAAACCCCATAAGTTTCCGTAATAAGGCTAAGACCGACTGGACTAAATTCGGAAATCTACTTAGAAATCGATTGGAGCAGCCTACACGCTATTATCTATGTGCAGAAGACATTGATATCAATGTTAAGAAGATTACCGAGGCTCTTGTAAAATCATTCGAAGATAGTTGCCCACTTCGAGAAAGGAAATCTGCCTTTGAGAAACCCTGGATGACAGGACAAATTCGCTCGATTGGCAAAGATGTCCGCAGACTTTACAATAGAGCTCGACGTAAAAAACAATCAGTATATTGGGACGACTACCACAGAAGACTCAAAGAATACAATAAAATCGTTAGATCGGCGAAACGTAACTCCTGGAGGCTTTTCTGTGAACAGGTAGACAGCGTTAACAGCATGTCTAAAATGAAAAAGTTCCTCTCAAAAACTCATGTCCAAACCGAAACACTGGTGGATGAAACGGGTAAAAGGATGGAAACTATAGAGGATACCGTAAGGCTCTTGATGAAAACTCATTTTCCGACTGGTAATGCTGGACCAACAGAGGAACAGTTACAGAATGAAAATGTATTGCATCAAGTACCTATTACGGATATAACAGATGGTATGGTTAAAGAAGCGATAAAAAGTTTCTCTCCCTTTAAGGCTGCGGGACCGGATGGAATATTTCCAGCACTTCTGCAGAATGAGGTGGATCTGGTATCAACTCATCTGGCTGGAGTGTTCACTGCATGCCTAACCCATTCGTATACCCCAAAAAACTGGCAGGAATCAAGGGTGGTCTTCATACCAAAGCCTGGCAAGGCGAGTTACACGACCCCAAAGGCTTATCGACCCATTAGCCTTACTTCTTTCCTGTTAAAAACAATGGGGCGAATAATTGATGACATGGTCAAAGGTAAAATAGCGGATGACAGGCTAAAATTCAAACAACACGCCTATGTCAAAGGAAGATCAGTGGAAACAGCTCTGCATGAGGTAGTGCACCACATAGAAGAGTCCTTCAGTAAAGAAATGTATACACTTGCTGTTTGCATAGACATTGAGGGCGCATTTAACAATGTACAGTCCGATACACTTATCCAGTCCTTAGACGAGTTTCAGGTTGACCGGGCGCTGAAAAACTGGATCAACAATATGCTAAGGAATAAGTGGATTATTTGTGGGTCATATGACGTAAAAAATTAGAGACATGGTAAATCGTGGTATACCTCAGGGGGGCATTTTATCGCCTCTTCTATGGGTTACGACGATACACAGTCTCCTAAAAGCCCACACCAATGAAGGACTTAAACCAGTCTGTTATGCAGACGACGTTGTAATACTTCTAAGGGGCTTTCATCCAAATCTATTATGCAGAAGAGCTGAAGAGGCACTTAACATAGCATATAACTGGGCACAACCAAGGGGATTAAATGTTAACCCAGACAAAACAGAAATATGTCTATTTACAAGGAAAACGAAGATCCCACGTTTTACCCCGCCTCGATTCCTGAATAAGACAATTGCTATAACTAAAAAGGTAAAATACTTGGGAGTAATCTTGGATCAGAAACTGTACTGGAAAGATAATCTTGAAGAAAGAGTTACAAAGGCACACAGATGTTCATGTCGTTGTGCAGAAGAGCTATAGGTTTAAAATGGGGACTACGTCCAAATATGACTCACTGGCTTTACATGAGCGTGACATCAATGGACAAGAATTGCAACGTAATACCTTTGCAAAAAATTCAACGTATGTGCTGTCTAGGCATAAGCGGGGCATTTAGAACTGCGCCAACAAAAGCGTTGGATACTATACTGCACATCCAACCAATAGACATCCGTATAAAGTATGAGGCAGCCCTCACAGCAAGACGTCTACAAGTGATGGGTGAATGGATAAATCGAGACCACAAGTCGTACCATCAGAAGATTTTAGAATCTCTAGTTGGTCACATTCAAACGCCAGAAATCTCGGACCGCATTCCTGAAGTGCGGCTTACAGCTACCTGTGATACGTTTGTGCCAGACAGACGCTCCTGGGAAAATGTATCTTTGGCCCATGTGCCAGTGGGAACCAGCTGCTACACGGATGGGTCCCAGCGAGGAGGAAGGACGGGTCTGGGACTTTTTATTGATGAACCAGAAGTCGAACTTCATTTCCGCCTCCCTGACCATAACACGGTATTTCAAGCAGAAGTTCGAGCAATCACGTAGTGTGTGAACTGGCTCAGTAACACGAAAAAGCCTAAATATGCCAACATCTTCACAGATAGCCAAATGGCGATTAAAGCAAAAAATAACACCGCCTCCCAAAATTGTCGACTGGAAGATGGTGTAATAGGTAGTGAACGAAAGGAGGAGAATGACCCACTACCAAATAATGAGGGGTGGCACAAGATAGGATAAACTCCCAAAAGAAACATTTACTGGAAGGACAATGATTGAGGTCATCCAGATAAACCTCCACCGGAGCGAGACAGCATCCAACGCTCTGATTGACATCATAAATAAAGGCAAGGTTCATATTGCTTTGATCCAGGAACCATGGACAACTAGCAACAAGGTTACTGGATTAAACTATGTGAACTATAACCTTTTCTACGCTAACACAGGTACTCGTCCAAGGACTTGTATTCTGTGCCATAAAAACTTATGTTTTATTTTCTCTCCAGAGTTGTCAACATCGGACGCAACGGTGCTGAGGCAAGGTAATGGAAATATGTACCTGGCGTCGATATATCTGCCATTCGATGCGCCGACATTGCCACCTACGTCGGAATTACAACGTCTGGTGAGGGAATCCAAACACACAAGTAATGAGTTATTAGCTGGATGTGACGCCAACTCCCATCATATTGCTTGGGGTAGTACTAACACCAATAAAAGGGGACACGTCCTTATCGAATTTTTGAATACAAATGACCTCATAACTCTTAACATAGGAAACACTGCAACCTTTGTTAACAAAATTAGGGAAGAAGTATTAGATATAACGATATGTTCAGAAAATCTTATTGATGAGATTCATGAGTGGAGGTTTTCGGATGAACACTATCCTATTCAGACCACCGTTATATAAGGTTTAAAATTGCACGGCCACCGCCAAACCCCATAAGTTTCCGTAATAAGGCTAAGACCGACTGGACTAAATTCGGAAATCTACTTAGAAATCGATTGGAGCAGCCTACACGCTATTATCTATGTGCAGAAGACATTGATATCAATGTTAAGAAGATTACCGAGGCTCTTGTAAAATCATTCGAAGATAGTTGCCCACTTCGAGAAAGGAAATCTGCCTTTGAGAAACCCTGGATGACAGGACAAATTCGCTCGATTGGCAAAGATGTCCGCAGACTTTACAATAGAGCTCGACGTAAAAAACAATCAGTATATTGGGACGACTACCACAGAAGACTCAAAGAATACAATAAAATCGTTAGATCGGCGAAACGTAACTCCTGGAGGCTTTTCTGTGAACAGGTAGACAGCGTTAACAGCATGTCTAAAATGAAAAAGTTCCTCTCAAAAACTCATGTCCAAACCGAAACACTGGTGGATGAAACGGGTAAAAGGATGGAAACTATAGAGGATACCGTAAGGCTCTTGATGAAAACTCATTTTCCGACTGGTAATGCTGGACCAACAGAGGAACAGTTACAGAATGAAAATGTATTGCATCAAGTACCTATTACGGATATAACAGATGGTATGGTTAAAGAAGCGATAAAAAGTTTCTCTCCCTTTAAGGCTGCGGGACCGGATGGAATATTTCCAGCACTTCTGCAGAATGAGGTGGATCTGGTATCAACTCATCTGGCTGGAGTGTTCACTGCATGCCTAACCCATTCGTATATCCCAAAAAACTGGCAGGAATCAAGGGTGGTCTTCATACCAAAGCCTGGCAAGGCGAGTTACACGACCTCAAAGGCTTATCGACCCATTAGCCTTACTTCTTTCCTGTTAAAAACAATGGGGCGAATAATTGATGACATGGTCAAAGGTAAAATAGCGGATGACAGGCTAAAATTCAAACAACACGCCTATGTCAAAGGAAGATCAGTGGAAACAGCTCTGCATGAGGTAGTGCACCACATAGAAGAGTCCTTCAGTAAAGAAATGTATACACTTGCTGTTTGCATAGACATTGAGGGCGCATTTAACAATGTACAGTCCGATACACTTATCCAGTCCTTAGACGAGTTTCAGGTTGACCGGGCGCTGAAAAACTGGATCAACAATATGCTAAGGAATAAGTGGATTATTTGTGGGTCATATGACGTAAAAAATTAGAGACATGGTAAATCGTGGTATACCTCAGGGGGGCATTTTATCGCCTCTTCTATGGGTTACGACGATACACAGTCTCCTAAAAGCCCACACCAATGAAGGACTTAAACCAGTCTGTTATGCAGACGACGTTGTAATACTTCTAAGGGGCTTTCATCCAAATCTATTATGCAGAAGAGCTGAAGAGGCACTTAACATAGCATATAACTGGGCACAACCAAGGGGATTAAATGTTAACCCAGACAAAACAGAAATATGTCTATTTACAAGGAAAACGAAGATCCCACGTTTTACCCCGCCTCGATTCCTGAATAAGACAATTGCTATAACTAAAAAGGTAAAATACTTGGGAGTAATCTTGGATCAGAAACTGTACTGGAAAGATAATCTTGAAGAAAGAGTTACAAAGGCACACAGATGTTCATGTCGTTGTGCAGAAGAGCTATAGGTTTAAAATGGGGACTACGTCCAAATATGACTCACTGGCTTTACATGAGCGTGACATCAATGGACAAGAATTGCAACGTAATACCTTTGCAAAAAATTCAACGTATGTGCTGTCTAGGCATAAGCGGGGCATTTAGAACTGCGCCAACAAAAGCGTTGGATACTATACTGCACATCCAACCAATATACATCCGTATAAAGTATGAGGCAGCCCTCACAGCAAGACGTCTACAAGTGATGGGTGAATGGATAAATCGAGACCACAAGTCGTACCATCAGAAGATTTTAGAATCTCTAGTTGGTCACATTCAAACGCCAGAAATCTCGGACCGCATTCCTGAAGTGCGGCTTACAGCTACCTGTGATACGTTTGTGCCAGACAGACGCTCCTGGGAAAATGTATCTTTGGCCCATGTGCCAGTGGGAACCAGCTGCTACACGGATGGGTCCCAGCGAGGAGGAAGGACGGGTCTGGGACTTTTTATTGATGAACCAGAAGTCGAACTTCATTTCCGCCTCCCTGACCATAACACGGTATTTCAAGCAGAAGTTCGAGCAATCACGTAGTGTGTGAACTGGCTCAGTAACACGACAAAGCCTAAATATGCCAACATCTTCACAGATAGCCAAATGGCGATTAAAGCAATAACATCGGAAAGGGTCAAATCCAGAACTGTGTTGGACTGTAAAAGAACGATAAATGATTACTCAGCCCATGGTCAATTGCGTATTTGCTGGGTACCAGGACACAACGGAGTGATTGGAAATGAACGGGCAAACAACTTGGCTTCAAAGGGCAGAGAACTTCGAGTAATAAACTTGAAACATTGGAAACCTTTCGAAACCACGAAAAATGAGTTGAAGCACTGGGCAGTGATGGCTCATAAAACTGTGTGGAATATCGCAACAGTAGGAGCAACTGCAATGATACTGTGGGGTGATCGGTGATCCAAATGAAAAGAAAACAAGAAGCCTTCTGAAACTAAACAAGATCGATATTAGTAAGATGATGAGTGTTCTAACGGGACACTCAAGCTTACAAGCACATCTTCATCGCATAGTACTAGCAGGAAACGACGAATGCAGGGCATTCAGAGAAAACATCGAAACGATGGAACATATTCTGTGTCACTGCTTTCACACATGCAAGATCCTAACATTTCGGTTCCGACATATTACTAGACTTGACTCATCTCAGAGAATATGACTGGAAGATACTGAGAAAATTCGTGTCTAGTACCGATTTTCTGTAACTCGTGAGGTATAAAAAGATCATAAATAAGGAGCGCACAACAGGCCGAACCACTGGCTTAAGTGTATGTCCATGGATATGAGACGTTTAAACGTCTCCTCTCTTCAACCTAACCTAACCTAACCTAACCTAGTGCTTTTTTCCGTTTGGCACTAACTAAACACTTTTCGCGTATTGGGTATTCTAAAAAGCACTAAATCAGGTGCGAAAAGCACTAAGATGGCATCCCTGGTTTTCCCCATAACTTCGTTGATATCATGATACAATAATTGTAAAGGTAGTCTCAAGCTAACAGCTGATTACAATTTTTTTATTTTGGCGTGTTTGACAGCATTTTGGTTGTCAATCTCATTGTTTACATTCCAAATGTTTGTTTACATTTTTTGACAGCAGTGGAGAGCGAAAAAAGGAAACGTATGAGTTTAAATTGAAATTGGAAAAAAGTAATAGGAAGTGAAAAAAATAAGACTGAGTGAGAAAATATAATATAAGTGGAGAAAACAATAAAAAATTATTGTTGTTTTAGAATTATATTGTGTGTTTTTATTTTAAAAAATATATACTTTTCTAATAAGAAAAAATGCGCAAGTGTCGCATTTGTGACAAACGTGATGACCCTGGAAATGGATCGTTTTTCAAAATATCGATAGATGGAGAGCTCCGATGGAAGTGGTGTCAGGCTAGTGGTATTGCATTAGAAAGCGGTCAGTTCATCTGCGACGATCATTTTTTGCCCTCGGATATTGTAAGAGGAGCAAAAAAGAGCGTGCTATTGACTAATGCAATACCATTTGTTGTGTCAAACGCCACCTCTAGAGTAAGTAACTCCAGTATTGGAAGCAATGAATATTTATGTCCTTTTTCTAATTTAGTGTCAGTTTTCCATCGATAAGCTCCGACATTAATTTTAATGACGAGATGGATATGTCCTTTGGGTTAGTAAGAAACATATCAGTATAAATAAATTTGTTTGTTTTGTATATTTTTCGACCTATATTTTTAATTTAAGAAATTAATAATTGATTGAGCTCAAGGTCTTGTTTTGTTGTTATTTATTTTTTCATATTTTATTTATTATTGCCGATATTTCGCAATTCTTTGAATTGCATCTTCAGGGCTGATTTTAGTTGAGATTTTTTTCAAAATTGCTTTATTTTTTGAAGAAAAAAACTTTGGATTTCAAGTTTTGGTTTTCAAATTCTCATTAGCAGTTTTTTTCGTAATGTGCCCGTTCTCTGGTCAAATTGTTCAAGTTGGATTTCCTTTTTGTTGTTGGGTGTTTGCGAATATATTGGCCAAAATCATATGATTTCTAACACTATTAATTAATTTTTTGTTGGTGTTTCTGTTTTTATTTGTTATTAGCACAAAAAAAAAAACTTAATATTTCGTTGTTTTTAATTGTTGAAAATACGTTTTTGCTTTGTTTCTTTCGTTGTTTTTTTATATTTAATTGATTCTACGCTACTACCACCACGACGAACAATGGACGAACAGAAAACAAATAATATTTGTTTTCTGTTCGTCCATTGTTCGTCGTGGTGGTAGTAGCGTAGAATCAATTAAATATAAAAAAACAACGAAAGAAACAAAGCAAAAACGTATTTTCAACAATTAAAAACAACGAAATATTAATTTTTTTTTTGTGCTAATAACAAATAAAAACAGAAACACCAACAAAAAATTAATTAATAGTGTTAGAAATCATATGATTTTGGCCAATATATTCGCAAACACCCAACAACAAAAAGGAAATCCAACTTGAACAATTTGACCAGAGAACGGGCACATTACGAAAAAAACTGCTAATGAGAATTTGAAAACCAAAACTTGAAATCCAAAGTTTTTTTTTCTTCAAAAAATAAAGCAATTTTGAAAAAAATCTCAACTAAAATCAGCCCTGAAGATGCAATTCAAAGAATTGCGAAATATCGGCAATAATAAATAAAATATGAAAAAATAAATAACAACAAAACAAGACCTTGAGCTCAATCAATTATTAATTTCTTAAAATATAAATAAATTTTTTAAATTTTTATTTACAAATCTTTTTCTAGTATTCTTCCTGAAAATCCCTTGGAATACACAGATATGCGAACAGAAACAGAGTAAGATTATAAAATTAAATACTTCCTTCATCACTCTATGGCGGCACATATTGTACATTCGTTATTAAATATCAATTACGGCTTTAATTTTCTAATAAATATTAATATTGGCCACAGTTGCTCGTTCATTAAATTTATTTTATTGTATATGTATACTATTTAACACTACCTCTAGATGCATCGATTTTGAATACACAGTAGAACTCGGGATTTTTCATTGTTACATATGAAGACGTTCAAAAGCCACCACTGACATACGTGGCGTTCGATTGTTGCGTTCCAGGAATGTTTGTGACGTTTATCCTTATTGCGGTACACGGTCACGTTGCTTAGGCTGTTGAATGGTTTGCATGGTTTCTCCTGTGGCCGTCGTTTCTCTATTTACACTCGATAAGGGGGAGGAGAACCGTTGTCTTTAGTACTCGTTGTTTTCTTGCAAAAAATTCCTTTTCGTTGCCTTTGTGGTTTTTGCATTGCTGTAGCCCAAGATTCCAAATTCTTGGCGAAGAATTTAGCTGCTACTGCAACTGCCACATCACATCTCAAACTACTGCACTTTTTACGTCTTCTCTTCGATGAGGTACCTTGGCCAGTACCACCGGAGGGTGTCACATTAAGATAACAAAAATCAAAATCGAGATTTTATGACATTTTTATTTTTCTTCACTAACTTTTGTTATTTAACAAACAAAATTCCGAGTTTGTTGTTGAATTGTTGTTGTTGTGCTCACTCTGTCACTGACGTCTATCTGTCAGTTCAAGTTGACAACCAAAATGTCAAAAATACGCAGGGTTGTACCGGACTTTTTGTTGTTGGGCTTATGAGACTACCTTTACAATTATTGTATCATGGTTGATATTGATCTTAGGAATATTATAGTTGTTAGCCAATTTATAGAATTTTGAAAACTTTTTTAGTTTGCATTAAAATCGACAAATGGACGGCGTGACGGACGTCACAAAAAAAATCACGACTCTTGAGGTATATTGAGTGATTTAAAAATTTCAACAAAACTTCTTATATAAATAATACTTAACTTTGGACTTGCATATACTACAGTCAATGCTTCTTAATTATGAATTTACCATTTACTCTAAAAATGCAAAATTTTTTGAGATATTTAGATTTTTGTTGAATTCATGACGGCTGTTGATATGTAATTAAAAATGCCTTTTGGGGTATCTCTTAAATACCAGTGAATGAGTCCGTCGCCTGTCATTCTCCATTTCAAGCGTATTTACTACAGCTACTCCGCAAATACGATTTTTGATTTCAAATGTATTTAAATGCGTGTTTGACAGACGCTGACGCATTCACTAGTATTTAAGAGACACCCTTACCCTTAATGTCAATATTATACAATATTTCTCAATTTTTTTACGTAGAAAGATCAACAAGGTCTAAAGCTATAATTTCATGGCAAGATTGTTAAATTTGTTTATATACATAATGCGTAAATATGGCGCAGAAACTTTGAATACATTACTATACATTTTATATATACATATATACAAGGCCGGGTCGATTTGTGGGGAGGCAAAAAAAGTCGCCATTGCTCAGTGAAAATCGTATTCTAGGGATCAAAATAAGAAACTTTGCCGAAGGAACCATACCTCTAAAACGAATTCTGATGTCCCGGAATTTGGGTCGAACCACTTTGACCCATTTAGAGCGCTCCAATCGAGTCCAAATGTATGACCGACCCCCACTAACTTTGGAGGCCCCACCCACCCATGCCAGTGGCACACACCATGGAACCCCCAGGGGGTTCCATACATTTGGACTCGATTGGATCACTCTAAATGGGTCAAAGTGGGATTTTTTCCGGGACATCAGAATTCGTTTTAGAGGTATGGTTCCTTCGGCAAAGTTTCTTATTTTGATCCATAGAATACGATTTTCACTAAGCAATGGGCGATTTTTAAATCGACCCGCCCTAATATATACATTACATTTGTTCGAAGCTTGATGAAAAGGTTGCCTTCGGAGTAAACTGTGAAGAACTTAGTTGGGATACAGCTCACAGACTACCAGATACCTGAGGTGTCTATCACGCCCAAATAATGGCTATATGGGAAGTCGCCAAGTGGCTGAGTCGCAACATAGTAACCAACACTGGCGTTGTCATTCACTCGGACAGCC
Organism: Eudasyphora cyanicolor; assembly: GCA_963930755.1. NCBI lineage: Eukaryota > Metazoa > Arthropoda > Insecta > Diptera > Muscidae > Eudasyphora > Eudasyphora cyanicolor. The sequence continues at coordinate 143,786,561 of OZ005734.1, forward strand.
AGGCTGCCATCAATTCACTGGAGGCAACATTCCTAAATTCACAAGCAGCCCTCTACTGCCGACTTTTTTTGGGTATTTATCGTATTTGAATAAATTTGATATTGTTAGGGAAACACAAATAATCCTCGCATAAATATTCCGGCCATGGAAGAGAGGGGGATATAAATTAATTATGTTCAATATCTACTTACCCAGTAAACAATTATTTCCGAAGTGTCGGACGTCGGCAAATTCTCGTAAGTTTCATTAGACATTCAGCCGAATTGTCTAAATTTCCTTTAGACATAGAAACGCTTTTCTGTACAATATCGGTCAGACAATTCTGCACATTCTCTAAAATTCCATACGAGATTTACACGACATTTCTGCACATTCTCGGAAGGGATTTTTTGTTTCGTTTTCTTAATCAAGAACTATGCGACGTTTCTGCACATTCTCGAAAGCGATTTTACATTTTTTTCTTGATCGAGAATTATTCGACGTTTCTGCACATTATCGAAAGTGTTTACTGTTTTTTTTTTTCTTGATCGAAATTATACGACGTCTCTGCACATTCTCGAATGGTGTTTTTTTCTTTTCGGAAGGGAATTTTTGTCTTGTTTTATTTCAGTAACCATGTGCCAATAATTCAATTCCCTCAAAATAGCTAACTGTTAATTTTCATGGAATAGCATGAACTGGTTCTTGTTGTTGTTTTTTTTGCATACATTCTTTTGTTTGTTTTCTTACATCACCTCTCATTTTCAATTGTGCCACAAAACAATCAACACGTCGCGGATAAGCATTTATTTTTATTTATTTATTTATTATAATTATTTTATTTATTTATTCAGAAAAGTCGAACCATTATTCAGAAACCGGTCGGACAAATTGGACCAAATTCGGACGTTTTGTTAGACTTCCTTCCGAAACTGGTCCGACATATCGGACATACAGTCAGAAAGATGTCGGAAAAGTCGGACCGAATTCGGATGATTTGTTAGACTTCCTTCCGAAATTGGTCCGAAAAATCGGGCAGATAGTCAGAAAAATGTCGGAGAAGCCGGGCCAAATGCGGATGTTTGGTTAGACATCTTTCCGAAATTGGTACGACAAATCGGACAAATTTACAGAAACTTGTCGGAAATTCGGACCATTTTCGACTATTTTATTAGACTTAAAGCCTACTTAATTGAAACTTGTCGAAAAATAATTCCGAATTTCCCTCCGATTTTTCTTCAGATTTCAGACAGAGATGTGTCCGACAACTCTGCACAATCACCCGAATTTCCCAAGACAAAAGTTACCGAAGTCGTGTCAACCGCTCACACGGTTTTCTGAACAATTTCGAAACAAAGTCGGCATCAGAATCGGCTACTTGTGCAGAGTTTCTGACAGACTTCGGACGGAATTCGGAAGAAATTGTTTGCTGGGTAGGGACATCATATATATATATATATATGTTCCCGTTGTTCCTATAAGGAGCATAGGGCCTCAACAAACGCGCTCCAACGTGATTTATCTTGGGCAAGCAATTTTATTTCGCCCCAGCTTCTGTTCATGGTTGCAACTTCTATATCGACTTGTCGCCGCCATGTATGTGCGGGTCTCCCTCGTCTACGGTTGCCTTGCGGATTGCAGTCGATGGCATTTCGGGTTATGTCGTTTACTGGTCTTCGTAGAATATGGCCGATCCAGTTCCACTTGCGTTTCTTTATTTCTCTGACAATCGGAAGTTGGCTTGTTTCCGCCCATAGTCTGTTGTTAGTGATTATACATGGCCAGAAGATACGCATTATTCTTCGGAGGCACTGATTAGCAAACACCTGCAATTTGTGTATAGCTCGTGGGGCAGCGTTCCAGGTTTCGCAGCCATATAATAGGACTGATTTTACGTTTGTGTCGAAAATCTTTAGTTTCACTCGGCGGGATAGGGCTGGGGAGTTCCAAACGGGACATCATTGAGTAGCATAGACTAAAGTGATTAAGGGGTGGGTGGCATAAGCAGTTTAATATACACCTCATATGGGTGCCTGGGCATAGGGATAACCCGGGGAACTGCAAATCCGATGAACTTGCTAGGAAAGGGACGACATTACAAATTCTCGAAGAATTTGCATATATTGGTGCGACACTATCCACGTGTAAGCTTTGGCTTAGGCAAGAGGCAATCAGGCAGTCCAACGAAAGATGGACAGAAATCGGCACCTGCAGAGTAGCTAGACAAATCTGGCCAAGGTATGACCTGAGAAGATCAAAATATCTCCTTGCACTAGAGAGGTAAAGATTGTCTACGTTAGTATCAGTTCTGACGGGACACTGCTTGATCGGCGAACACGCCAAAAGATTGGGTATTGACTCTAATGACTTCTACAGAAGCTGTGGAGATGAGGAAGAAGTGGAGAGCATTGAGCACTTGCTATGCAACTGCCCCGCTCTGAGTAAACGACGACTGGACATACTGGGGTCGGCCTTTCTAGGCAGACTAAAAGATCATTCCAGTACCGATATTCGTACTATCGATTAATTCGTACATCAAACAGGTTGGTTTCGATGCGGGGCATTTCAGCCCAGGGTAACACTAGGGAACTGAACTGGTCTATGTCGCACCAATATATCCAAATTCTTCGAGAATTTGTAATGTCGTCCCTTTCCTAGCAAGTTCATCGGATTTGCAGTTCCCCGGGTTATCCCTATGCCCAGGCACCCATATGAGGTGTATATTAAACAGCTCAGCCATCTCGTTAAGAGATCTGCGGCAGTCGAGGGCTGTTTGTGAATTTAGGGATGTTGCCTCCAGAGAATTGATGGCAGCTTGGCTGTCCCAGTAAATAACAACGCCAGTGTTGGTTACTATGTTGCGACTCAGCCTCATGGCTACTTCCTATATTGCCATTATTTCGGCTTGATATACACTGCAGGTATCTGGCAGTCTGTGAGCTACATCCAAACTAAGCTCTGCACAGTGAGCTCCGAAGCCAACCTTTTCATCAAGCTTCGAACAATCCGTGTAAAAGTGGAGATGGTTCCTATTACCTGGTTTTCTTCCAACCCATTCATATCCGGCGGGAATCATAGTGATGCTATTTCTCTCGAAGGTGTACATCGTTGGTATATAGTCCACTCAGTCGGTTACCATAGCACTACACTTTGATATCCTCATGTGACCGTAGTTTTTGTACCTCCACATTGATAGGCAGTTTAATCTTATTGCCGCTTTGGTTGCAACTTCTCTCGCCACAATATTATATATGGAGTCTTGTAGAGACTTGGTCGCTGTAGTCCTTAAGGCTCCGCTTATGCTCAGGCAGGCAGTTCTCTGAACCTTTGTTAGTAGGTTGGTGATGGTTAGTTTGTCAGTTGCCGTCCACCATACCACAATGCCGTGTAGCAGTATAGGACGAACTACTGCTACATATATCCAGTGAACGATTTTAGGAGAGAGGCCCCACCGCGACCCTACAGCCTTTTTGCTGGAATATAAGTCGACGTTGGCCTTCCTTACACGTTCCAATACGTTAAGTCTAAATAACAGTTTGCTATCTAGAATTATTCCTAAAAATTCTGCACTTTCAGAAAAGACTAGATCTGTTCCATTTAACCGAGGTGGAGGGTCCACATGTGGGATTTTATTCATGCTAGTAAAGAGAACCAATTCTGTCTTGTTTGGGTTTACGCCCAAACCGCTGCTTCTCGCCCATTAGTCTAATCAAACAAGAGTTAACTTTTAGATATGACAGTGCCGCAATTACTGCATCTGAGTGACTGTTGTTAAAAGCCCCTTCTATGTCAAGAAATGCCACCATGGTGAGTTCCTTGAAATGCAGGGACGATTCGATAGTGCTCACTAGTTCGTGCAGGGCTGATTCTGTAGACTACCCACTACCCCTTATTGCAAGCATGTTGGTTCACCGACAGGAGTTTTGTATCCAGGCTTTCCCTAATGAAATAATCTAAAAGCTAATTGGTCTGAAGTCTTTTGGCCTAGTGTGTGATATCTTTCCCGCTTTAGGTATGAATACCACTTTGGTATCCCTCCATCGATTCGGGATGTATGAAAGCCTGATACAGGCTACATAAATTTTTTCCAGCCAGGGGATAATGTACTTCAACATTTTCTGCATTTCTGCTGGAGTGATGCCGTCTGTTGCAGGTGACTTGAAGGGCTCAAAGCTGTTAATAGCCCAGCTTATTCTGGATCTCGCAGTCAACAAGGTAACATCGCTCGCAGTCCACTCGCATTTTTTTTTGGTCTTGCTGATCGTCGTGTTCTGTTGGCGAGTTCCCCGGGAAATGTGTGTCGAGCAGTACATTCAGCGACCGCTCGCTGTTTTTTGTCCAGTTATTTGCCTCATCCTGCAAGTAACCCACTGGGTCAAGCTGATGGTATTTTCCTCAGCCATGCGGCGTCGGAGACCTTTTCCACTTGGCCACAGAAGGTATACCAAGAGCGTCTTTTGCGCCTTTCTAAGTCCCTTCTTATAGATCTTAAGTTGCTCTTTATAGGCATCCCAAACATTAGCGACCCCAGTAGATAAAGCCTTGTTGAATAGCTTGTTGCATGTTTTTTTCTTAGCCTTTAGCTCAGAAGTCCACCATTGGGGTTTAGTTTTACCCTTGTACCTTGCTTTTGGACAAGCTTCTTCAAGGGAACTATTGAATGATGTGGTGATATGCTCGACCAGATTATCCAGACCGGCTTTGTCATTCGGTTCGTACAGAAGTTTGGAGTTGAGGACTTTCTTGAAATTCTTCTCATATAGGTGCCACTTTGTCTTCCTGTGGACGGCAGGTTTAGCGAGTTTGAGCTCAATATAACGGTGATCTGAGAATGAGTGGTCGTTCAGTACATTTCACCGAATAATTTTGTCTGACAGCCGGTCAGTAGCAAACGTTACGTCGAGTACCTATTGTCTGTCTTTAATTGTAAAGGTCGGTTTATTACCTATGTTGCAAATACTTAGGTTGGTAGTTAGAATAAAGTCAAGAAGCAAATCATCCCTATTGTTTATATCCGTACTACCCCAGATAGTATGATGAGCGTTCGTGTCTGCGCCAATAATAAGCTCGACCTCGTCGGACGTTGCTTCTTCTACTACATACTTCCCTGAATAGAGAAGTCGGTACTACAGCTTCATAAGGCAAGTAACTGGAGACCACCCAATATATGCGATTACCGATCTCCAGACTAGCAGATGTTTGGTCTTTACAACTTAAATTAGCCAGGAGAAAGATACTTAGATCTTTCGTGGCCAAAATGCAGGTTCTTGGAGTGCCTTCACAGTTGGCCACAAGCAGTTTAAAGTTGGCTGTCCTGATACCGCACACACTTCCTCCCACTGCGTAGGGCTCCTGTATCAGGACGATGTCTACTGCACCTGTAGACAGGCGCAGCAATAGAGCCGCTGAGGCTGCTTTAGCGTAATGGAAGTTAATCTGTAAAATTCTTACCATCATTGGTAATTGACAGATTAACATCCACCCCGACAAGGGTGTTATCGAACTCTTCGTCCGTATCATCGAGAAGCGAGTCCCCGCCAGATGCGTCAAAGAGTCCGGAGACTCCCCTCAGCCCCTCTGTGTCAGAAGTAGAGCTTTCGTCCTCAGAGTAGGACGTTACAGATCTTCTGTTAGAGTTGGAGTCACCAGAAATAATGGGCGTGGATACCTCCGCACTTCCAGAAAGCTGTGTATAAACCACGGTGGACGACTCACCTTCCGCAGTGGGAACTATATCCTGCTTGTATACCTTCAAGACTATAGTCTCGAAGGCATACTGTAGGATTGCACTTGGACGTTGTATATGGGAGGTGGATTCAGCGTTAAGGATCAAATTGACCTGCCGCTTTTTACCATCCGCCTCATCCACCTTGCTGATTCGTCAAAACTCTGAGCGCTACCCGGTGCTCATTGTGCTTCCGTTTTGACATGACGTTTCCCCCTCACCGTACCACCTGTTGTTAGTACTGGGGGAAATTTTCACCATGTTTGGTGAGGTCGGCTTTGGCCAATACCAACGGACGGACAGTAGGACGATTGGGGACCCCGCTCCATCGGAACGCGAAGGCATCCCCGTCAACGATTTTTTTTGTCTGTATTAGCCCGTAATAGGTACTATACACATCCTAAAATATCCATTCTTCCGTTTACCAAAACAATCGGGGCAGCGTATGGGGACTCACTCGGGCGAATAACACCCTTCTGCAGTAATTCATCAATTATCATCTTGGTTTGGATCCGTTCTCGGAATGAAAGACGACGGGGGCTACTGAATATCGGCACATCACTTGTCAACCTAATCCTCATACTATAATCTGCGGCGTCTACACTTTGGGTTATCTAACTATGAAAAATATTTGTTATGACTGCTTTTAGAGCAGAGGCATCCACTGAGCTCAGCTGTCATCCACATCAATATCGTTAGAAGTCTCAATCGCATATACAATTCCAAATACCTCGCTACACTTGTAATTTTCATCGACGATATCCATATCACTCATATAGTTTTCACATTCAGAACCAGTTGTATTCACTTCGCCATACTCACTTTTACACTTTTTAAAATATTTGCAGTTTTCTACGTTATTGTGTATAGCAAAAGGTAAAATGCTTAGCAAATCAAAATTACTTAAAGTGGCTGAAACGTTTGTTACTTCCTGAGGGACCCTGTCATGAATTATTCTTCTATTTCCGAATTGTATTTCACATTTGAACCAGAACCAGTTGTATTCACTTCGCCATACTCACTTTTACACTTTTTAATATATTTGCAGTTTTCTACGTTATTGTGTATAGCAAAAGGTAAAATGCTTAACAAATCAAAATTACTTAAAGTGGCTGAAACGTTCGTTACTTCCTGAGGGACCCTGTATACTTCAAACGACATAAGCGCACAGATCGTTTTGTTGTTTAGTCTTTTATTTGTATTATTCAAATTCAATTTCCAAAGTTCATTTTTCGTATAAGTAATTTTTATTTGACACAACTTTATGTTAAGCTTCGACAATAGGTCACGCCCAATTAATATAGGTACAACTGCCTCTTCGTCCGGCAAAATAAAAAAAATCATGAATTATTCTTCTATTTCCGAATTGTATTTCACATTTGACTTGACCATACGTGTTTAACTATGGTTGTTTTCTCTAATTTCGATGAAGTAATGTATTTCTTTCCGTGCATAAATTGTACTATTTATCGCACACACATATTCGTTAGAATCTGCATACTCCTCATTACTACAGCCTTGTAATATTAGCTTTGCAGATTCTAACGAGTAACTAATCGCTTTTTTGTTTAGCTTATGCCGCCTCCTCACTCCATCTTGGACTTTCGTATCGCTCGGTATCGTATCGCTCGACCTATATACATAAGTACCTCGCTGTACAATACTAATCCTAAGCAAAGGTAAATTTTGTTGCTTTCTATCCTTAATATCAATAAACCTGTGGGACTTGGCCATTTCTTTATATTACATTGAAACTAATCGTGTTTTTATTCACCTTCTTTTATTTACACGTATTCGGCGTAAACATTGATCCAATCGAACCGGATTTTGAGCAAACCATAACCTCGGTAAAAGTTCGTGAAAATTAGTCGGTGTTTTATCCCCCGCAGCCATTGAAATCATCACCATCATCCCATACATCCATCCATCCATCTCATCAAGCCATTTTAAGTTAAATTTGCATTTAAAGTTAGAACAGGTATGTATAGTGCAGTGTTTATGTGAGCTCGCGAAAAATATCAACGTAAATAATAACAAGTGTTTCGATTCTGTTTGTTTGGCCGTCTTACAACGCGTCGCGCAACCCCTCCCGCTTCTCCCGTCTTGGCTCATAGTGTTCGTGTACGTACATACATACGCGGACGGACATTGTTGAAAAAGTGCCAAAAAAATAATCAAAACAAACGGTGGAATTAAGTGTATTTTTTCATTAAAATAATTATTAATTTTCCCAATTCTTTTTACGAAAAAATTGTTTCCAAAAGTGTTAAAGAAGGGTTTCATAAATTGAAAATAATTGTTAAAAATATACGCGAGACACCTGCTCCTTTTATTTGTTTCTACGCGTAAATAAACGTTTGAAAATCACCCTTAAAAATACACTTAATAAAAAATACACCGGCGCGAATAAAACAAAACAATTAGTTAGGATTGTTTTGTTTTATTCGCGCCGTTCATCGACCGAAGCAGTCCGGCCGCGCTTTTTTCTTCTTCGCTTTAAATATATATACATACGCTTTGTACATATATACGCCGTGCTCGCTCGCTTTGCTTTGGATGACTATACACACCCGTGTATATTCATATACCTACATACAATCATACCTTTAAGTCGGCATTCCTCTTTTGTTTTCTTTGTGATTGTGCGCTACACTAAATTTGTTCGGTCGATTGCGTTCATTACAACGTTTGATACATATAACGATATTTGATTGCAAACGTTATAGGACGGTATTCGGAACAATTTTAAAGATATTTTTGGAAAAATTAAAAATCGTGTGCACCCTACATTCGGTCAATTCGACTTTTTTAAATAAAAGTGTGATTTTTTGATCTTTTTCGTTTTCGGTTAGATTGATTGACTTTTTCGGTAGGTTTTCGGCACATAATCAACGTGCACCTTACAGTCGGTCAACTCGACATATAATCGACACCCAAAATATTTTTTTTAAGTTTTTGAAATTTTCGTTTTTTGGATTTTTCCTACGTAATAAACCGGTAAATTTCGTTATTTTCGTAAGAAAATATTTAAAAATAACATTTTGAATTTTCGGTACACCGTGAGAAATTTTTGAATATTTTTGAAATTGTTTTGTGTTTATACATACATATATATCTTTTTCGTTTTCGGTTAGATTGATTGACTTTTTCGGTAGGTTTTCGGCACATAATCAACGTGCACCTTACAGTCGGTCAACTCGACATATAATCGACACCCAAAATATTTTTTTTAAGTTTTTGAAATTTTCGTTTTTTGGATTTTTCCTACGTAATAAACCGGTAAATTTCGTTATTTTCGTAAGAAAATATTTAAAAATAATATTTTGAATTTTCGGTACACCGCGATAAATTTTTGAATATTTTTAGAATTGTTTTGTGTTTATACATACATATATATATATATATATATAATCTTACTGCGGTACATTGTGCAAACCATTTATTCATCCGAAAACTTTGGATATCATTTCATCTGATATCGATAAATCTTTCGCTACTTGGCGCGTTCGGCTAATTTGAACTTGTTTTTCACGCTACTTGGCGCGTTCGGCTAATTTGAACTTGTTTTTCACGATTATTCTTTTTGTCGAATTTGATACGTCCTCGACAATTTCGAATACCTATTTCTGTGGTCTACTTGAAATTGAATTGTCCTTTGTTGGGAATTTTAGAGCGTTGATTTAGATTGCCGATTTTTGTGGTGATTTTCGTTGTTTCGCGATCGTCTTCGAAAAAAAAACGATCTTGCGAAAAATTTCGTTTACTCCCCTTGAAGTTTTCATTAGAGCCTCAGAAGCTCTAGTGAAATTTGATTCGTATTTCCGACTTCTGAAAGATGAGGACCTGGATATTTATGGGCTAGAAGTTCGTAGTGGGGAGTTAAATAATTTATGGGCCGAAATGCGCGAATTGTTTGGAAAATGTTTAGAGTATTTGAAAACTTCTGATGCAGGGAAAGAGGAAATCGAGTTGGCGGACACTAAATACGACGTGTCCTACCAAACTTATATGAATTGTTTGTCCTCCATTAATAGAAAGTTGTAAATTTTCAAACGCGCGCGTCGATTATCCATGAATTCAACCATGAGTAGTTCAGTTGTTTCTCTAGCACAACAACCTCTCAAACGCGCGCGTCGATTATCCATGAATTCAACCATGAGTAGTTCAGTTGTTTCTCTAGCACAACAACCTCTCGGGGACACGCGAAATACAGAAACCCTAAACAATTTGAGTACGTCGACCCACGCATCTCGTGAGATAGGTACTCAAGTCGATTCTTCCACTATATTAAATGGTTCCAATGATAGTAGGAGCTCGGGTAATGTTAATGTGCAGCCAACCGGGGACATAGTGCACAATCTTGCGCTCCCTACGTGTGACACTGACATTTTTGAGGGCGATTTCTTATCGTGGCCCACGTTTAGAGACTTGTTTACAGCAGTCTATATCAACAATAGTCGATTGAGCGACATCGAGCGGTTGTGTCATCTGGTGCGGAAAACCAGTGGAGAGGCTCGCGAGATAGTCTCGAAGTTTCCACTAATAAAGATACATATGACAATCCGCGTCTTCTAGTTCATAATCAATTAAAAATTCTGTTTTCGCTTCCGGTGGTTGAAGCCGAAACTAGTTCAGGACTGAAATCAATCCAGCGCGGAATAAATGGGTGTCTATCGGCGATGTCCATTTACGAGGTGTCGACGGACAATTGGGATCCGATCATAGTATTTGTTTGTCTGCAAAGGTTGCCTAAACTCACGCAAACTCTATGGGAGCAAAGCGTGAAGGACAAATCAGCTCTTTCATCGTGGAAAGAGTTGGATGCGTTCCTGACGGAAAGAATTCGGACCCTTATGTGTCTGCACGGTATGAGAGGAGTTGAACAGCCAAGGCGCTCTAATGTCAGTAAGGTTCAGTCCCATTTTTCTAATGCGATTTCGTCGGGATCTTCTCGTTCTTCTCCCAATATTGGTTGCATATTATGCCCCAATCAAAATCACAAAATATACGCGTGCCCACGGTTCTCAAGTTTCTCGCCCTCTGCTAGATTTACTACGGTCAAACGTCATCGCTGATGTGTTAACTGTCTTCGCAAGGGACACGAGGTAAAAAAATGTGATAGTAAACGTCGTTGTTCCAAATGCAATCAAACTCACCATACCTTACTGCATCGCGACGAGCCCACTGCGAGTACTTCAGCTCTAGTGGCAAACACAACCCGCGCAAATCCTCCAGATTTTAGACCTAGTACAACCAATCCTTCCGCTTCTCCACTCGAACATTGTGAACCATCCACATCAGCTGGATGCGTTTCGCGCCCAGTTTTTCATGCTGCGCAGAACAAAGCTGTTCTTCTGGGAACGGCGATGGTGAATATCGTCCACCATGGTGTCTCATATCCTACTAGGGCATTGATTGATCCAGCTTCTGAGTCCTCTTTTCTCACCGAGCGACTTCAAAATCGTTTGCGACTCCCAGTTCATTCCACCAATGCCACCATCTCAGGTGTTAATTGCGCGGTTTCGGCCACATCCAGGAAAATATGCACCCTGAAGATTGAAAGCCCTCTCGACACTTTGGTCACTTTAGAGACATCAGCTTTAGTTGTACCCTCCATTTCTGGAGATTTGCCATCTTTTCAAGTCAGATCGGACTTCAAGGCTCAGATGCCAGATCTTCGTTTAGCGGATGCTAATTTGTTCGATTCTCGGCCTGTAGATATTTTGCTAGGCGCGGACTTGTACCCAAGAATTTTACTGGAAGGTAGCATTCCGATTTTGTCTGGAACTCTGCTTGCTCAAAAGTCTATATTTGGTTGGCTTGTCACTGGTCCTATTCAAGCTTCACAGGTTCGAACTTTCGCTGCTACCGTTCAGATATCCGACGAGGATTGTCTTAATAAGACTCTTTTGCGTTTCTGGGAATTGGAAGAAGTCCCAAGGAAAAATATGACGAGCTCGAGCTGATTATTGGCGCAGACACGAACGCTCATCATACTATCTGGGGTAGTACGGATATAAACAATAAGGGTGATTCGCTTCTTGACTTTATTCTAACTACTAATCTTAGTATTTGTAACATAGGTAATAAACCTACCTTCACAATTAAAAACAGACGAGAAGTACTCGACGTAACGTTTGCTACTGACCGGCTGTCAGACAAAATTATAAAGTGGAATGTACTGGACGACCACTCGTTCTCAGATCACCATTATATTGAGTTCAAACTCGCGGAAAAAGCGCCTAAACCCGCCGTCCACAGAAATGTAAGGAAGACAAAGTGGCATCTGTATGAGAAGAATTTCAAGAAACTCAACTCTAAACTTCCGTACGAACCGAATGACAAAGCCGGTCTGGATAATCTGGTCGATCATATCACCATATCATTCAATAGATCCCTTGAAGAAGCCTGTCCACAAACAAGGTACAAGGGTAAAACTAAACCCCAATGGTGGACTTCTGAGCTAACGGCTATGAAAAAGACCTGCAACAAGCTATTCAATAAGGCTAAATCTACTGGGGTCGCTAATGTTTGGGATGCCTATAAAGAGCAACTCAAGATCTATAAGGAGCTTAGAAAGGCGCAAAGGCGCTCTTGGTATACCTTCAGTGGTGAAGTGGAAAAGGTCTCCGACGCCGCTAGGCTGAGGAAGATATTATCTGCTTCATCCTGTACCGTGGGATATTTACAGGCTGAGGCAAATAACTGGACCAAAAACAGCGAGCAGTCGCTCAATGTACTGCTCGACACACATTTCCCGGGGAACTCTGTAACAGAACCCGAGGATCAGCAGGACCAACAAGAGTGCGAGTGGACTGCGAGCGTCGCTAGCTTCTTGACTGAGAGATCCAGAATAAGCTGTGCTATTAACAGCTTTGAGCCGTTCAAGTCACCTGGACCAGATGGCATCACTCCAGCAGAAATGCAGAAAATGTTAAAGTACATTATCCCCTGGCTGGAGAAAATTTATGTAGGCTGTATCAGGCTTTCATACGTCCCGAATCGATGGAGGGATACCAAAGTGGTATTCATACCTAAAGCGGGAAAGATATCACACACTAGGCCAAAAGACTTCAGACCAATTAGCCTATCCTCGTTCCTATTGAAAGGTCTGGAAAGACTTTTAAATCATTTCATTAGGGAAAACCTGGATACAAAACTCCTGTCGTTGAACCAACATGCTTACAATTAGGGGAAAGTCTACAGAATCAGCCCTGCACGAACTTGTGAGCACTATCGAATCGTCCCTGCATTTCAAGGAATTCACCATGGTGGCATTTCTTGACATAGAAGGGGCTTTTAACAACATTCACTCAGATGCGGTAATTGCACATCTCTAAGTTAACACTAGTTTGATTAGACTAATTCAAAGTCTGCTCACTAGAAGACGCATAACAGCATGTCTAGGGTCCACAACTCTAACAAGGTTTGTAAACAGAGGAACCCCGCAAGGAGGAGTACTGTCTCCACTAATTTGGAACCTAGCGGTGAATGAAATCCTGCTAGATCTAGAACGTTGTGGCTGCAAGGTCGTGGCATATGCGGACGACGTGGCAATCGCAGTGAGTGGCAAATTCGTAAACGTCCTCAGAGACATCCTACAGGTGGCTCTGAACAAGTTGGCTAGATGGGCCAGAAGCAGCGGTTTGGGCGTTAACCCCAACAAGACAGAATTGGTTCTCTTTACTAGGATGAATAATGTCCCACATGTGGACCCTCCACCTCGGATAAATGGAACAGAACTAGTCTTTTCTGAAAGTGCAAAATTTTTAGGAATAATTCTAGATAGGAAAATGTTATTTAGACTTAACGTATTGGAACGTGTAAGGAAGGCCAACGTCGCCTTATATTCCTGCAAAAAGGCTGTAGGGTCGCGGTGGGGACTCTCTCCTAAAATCGTCCACTGGATATATATAGCAGTAGTTCGTACAATACTGTTATACGGTATTGTGGTATGGTGGACGGCAACTGACAAACTAACCATTACCAACCTACTAACAAAGGTTCAGAGAACTGCCTGCCTGAGCATAAGCGGAGCCTTAAGGACTACAGCGACCGAGTCTCTACAAGCCCTACTCCATATACTGCCGATTAATATTGTGGCGAGAGAAGTTGCAACCACAGCGGCAATAAGATTAAACTGCCTATCAATGTGGGGGTACAAGAACTATGGTCACATGAGGATATCAAAGTGTAGTGCTATGGTAACCGACCGAGTGGACTATATACCAACTGTGTACACCTTCGAGAGAAATTACATCACTATGATTCCCGCCAGAGATGAATGGGTCGGCAGAATACCAGGTAATAGAAACCATCTCCACTTTTACACGGATGGTTCGAAGCTTGATGAAAAGGTTGGCTTCGGAGTACACTGTGAAGAACTTAGTCTGGATATAGCTCACAGACTACCAGATACCTGCAGTGTCTATCAAGCCGAAATAATGGCAATATGGGAAGTCGCCAAGTGGCTGAGTCGCAACATAGTAACCAACACTGGCTTTGTCATTTACTCGGACAGCCAGGCTGCCATCAATTCTCTGGAGGCAACATCCCTAAATTCACAAACAGCACTCGACTGCCGCAGATCTCTTAACGAGATGGCTGAGCAGTTTAATATACACCTCATATGGGTGCCTGGGCATAGGGATAGGATATCCCGGGGAACTGCAAAGCCGATGAACTTGCTAGGAAAGGGACGACATTACAAATTCTCGAAGAATTTGCATATATTGGTGCGCCACTATCCACGTGCAAGCTTTGGCTTAGGCAAGAGGCAATCAGGCAGTCCAACGAAAGATGGACAGAAATCGGCACCTGCAGGGTAGCTAGACAAATCTGGCCAAGGTATGACCTGAGAAGGTCAAAATATCTCCTCGCACTAGAGAGGAAACGATTGTCTACGTTAGTACAGGTTCTGACGGGACACTGCTTGATCGGCGAACACGCCAAAAGATTGGGTATTGACTCCAATGACTTCTGCCGAAGCTGTGGAGATGAGGAAGAAGTGGAGAGCATTGAGCACTTGCTTTGCGACTGTCCCGCTTTGAGTAAACGACGACTGGACATACTGGGGTCGGCCTGTCTAGGCAGCCTAACAGATCTTTCCAGTACTGATATTCGTACTATCGATAAATTTATATATCAAGCAGGTTGGTTTCGATGAGGGGCATTTCAGCCCGTGGTAACACTAGGGACCTAAACTGGTCTATGTGAGCTTGTAAAAAAAATACGGCTGCCAGCCTAACCTAAACCTATAACCTTAAACTAAATTAAAGTTAAATTAAAATTAAAGCTAAATTTTTGTAAAAAATTATGGCGTTAATTGGCACCATCGAACAATTTTCTTTTGGCGATGATTTTGAGGAATACCTCGAGCGAATGGATCAATTATTTAATATAAATGTTGTGGAGGAAGCAAACAAAGTGGCACTATTTTTAACGTTGGTGGGTCCGGAGACGTATAAGCGCATAAGAAGTATTTTGCTGCCGGAAAAAGCAACCAACAAAACGTACAAACGTACGTTAGAAGTCATCACGCCTCATTTTACGCCGGAAAAAAACATCATAGCTGAATGCTTCAAATTTTACAATTGTTCGCAGAAACCAAATGAGACAATTGGCGAATTTATTGTAAATCTCAAACTTTTGGCTGGTCAGTGCAGTTTTGGAACCTTTTTAAATGAAGCCCTGAGGGATCCTATGGTGTGTGGAGTGAGCTGTGGTCAATTACAAACCAAGCTTTTGTCAACCCCAAATTTTACCTGGGAAGAGGCATGCAAGTTAGCGCAGTCGTTCGAGTTGGTCAACAAGGAGCAAAAAAGTATGCAGCCTTCGTCGTCGTTCGAAATAAATAAATTACAACAACAAAAACATCAACGACATAACCAACAAAATTTTGAAAAATGTTCAAAATGCACTAGCAAACATGCACTAGGGAGATGACATGCCAAGAATTGGAATTGTTTCAACTGTGGGAAGAAGGGACATTCTTCCAAGGCCTGTTTTACGAAGTCTAATCCGAAAAATCAGAATCAGCCTACAAGAAATCAAAGCCGAAATCGTCAGATGAATGAGATGGAGTTTAGGCTGGGGTCTATCAACTGGTTAGATCATGAGAGTGAGCCGTTACTAGTGGATGTTCTGGTCGAAAATAAGAGTTTTTCTATGGAAGTGGATACTGGAGCGGTAGTGTCTGTGATCTCAAGTTTGGATTATAAAAATTATTTTAATTATATAAAAATTTTTAATGTAAATTATCCGCCATTAAAGGTTGTTAACGGTACAAAGATTGAGGTGCTTGGAGAAATATCAGTGTTGGTAAATGGTCGCAGTATGAAGTTGTTGGTGGTTGAATCGAAGCGTCAGCGTCGGTTCAAACCGTTATTAGGAAGAAATTGGTTGGAGGTAATTTATCCATCATGGAGAAATTTTTTCACTGGGAAAAATGGTGAGTCGAGTGACAATTTTAATATAAAAAATATCTGCCAAACCAATATTATGGAGGATTTTGAAATGTAAATTTCCCTCGTTATTTTTGAAAAACAAAAACCCAAGAAAGAAATTTTCTGCTGACATTGTTGTACAGCAAGATTCACAACCAAAATGTTTCAAACCTTATTCTGTGCCTTTGAGCTTAAAATCTAAAGTAGAAAAGGAATTGATAAATATGTGTGATGAAGGGTTTATACAACCGGTTCGGAATAGTAAATGGGCGGCACGGCACCCATTGTTTGTGTTTTGAAGAAAGATTCAAATGTAAGAATATGTGGTAATTTTAAAGTAACAATTAACCCTGTAGTTCAAATGGATGTCTACCCACTGCCTTTAATAGACGAAATCCTTACAAGTATGAGAGGGAAAACGTTTTTCTGTATTCTGGATTTGAGTAAAGCTTATTTACAGCTTACAGTAAATGAACCTTCAAGGTCATTTTTAACAATAAATACCCATTTGGGATTATTCGAATTCTGCCGATTGCCTTTTGGTGTATCAACAGCACCAATGATTTTTCAAAGGGTCATGGACCAAATTTTTCAGGGTTTAGATGGCGTTGCAGTTTATCTAGATGATATTCTGGTAGCAGGAATCGGAAAAGAAGATTGTTATAATCGCTTATGCAAAGTTCTAAGTAGACTTCAAAAATACAATGTCAGATTAAATTGGGAAAAGTGTAGACTTTTCGAGTATTTAGGTCATGTTTTGACTCCAGAGGGCATAAAACCATCTAAAAAGAAGATGGATGCCATAATGTTGGCCCCAGAGCCAGTAAATGTAGACCAACTACAAAGTTTTTTGGGGCTTGTGAATTATTATTCAAAATTTTTGCCCAGTAGCTCAACTGTTTTGGCACCATTATATAATCTCCTCTGTAAAGGGACCCAGTGGCAGTGGGATAATGAGTGCGCAAAATCTTTTTTAAGCTGTAAGAAACTTCTTACAGAAAATGATCTGTTAACCCATTTTGACCCGGCTAAGCCGATTGTTCTTGCGTGTGATGCTTCACCTTATGGTGTGGGAGCAATCCTCAGCGTCGTGGTAGATGGAAAAGAACGTCCGTGTTATATGGTTTCTACCACGTTGACAAAATCAGAAAAAAATTACTGTCATATCCATGGAGAGGCTTTGGCTGTGGTTTTAGCCATGAAAAAGTTCCATAAATATGTTTATGGTTATAAATTTACAGTGTATACTGATCATCAACCCCTGGAAAGGCTTTTAGGAGATCAGAAGGCCTTGGCCAATATTGTGTGCGTCCGTTTTCACAGGTGGATTTTGTTCCTTTCAAATAATGTAAGTAATGTCACATTTAAATAATAGATTTTCCGAACATGGAGCTATAATTACGAGTCTGTTTAATATCGTTCCGATACGAGTTGTAAATCTAATAAAGGAAGATTTCGAAGAAGTCTCACTTTTTTACAAAAACGATTTAAAAAATTCAGCAAAATCTGTTTTAACTGAAATAAGTATATGGATTGATTATTGGAAGCAGATGAATGATAAGCCATCAAATGCATTAGATGTTATTTCAGTTTGTGAGGAGGACATGTTCCCAAGCGTTTTTACCCTATTGCAGATACTGGCCACAATACCAGTGACAACGGCATCTGATGAGCGAAGTTTCTCGACGTTAAGAAGAATAAAAACTTATCTCCGGAACAGCATGGAAGGAGAAAGGCTATCTTATCTGGCTTTGATGTCTATATACAAAGATGAAGTCAAAATCGATGAAATAATTGATATATTTCTTTCAAAAAATCGAAGATTACATTTTTAACTTTTACGTATTTTATTATAAAAAGTTTTACTGATCTCGTACTAAAGTACACATTTATATTTAGGAATAAAATTCGAATAAAAAACTAAGGAACTTTACTTCCATTACCTACACAATAAACGCAATTTTTTAATTGTTTATCTTTGTTATGGAAAAAAGGTTGGGCCCCCACCGAACCAAAATCCTGGATACGTCCCTGATGGGAGGTGGCCCCTCGGTCGGAAGGGGCGGGTAAGAGTGGCTGTGTTGGAACCGTTCGTATTAAATATATGATGTTTTTTGGCATTTTAGGTGACGATATGTATAAGGTGAATACATACTTACCTATTGTTTTATTTAATTCATCATTGCTACGACCCTGTCTCCAGTTAGATTCCAAAATTGGTTGCTTATGATCACTTTGTATATGTATATTATTTATAGTGCTAATGGATACATCAATTTTTTCGTGTATACATTCTTGTCTTCGAATATCGGACAAACGTTGCTCCATTGCTAAATCTCTTGCTGAAGTGTCAACTGGTTTCGCCGAACCGAAAATTTTTTCGGCAGATGCTCCAGAAACTTTTGTTAAAATAGAAGTTTTTTCGTTTGCGATTTCGATTTTAATCGAAGCTGTATTTTGGTCCGCAAGAGGCAGTGTGCGCGGTTTTAAGTTCAACTTTGGACGTTCCGGCATGGTATCTCTTAAATTTTCCGAGTGGGTGCTAGTAGGTTGCTTCCCTTCGCCACCAACATGTCGATTGCGCGAACGCCATGAGCTTGTTGTGCCCTCTGAATATGAGGACTTTTGATCCACACGTTCATAGTCATAGTCTTTTTTTTGATTATCACGCCTCCAATTTGTAGATTCCTTACTTTCAAAATTATTTGACGTGTCAAAGTTTCTTCTACTTCCTCTTTGCCTTTGGTTTTGTTCAGTTTCATTTGATAATTCAATTCTTATACGACGGCCTTTTATACTAGGATCAGGTAAACCTAGGGCATGTATTAAGTCATCTCTTGTTTCGAACTCTATATAGCCAAATCCTCGGACTCTACCAGTCTCCCCATCTTCTCGCGGAAGACGAACAGAAATAATGTTATTATTATTAAAGAAATCATATATATCTTCCTCATTAATATCAAAGGGTAAGTTGGTTACGTATGCAATAAATGGTTGTTTATAAGAAACCTGATTTTCATCAAAAACTCGATTCGCTCGCGGTGCTGTAGGAAGTTGGCAAACGAATGTTAGCATGTTCTCGCCATCATCACTGTCATCTCCATTTATATTTCGCACATTCTTGGCAACTTGAGTTGTGCCTAAGGGTGGCATATCACCATTAGATAAGAACGTTTGTAACGACAAAACGGTTCCTTTGGTTTTTTTGCCTTTTTTTCCTAAATGAAATACAAAAATAGATATGAATAAGTTAATATTGCTATTCGCATTCGGAAGGAATATCAGGAGAAGAAATTTGTATCGAAGAATATTTTATTACGTAAAATCCAAAATAACCGATCACATATTTTTGACATCAAAAATATAACAGATGGCGCAAAAGTAACCTTTCGATGTTTTTTGGCTGTAATTAAAAAATAAATAAAAATAAATAAATAGTCAGCAATATTCCGCGTTCTGGAGCAGTGTAGCGTAACATTGTTTATTAACGTGTATTTCGCATGTGTTTACTACACAAATGTCAAAACAGAACTGACATTAGGGGCCTCGCAAAATTTATAGCATTTTCTGATAGGAGGATTACTTTTGCGCCACCTGTTACTTATAAAGTGATCGAAATATGCTTAGCCGCACGCTTAAAGTGTTAAGAAATAAATGTTTATATGATTTTAATAAAAATAATAATAAACATAAATAAATTATTAATCATCTTGACGTCAACAAGCAAAATTGTCGCATCTGGGGCTCGGAAAACCCAAGAGTTATTGTTAAGAAGCCTCTCCATTCTCAACGTGTGACTGTTTGGTGCGGTTTATGGTCCGGCGGGGTCATTGGACCTTTTTTTTCAAACATGAGGTTGGATCAACAGTTACGGTGAATGGATTGCGCTATCGAGAGATGATTAATGATTTTTTATGGTCGGACTATCAGTAAATACTATCAGCTCCCCGGGAAATGAGTGTCGAGCAGCAAGTTCAGCGACTGATCGCTGTTTTTTGTCCAGTTATTTGCCTCATCCTGCTACTTACCTACGGTACAGGGTGAAGCTGATATTTTCCTCAGCCTTGCGGCGTCGGAGACCTTTTCCACTTCGCCACAGAAGGTATACCAAGAGCGTCTTTGCGCCTTTCTAAGCTCCTTCTTATACATAGATCTTGAGTTGCTCTTTATAGGCATCCCAAACATTAGCGACCCCAGTAGATTTAGCCTTGTTGAATAGCTTGTTGCAAGTCTTTTTCATAGCCGTTAGCTCAGAAGTCCACCATTGGGGTTTAGTTTTACCCTTGTACCTTGTTTTTGGACAGGCTTCTTCAAGGGAACTATTGAATGATGTGGTGATATGCTCGACCAGATTATCCAGACCGGCTTTGTCATTCGGTTCGTACAGAAGTTTGGAGTTGAGGACTTTCTTGAAATTCTTCTCACACAGGTGCCACTTTGTCTTTCTCACATTCCTGTGGACGGCAGGTTCAGGCGCTTTTTCAGCAAGTTTGAACTCAATATAATGGTGATCTGAGAATGAGTGGTCGTCCTGTACATTCCAGCCAATAATTTTGTCTGACAGCTGGTCAGTAGCAAACGTTACGTCTAGTACTTCTTGTCTGTCTTTAATTGTAAAGGTCGGTTTATTACCTATGTTACAAATACTTAGGTTGATAGTTAGAATAAAGTCAAGATGCGAATCACCCTTATTGTTTATATCCGTACTACCCCAGATAGTATGATGAGCGTTCGTGTCTGCGCCAATAATCAGCTCGACCTCGTCAGACGTTGCTTCTTCTACTACTTCCTTGAATAGAGCAGTCGGTACTACAGCTTCATAAGGCAAGGAGAAAGATACTTAGATCTTTCTTGGCCAAAATGCAGGTTCTTGGACTGCCTTCACAGTTGGCCACAAGCAGTTTAAAGTTGGGTGTCCTGATACCGCACACCCTTCCTCCCACTGCGTAGGGCTCCTGTATCAGGACGATGTCTACTGCACCTGTGGACAGGCGCAGCAATAGAGCCGCTGAGGCTGTAGTTATCGAACTCTTCGTCCGTATCATCGAGAAGCGTGTCCCCGCCAGATGCGTCAGAGTCCGAAGACTCCCCTCAGCCCCTGTGTCAGAAGTAGAGCCAGAAAGCCGTGTATCAACCACGGTCGACGACTCACCTTCCGCAGTGGGAGCTATATCCTGCTTGTATACCTTCAAGACTACAGTCTCGAAGCCATATTGTAGGGTTGCACTTGCACGTTGTATATGGGAGGTGGTAAGGATCAAATTGACCTGCCGCTTTTTACCATGCGCCTCACCCACTATGCTGATTCTCCAATTATGGGCGGGCAGACCAGGATTGGAATCTTTTATTATTTCTAATATGTCAGCCGGGTTGGAGGGCTCTTCTGTAACCCAGGTGATGGCTCTAGGGTGACTAGGGATGTTGTTTTTTCGACAACATCCAACTGGGCACCCGGCCACACCTCACAGGTCTACTGATCTGGCATCTCCGAAATATAAGAGCTTTACTCTCCCCTGATGCCATCCTGTATCGATGCAAATTGATGGTTTGCCCCGCATTTCTCTACGGACATCGAGGTAATGAGCCATAATGGCTGATTGCACATGGCTCCATTTGTCCTTGAGGATGGATCCATCCTCACAACTTCTGTCTATAACGGCCATCACTAGACTCTCCTTCGCCACTTCATTGAAGGGCTTGATGAGTGTCCTGTTAATGGTGACATTAGGGCCTCTTGCCTTTTCGAAGACAGGGGTTCATCAAATGATTTGATACTTTTGACTTTATTAGCCGTTAACACAGCTAAATTTGTGGCTCTTTCAGTCGGCTGATTGGCCTTAGAAGCATCTATGACGCCTTTAGCAGGGTTGCCATCAATCATCTGGCAACCCTGCTTGTGTCAAGTTGTGTTATTTGGTGCTCCGTCAATTATAATTTTTATTTAATTAATTTTATGGGATTTAACTCGATTTTTGGTCAACGTTTTTGTTCAGATACGTATATAAGTATTATTATCAGTTGTGTACTTATTGGTATCATTTTATTTTGGTTTTGTTCCTAAATTTTGCGGAATTTTTGTTTCTGTAGGTTCTCTGCCGCTAAAACAACAAGTGTTTGTGCCTTAGTCAAAATAATTGTGTTTTTAGTGTCAAAATAATTTAAAAGAAGAAAATTGTGTGTCTTTAATCGTGATTTGTTGCAATAGAAAATTTTTCTCTATATTATTTTCTGCTTGTGATATAATTTTGTTGATTATTTGTTTCAGTAAAATATTTTTTACCGCTACAACAACAAGTGTTGGTGCTTTCCTGTCACTGAGTGTGTGCTAGTTGATTATTGTTTCTATCGTTGCTTTGTGCTTTTGTTTTGTTTGTTTGAAATATCAACAGAGTTGCCAGTGTATCGTATTTTGTCTGTTTGTGGGAAAATATTTTTGCTCCTCATTATAAAATAGTAGAGGGTTTTTATTAACCATTATTTTTGATTTGATTTATTGCTTTGGTGTTATTTGTCAGTTTCGGTGTATTTAAACCCAACCTAAAAATGGCATGCAAATCGGTAAACTGTAAAATTACTTCCGACAAGGAAACACTAATTGAGTGTTGGCTATGCACTAACTTATGGCATGCCAAGTGCGCTGGCGTGACTGCTAGGGTGGTTGATGCGTTGTATGGTGATAAAAATGGTCTTCATTGGTGCTGCATTAAATGTAGAAAAATAAATATTGAATTTTACAATTTTGTTAAATCGTATACGTCTGAGGTGAATGATCTGAACCAAGACATTTTCAATGTCTACATGCGGTTCATGAACTTCACTGCTTTGATAAAAAATTACCCTAACCTCGAAGAGTATGCTAGTACGCCGGCTTCTTCTGGACAAAAAAGAAAAAGGCTGACGAAGAAGTTAAACATTGATCAGCCTAATGTTTCTGATCCAAAAAAGCCGGACACGCCCTCCACTCCAACAGTTACATCTAATCCTGTTGAGAGTGCAGGCTCCATTGACTGCTCCCGCTGGAACTTTGCAGGATGTAATTCCAATTCTCCCTGCGGTTCCCCCCCTTGTGCTTCCGCAAGTAGTTGTTCCGCCACCTCCTACTAGGAATACGACGCAAAGAGCAAATAGGAAAGCGAAAACTCTGACTGTGGTGCCAGTCAAGAAAGTAGTTTTCATTTCACGTTTTGCCTTGGATACGTCCTCTGAGAATTTAGACGATTATATTAGATCCAAGATTGATGGTGATTTTTATTTGAAGACAGTCAAGATGAGATTACCTTTAACCGCTACCAGATCATCATTTAAGGTTATTGTTCAACCTGAAATCTTTGATAAGTTGATAGATCCCAATTTTTGGCCTCCAAAGGCATTTGTAAAAGAATTTGTGGATAGGGTAGATAATCTGGCACGGTTACCTGCGAGGCATTCTAACTTGCCAAAAAACTAATAAACTCTCTGGTCATAGCTTATCAGAATGTAAGAGGGCTTAATACCAAATTAACCCGCTTATTTGCTGATAGCTTTGACTTCGATTTCTCTGTTTTGTCTTTCACCGAGACTTGGTTGAAACCTGGTGTATATGATTCGGAAATTCGGTAGTATACAGAAAAGATCGCCCTTATAAAATTGGGGGTGGTGTTCTTATCGCTGTAGTTAGTTCGTTGTCATCAGAACGTGTCTTTGTTGACATAACTAACGACATCGAATTAATTGTTGTCTCTGTTAATTTGGAGAAAACCAAATTATTCGTCAGTTGCTCTTACATCCCTCCAAACTCGGAATTATCTGTTTATAATAATCACTTATCGGCTATCGGCAGAGTGGTTTCGATGTTGAGAGATGTTGATCGAATTATAATTCTAGGTGATTTTAACTTACCCTCCGTTTCCTGGCTTTCATTGCCAGATACTGAGGCATTTATTCCCCTAAATTCTTCATCAAGCTCATTTGAGTGGACCTGCGATGTTGTCAGGCGTTTTTCTGATCTCGATCTATTCCAGATTAATGGGATTCCTAACTCAATTGATAAATTACTTGATTTAGTATTTGTTGATAATTCCCAATTACTCGATGTTTACAGAATTTCTCCAATTTCTATACCGGAGGATAATTACCACCCTACGCTGGGTATTTCCATGACGTATGATATGGTGGATACTCCCTGTGTACACACCCCAAGTGATGAGGGTGCAGTTTTTTGTTTCAAAAGAACAAATTTTGATTTGCTTAATGCTATGCTCCTCGACGTTGATTGGGGTTGTATCTGCTGTTGTGATGATTCAACTCACATTGACTCAGCTATTGAGCAGTTTTATAACGTATTGAATAATTGTTTTCAACAATCTGTTCAGAAGATTCGTGTTAAAAATTCTAATAGACCACCATGGTATTCTCCTGCTTTGACTGCTATTAATAGTGTTGGTCCTGATGGCGTACCTAGTATAATCCTCAAAAATTGTGCTCAAAGTCTTGCCCTTCCGCTCACATTACTATTTAATATTTTGTTAAAATTTGGCTATTTCCCATCCATTTGGAGAACATCTTACTTAACCCCTCTTCATAAATCTGGAAGCCTCACTGATGTGGGGAATTATCGTGGAATCGCAAAATTTAGTATAATTCCAAAACTTTTTGAGAAAATGGTTACTGAGATTTTATCTCATAAAGTATCGTCTATTCTAAGTCCATTCCAACATGATTTTCGTAAAGGTCTCTCAACTGTGACAAATTTGGTGCAATTCTATTCTCAGGTTATAAACGAGTTTGTTCTTGGTAATCAGACAGACGTGATTTATACAGATTTTAGTAAAGCTTTCGATAGAGTCAATCACAAACTCTTGATACATAAGCTTGATCTTATTGGTTTTAGTAACAACTTATTGCCTTGGATATCGACTTATCTTGATAGTCGTATTCAGATTGTGAAATTTGGTATATCCTGCTCTGATCCGATCTTGGTTCCATCTGGGGTTCTCCAAGGTAGCCATATTGGCCCCATTCTATTTCTGCTATTCATCAACGATTTACCAGATTCAATTTCTAGTTCAAATTTACTGATGTATGCAGATTATGTTAAGATATTTTATTCTTATAAAACATCTGAAGATTCAATGCTCCTTCAAAATGATTTGATTAATTTTGGAAAATGGTGTGATATAAATTGCATGGACCTCAATCTTAAGAAATGTAAACATATGTGTTTCTCTAGGTCGAGGGCGATTCCATCCAGTTTTAGTCTTCATGGTTCCAATTTAGATACTGTTGAATCCTTTGTGGATCTTGGTATATTGATGGATCCTAAACTCAATTTCAATAATCACATAATTACAATGGTGAATAAAGCTTATGGCGTGCTTGGTTTCATAAAGCGATGGGCGAAAGAATTCGTAGATCCATATGTAACTAGGCAGTTATATACAGGGTCTCCCATATTCGACGGACCCATCTGGCAACGCCATAACTTTTGACAGAGATGTCAGATCGCTTAATGACATACCGCGTTTGAAGCGTCAGTCCAAGCAGATTTTTACCATGGAACAATACACGCCACGCGAGCGCTCTGAAATAGTTGAAATTTACATTCAACAGAAGAAGTCAAGTCAACGTGCTTTTAAAATATTAAAAAATGTGAGAAGTGCGCCTTCTAAGAACACCATTAAGCGTTTATACGAAAAATTTTCGACTGGTGAGGCTCTTTCTAATCCGAAGAGGCCAAATAAAAGTCGACCAAGACGATCGGCCGAGAATATCGCTGCCGTACGAGCCAGTGTTGAGAGGTCCCCAAGAACATCCCAAAATCGCCCTTCTCAGCAGTTGGGCATGGCTCGGTCCACTTTACAACGGATTATTCGCGTTGATTTGCATTTGTTCCCGTACAAAATTCAATTGACGCAAAGATTGTTGCCTGCGGACAAGCCTCGTCGATTGGAATGGGCCCAACGAGTCCGTGGGTCCGTCGAATATGGGCAACCCTGTACGTCACTAGTTAGACCTATTCTAGAATATGGGTCCGTAGTGTGGGACCCCCAGTACGGGACTTACGTTGATAAGATTGAATCGGTTCAAAAACAATTTTTCTTATTCTCTTTAAGACATCTTCATTGGAATAGTGATTTTAGTCTTCCACCCTATACTAGCGGGTTGAGTTTGATAAGACTACTCTCAAGAATAGACGTATTATGCTGAACACAACCATGGTGCTGAAAGTGCCTTCTAATTTTATTTTGTCTAGGATTGGATTCAATGTACCTTGTAGACCTTCCAGATATTACCAATTATTACATATTGATTTTCAACGTACAAATTATGCTTCGGCAGAGCCCATTCATAGAATGTGCATGTATTTTTACAGTTTATATGAAGTTATTGACATTGATGTAGAAATTGATGTAGTTAGATCTAGAATAATATCTTTTTTAAATGTGTAAGTAGACTAATTTTATTGTTTGCATGTGCCGGCTGATGAAATTTTTCTGTAGCTGGTATTTCCACCGTCTACTATTAACCCGCCATGGTCCGGATCATGGTGTGTACACAATCCCTACGTCATGGCCAAACTCGAAAATACAAATGGAAAATCAAAAGTCATATTGACTGATTCAGCTTTGCACAAGTACTCTTGTCGTTAAATACTCCCTTCAGTTGCAAATTACGCTCCAATCGTTCTTTATATGTCTTGAAGTTTTCCGTTTTTGGGTCGAAGACATCGAAATTCGTAATTATGTTAACGCTTGTTGATGTTGAATTTGAAGCCTGCTGTTGGTGTTTCATAGTTGTTGCCATTGTGGTTATGGCATCCAACAATTGTATTAACTGTGTTGCGTCCATTTTTTTAAGGTTACGTTAACTATGACTTGAATTTATTAGATTTTATAAGAAATTCTTACTCAAACATTTTCGAAATTGAGTTTATACTCGTCGACAATTCGTTGTTGTGTATTTGAAATAGATAGAGTGAAATCTGGAATAATTGAAGGCGAAACATATCCCACCAAACGTGAGTTGTTGAGTGTAGTCATGTCCGTATTTGATCCGCTAGGCTTCCTAAGCCACTTTATGATTTCTGCCAAGTTGTTATTGCGTGAAGTTTAGAGACATGTAGAAGTATAAGCCATTTGTTGCCCACAGAATTTCCGAAATTTTGGATTCCACTCGTCCAGCTGATTGGAGATGGTTGCACACAAATATAAATGTTGCTAACGAGGCAACAAGAGTGAAAAACAAAGTCGATTTTTCATTCAGTACACGCTGGTTCCAGGGCCCAGAATTTCTGCAGAGAGATGAAGATGATGGTCCTGAATTGATTGCCGCCCAATATGTGAAGAACTTGTGAAGAACTTCGGCCTAAATTTGTTTTAATGGTTTGTACGAATATTGTAATTGATTTTAATAATTGAAAAGATCTGCTTGTGTCAAGTTGTGTTATTTGGTGCTCCGTCAATATAATTTTTATTTAATTAATTTTATGTGATTTAACTCGATTTTTGGTCTAAATTTTGTTCAGATGCGTATATAAGTATTATTATCAGTTGTGTACTTATTGGTTTCATTTTATTTTGGTATATAAATCCAATGAGAATTTGTTATTGGAATGCAAACGGCTTGAGCCAACACAGAAATGAGGTAGAAAATTTTCTCCGAAACCACTGTATAGATATTTTATTAGTCTCTGAGACACATTTTTCAACCAGAAATTGTTTTAGGATACGTGGTTATTCCACATACGATACTAAACATCCTAGCGGGAGAGCCTGTGGTGGTACAGCTCTTATTGTCCAAAATAAAATCAAACATTATCCTATGCCCGAATATAGGACTGAGCATATACAAGCAACTTCTATCGCTATCACAGGCACAAATCTGGTGATATCGTCGATATATTGTCCCCCTAGGCACAATATTAACAAAGATCAATTCATGGAGTTCTTCTCCACTCTTGGCACAAAGTTTTTGGTAGCAGGTGACTACAATGCCAAGCACACATTTTGGGGCTCTCGCCTCACTACTCCAAAAGGTAGACAACTACTTAAAGCCATAACATCTGCTAAACTAGATGTAGCTTCGAGCGGTCACCCAACATATTGGCCCTCAGATCTGAACAAAACGCCTGACCTTATTGATTTCGCTATAATAAAAAATATAAGGCGTGAACAATTATCTCTATGTCCATCACTTGATCTATCATCGGATCATTCGCCTACCATTTTGACACTGCTTTACAACAATCATGAAAATGGGTGTGACAGTTTGCCCAATAAGTATACCAACTGGCTAAAATATAAAAAATACGTTAGCTCACACCTATCCGATGGTGTATCGTTACGTACAACGGATGAAATTGAAGCCGCGGTAAACCTATTCACAGACGTTGTAAACAGTGCTGTTAAAGTGGCTACTCGAAAAAGCGCATTCAAAAGAGATAACTCCAATAACCCAATAGGCATCCAAGCGTTAATCAATGAAAAAAGAAGCGTAAGAAGAGAGTGGCAACAATATCGCTCCCCAGCACTGAGAAAAAAACTAAAAAATTGCCAGAAGAGATTGAAATCAGCCCTAAAATCAGCCGAGGAAAGTGATCTAAAAATATATTTGCAATCTCTGGATCCAACCCAGAAAACAGATTATAGTCTCTGGAAGGCCACAAAAAACATGCGAGGTCCTGTTGCGCATGAATCCCCAATTCGCCTTGAAAATGGGAACTGGGCAAAAAGCACAGAAGAGAAAGTAAATGCATTCGCAAACTACCTCGAGTCCGTTTTTACACCCAACAGTGATACATCTGAAATCTATCCGCCCGTGATAGATATAATTCCTCGCCCACACTATCCGCCCGTGATAAACGACACAATTCCTCGCCCAATCTATCCGCCCGTGATAGATGATACAATTTCTCACACAATCTATCCGCCCGGGATAAATGACTCAATTCCTCTCCCAATGTATCAGCCCGTGATAGATGACATAACTTCTCGCCCAATCTATCCGCCCGTGATAGACGATATAACTCCACGCCCAATCTATCCGCCCGTGATAGATGATTTAATTCGTCGCCCAATCTATCAGCCCGTGATAGATGATATAATTCCTGGCCCAATCAAGCTTAGAATAAAGGATGTTGAAAAATCTGTCAAAGAACTAAAATTTAAGAAATCGCCCGGAGGAGATGGTATAACAGCGAAAATGATTAAAGAACTTCCCTTTTCAGCCTTGAAAATTGTGTTATTTTTATTCAATGCAATTCTACGTGTAGGTTACTTCCCCCTATCTTGGAAGAGGTCTGAAATCGTGATGATACCGAAACCAGGCAAAGATCCAACTCAAGTCAAATCCTATCGCCCTATAAGCTTACTATCGATACTTTCAAAAATGTTTGAGTCCATTCTCATGAAGAAAATCACACCTCACATAATTTCTCACAGTATTATACCTGACCACCAATTTGGTTTTAGAAAAAGTCACAATACTATAGAACAGGTACACCGTATCGTAACCTGCATCAGAAGAGCTTTTGAGAATAAAGAATACTGTTCGGCGTTATTCATAGATATTTCCCAAGCATTTGACAAAGTCTGGCACGAAGGACTCTTGTACAAAATATGTGACCTTCTGCCAATCAACACGCATAAACTGTTCAGGAGCTATTTGACTAACCGGTCTTTTCAAGTTAAATCAAATGGCATTTTTTCTAGCCCTAAGAAAATAAATGCCGGTGTCCCACAGGGGAGCATTCTTGGCCCTATACTGTACGTTATTTTTACGGCAGATATGCCCATAACCAACTTTACGCTCACGTCTACTTTTGCGGACGATACTGCTTTCGTCAGTACTCACAAAAACCCTTCAGTTGCGTCCGATCACCTGCAGTCGCATGTCCGAATCCTAGAAGAATGGTTAAAAAAATGGAGAATAATGGTGAATGCCTCAAAGTGTACTCATGTTACTTTTACCCTGCGAAGGGATGCAAGTCCTTCAATTTCTATTTTCAACTCACAGATTCCCCAAAAGGATCATGTAAAATACCTTGGAATCCACTTAGATCGGCGTTTGACGTGGTCGCGCCACATAGACTCTAAAGTAACCCAAATAAAACTCAAAACTAATCAACTTCAGTGGCTTATCAGCCAAAGATCTGCCCTAGATCCAGAGTATAAAGTTCTTTTATACAAAACGGTATTGAAGCCGATTTGGACATATGGTATCCAGCTCTGGGGTACAGCGTGCGCTTCAAATGTATGCAAATTACAAAGAAGACAATCGAATATTCTTCGTTTAATTACAGGTGCACCATGGTATATAAGAAACGCTAACATCCATAAGGATCTCAACATGCCAACAGTAAAAGAGGAAATTGAAAAATATTGCCGGTGTTACGTGGGTAAACTATTCAATCATCCAAACATCCTGGCTCGAGAACTACTAAATTTTGAAGGTCATGACCGCCTTAGAAGGAGAGATACGCTGGACATGATATAAATTAAAACAAATCCTAATCAAAATCCAAATCCTAATCAAAATCTAAAACAAAAAAATGAAATGAAATTATGAATTCCTAAATTTGAAATGTTAACCTTTTGTTTAAGTAAAAAAATCGTGTAAAGTCTCAATGGTTTGTTCGCAATGGCAACAACCCAGAGAATAGTATTTTAGGTTAAGATTTGTCCACTTATTGTTATTTTCATTGTATAATAATGAAAGATTCAATAAAAAATGTAATGAATTGGAAAAAAAAAAAAAAAAATTTTATTTTGGTTTGTTCCTAAATTTTGCGGAATTTTTGTTTCTGTAGGAGGAAAGTTCTCTGTCGCTAAAACAACAAGTGATTGTGCCTTAGTGTCAAAATAATTGTGTTTTTAGTCAAAATAATTTAAAAAAAATGTGTTTCTTTAATCGTGAATTGTTGCAATAGAAAATTTTTCTCTGTATTATTTTCTGCTTGTGATATAATTTTGTTGATTATTTGTTTCGGACAAATATTTTTTACCGCTACAACAAGTGTTGGTGCTTTCCTGTCACTGTGTGTGTCCTAGTTGATTATTGTTTCTATCGTTGCTTTGTGCTTTTAGTTTTAAGTGTTGCATAGTTTTAAGTTCTCACTTAACAGAAAATACTCTGTACGTAACTGATAAGGCCGAGAGCAAGCCTTTTAAACCTCTCCTCTCTGATTACTCTGTAATAATCGAATTCTTTATTTTGGCATGAGGCCTATGCTTTTAATAGTGCAGTAGAACAAGACGTATGTATATAGTTCTATGGAAAAATCATTTTGTAGTCATCGATAAAATTGTAATCGAAAAGAAAAAGTCTCAATAAATTTACTACTACTACTCTTCGAGGCGAGCGGCTAAACGTCGCCGTGTTTCACCAGTAGGCGTTGGACGGCCAGGAAATCTGTGCCAAAGTCACCGACCGATTATTGGTCAAATAAATAGTCAGCAATATTCCGCGTTCTGGAGCAGTGTAGCGTAACATTGTTTATTAAAGTGTATTTCGCATGTGTTTACTACACAAATGTCAAAACAGAACTGACATTAGGGGCCAATCGCAAAATTTATAGCATTTTCTGATAGGAGGATTACTTTTGCGCCACCTGTTACTTGCTTTGTGCTTCTGTTTGTTTGTTTGAAATATCAACAGAGTTGCCAGTGTGTCGTATTTTGTCTGTTTGTGGGGAAATATTTTTGCTCCTCATTATAAAATAGTAGAGGGTTTTTATTAACTATTATTTTTGATTTGATTTATTGCTTTGGTGTTATTTGTCAGTTTTGGTGTATTTAAACCCATCCTAAAAATGGCATGCAAATCGGAAAACTGTAAAATTACTTCCGACAAGGAAACATTAATTGAGTGCTGGCTATGCACTAACTTATGGCATGCCAAGTGCGCTGGCGTGACTGCTAGGGTGGCTGATGCGTTGTATGCAGCGTTACCGTTGGAAAATTTCAAAAAGGGGCAAAAAAAGGGAATTTTTTCGAAAAAATGGGCAACTGATCATTAAAAAAGGGGGATCAATTTTAAGGTTTTTATTTAAAGAAAACGATAAAAAAACAAAGCTTAACATAAAAAATAAGTAGGTAATATTAAAAAGTTCATTCATTTACACGAAAACTAAACAAAAAATACAATGTTATAGAAAACTTCTTATGATGTATACTAAATATATTTTATCACATACATTTCTTTATTTATAGTTACTTTTTTGTAACTTCTTTTTTATACTTTCTAATTAGATCTGTGCTTGGGACAGATGTGTTTTGTATTGAGTTTTTTGATCTCACAATAAATCTGTTTAGAAAAATACTTATATGTTTATGTACATCAACCTAATGAAAAATACTTATCCTTATATTTGTTACATTTAAGAAACCACAAGCAAAACAAATTGGATTTTTTTATAAACGCCGCCTGATTCGAAAAAAAAACAATTTTCACCATATACTGTTACATTTAAGAAGTCACTCAAATTATTTGTATTGTTGCATAGACGCCGACCTATTCGCAGAATTTTCACCAATAAGATGAGACGGTGAAAATAAATTCTCATATGCATACACATACAAAGGATAAATGTAAATCGTTAGCATATACGTATATCCCATTAAATAACCTAATTCAGAAAGTAGCACGTGAGGCATTTCCGTACGTTAGTACGAAAGTGTTGTTATAAGAGTATAAAAAGCAGATTTTTTACAAAAGCCATTTAGTATCAAAAAATAAAAGGGGCGCGAAAGTAGCACGGCTGAAAAAAAGGGGCAAATATGCCACTTTAGTCGCACAACGGTAACGCTGGTTGTATGGTGACAAAAATGGTCTTCATTGGTGCTGCATTAAATGTAGAAAAATAAATATTGAATTTTACAATTTTGTTAAATCGTATACGTCTGAGGTGAATGATCTGAACCAAGACATTTTCAATGTCTACATGCGGTTCATGAACTTCACTGCTTTGATAAAAAATTACTCTAACCTCGAAGAGTATGCTAGTACGCCGGCTTCTTCTGGACAAAAAAGAAAAAGGCTGACGAAGAAGTTAAACATTGATCAGCCTAATGTTAGATGTAACTCCAACAGTTACATCTAATCCTGTTGAGAGTGCAGCTATTGACTGCTCCCGCTGGAACTTTGCAGGATGTAATTCCAATTCTCCCTGCGGTTCCCCCTCTTGTGCTTCCGCAAGTAGTTGTTCCGCCACCTCCTACTAGGAATACGACGCAAAGAGCAAATAGGAAAGCGAAAACTCTGACTGTGGTGCCAGTCAAGAAAGTAGTTTTCATTTCACGTTTTGCCTTGGATACGTCCTCTGAGGATTTAGACGATTATATTAGATCCAAGATTGATTGTGATTTTTATTTGAAGACAGTCAAGATGAGATTGCCTTCAACCGCTACCAGATCATCATTTAAGGTTATTGTTCAACCTGAAATCTTTGATAAGTTGATAGATCCCAATTTTTGGCCTCCAAAGGCATTTGTAAAAGAATTTGTGGATAGGGTAGATAATCTGGCACGGTCACCTGCGAGGCATTCTAACTTGCCAAAAAACTAATAAACTCTCTGGTCATAGCTTATCAGAATGTAAGAGGGCTTAATACCAAATTAACCCGCTTATTTGCTGATAGCTTTGACTCCGATTTCTCTGTTTTGTCTTTCACCGAGACTTGGTTGAAACCTGGTGTATTTTATTCGGAAATTTTATCTAATAAATACGTAGTATACAGAAAAGATCGTCCTTATAAAATTGGGGGTGGTGTCCTTATCGCTGTAGTTAGTTCGTTGTCATCAGAACGTGTCTTTGTTGACATAACTAACGACATCGAATTCATTGTTGTCTCTGTTAATTTGGGGAAACCCACATTATTCGTCAGTTGCTCTTACATCCCTCCAAACTCGGAATTATGATATGGTGGACACTCCCTGTGTACACACCCCAAGTGATGAGGGTGCAGTTTTTTGTTTCAAAAGAACAAATCTGTGGTCACAAGGCATAACAGCATAACTCGAGTTATGCTCAAATTGCGTTTTTGATGCCACGATGTTCCCCATATTCGATTACATATTGTGACAAATTTTGGTGATGATACCTTGTTTAGTTGTTCAGATACAAGGCAAGACTTATTAGCATATCTCGCTGTATCACTACATTTCATAACGTACATAACAGCATATCTCACATTTTTTCCTTTGAGTATAGTTATACTTGTGTTTTTCTTCCCCATTTATCTTTGGACTATTGAAGATGTAAATTGAATGAAGTCGTAACAGCATATCTGAGTTATGTTATTAGTCCAAGTTGAACTAAGCCTTAGCACAAAAGCATAACTCAACTTATGCTGTTATTCCAAAATCTAATATTGACTACTGAATGTTGTAAATTTCGAAATCATCCTTTGATTTATCAGCATAAGTCGATATATTCTGCAATATATAAGAAAATTAATTTTGTAATAACGACACAACTCGAGTTGTGTGTTTTGTAACTTAATTTATTTAAAAAAGGGAATAACAGCATAAAACAGTTTCTAGCCTATAACATTTATAATTAAAATATTTATAAAAATGTGTTCGTATTAATTAATTTCACTTCCAAGTCCTGAGAAATTGCAGGCGTAAAATTCAAAATAAGTTTATAAATATTTTTGCTATATCGATTCAAACCTTTAAAATGCTCTCCTGAAAACTTGCAAAAACACACATATGCTGTTATGCCTTGTGACCACAGAAATTTTGATTTGCTTAATGCTATGCTCCTCGACGTTGATTGGGATTGTATCTGCTGTTGTGATGATTCAACTCACATTGACTCAGCTATTGAGCAGTTTTATAACGTATTGAATAGTTGTTTTCAACAATCTGTTCCAAAGATTCGTGTTAAAAATTCTAATAGACCACCATGGTATTCTCCTGCTTTGACTGCTATTAAGAACTTGAAGAGCAGACTATTTAAAAAATTTAAAAAATCGGGTTCGGAGACCGATTATGCAAAGTATGCTATTGCCAGATCTCAATTTAATAATGAATCTAGCAGATGCTATGAAATCTATTTAGAGAAGTTAGCCCTCAATTTTAAGTCTAATCCTAAATCTTTCTATGATTTTGTGAATATGAAACGTAGATCTAATCCAAGACCTTCTATGGTTAGAATGGATAGTGAGGAATTCTGTGGTGACCAATCAATCGCCAATGCTTTTGCAAAATTCTTTACATCAACCTATTCTCATCAACAGAGACAATTAGACGTCCTCTACCCTTACAATATTCCTTCATTGAATCAGTTTAGCATACCTTATTTTGATTTTCCATTTGTATTTTCGAGTTTGGTCAAGCTTAATTCTTCCAATAGTGTTGGTCCTGATGGCGTACCTAGTATAATCCTCAAAAATTGTGCTCAAAGTCTTGCCCTTCCGCTCACATTACTATTTAATATTTTGTTAAAATTTGGCTATTTCCCATCCATTTGGAGAACATCTTACTTAACCCCTCTTCATAAATCTGGAAGCCTCACTGATGTGGGGAATTATCGTGGAATCGCAAAATTAAGTATAATTCCAAAACTATTTGAGAAAATGGTTACTGAGATTTTATGTCATAAAGTATCGTCTATTCTAAGTACATTCCAACATGGATTTCGTAAAGGTCTCTCAACTGTGACAAATTTGGTGCAATTCTCTTCTCAGGTTATAAACGATAGAGTCAATCACAAACTCTTGATACATAAGCTTGATCTTATTGGTTTTAGTAACAACTTATTGCGTTGGATATCGACTTATCTTGATAGTCGTATTCAGATTGTGAAATTTGGTATATCCTGCTCTGATCCGATCTTGGTTCCATCTGGGGTTCCCCAAGGTAGCCATATTGGCCCCATTCTATTTCTCTATTCATCAACGATTTACCAGATTCAATTTCTAGTTCAAATTTACTGATGTATGCAGATGATGTTAAGATATTTTATTCTTATAAAACATCTGAAGATTCAATGCTCCTTCAAAATGATTTGATTAATTTTGGAAAATGGTGTGATATAAATTGCATGGACCTCAATCTTAAGAAATGTAAACATATGTGTTTCTCTAGGTCGAGGGCGATTCCATCCAGTTTTAGTCTTCATGGTTCCAATTTAGATACTGTTGAATACTTTGTGGATCTTGGTATATTGATGGATCCTAAACTCAATTTCAATAATCACATAATTACAATGGTGAATAAAGCTTATGGCGTGCTTGGTTTCATAAAGCGATGGGCGAAAGAATTCGTAGATCCATATGTAACTAGGCAGTTATATACGTCACTAGTTAGACCTATTCTAGAATATGGGTCCGTAGTGTGGGACCCCCAGTACGGGACTTACGTTGATAAGATTGAATCGGTTAAAAAACAATTTTTATTATTCTCTTTAAGACATCTTCATTGGAATAGTGATTTTAGTCTTCCACCCTATACTAGCAGGTTGAGTTTGATAAGACTACTCTCAAGAATAGACGTATTATGATGAACACAACCATGGTGCTGAATGTTATAAATGGTGATGTTCCTTCTAATTTTATTTTGTCTAGTATTGGATTCAATGTACCTTGTAGACCTTCCAGATATTACCAATTATTACATATTGATTTTCAACGTACAAATTATGCTTCGGCAGAGCCCATTCGTAGAATGTGCATGGATTTTAACACTTTATATGAAGTTATTGACATTGATGTAGAAATTGATGCAGTTAGATCTAGAATAATATCTTTTTTAAATGTGTAAGTAGACTAATTTTATTGTTTGCATGTGCCGGCTATTGAAATTTGTCTGTAGCTGGTATTTCCACCCTCTACTATTAACCCGCCATAGTGGATCATGGTGTGTACGCAATCCCTACGTCATGGGGATGTGGCCCCCTCGGTCGGAAGAGTGGTTGCGTTGGGAACGTTCGTTAAAAAAATATGGCTTTTCTTCATTTCTCTCCTGAGAACCCTGTTCCGTTGGCAACCCTGTTCCAATAGTTTGCTTTTTGAGTTTGTGCTCCTGTGATAGTTTAATTAATTAATTTTAACCGATTTTAATAGTTTCTTGCATTTTTAAAATTGTGTTTAAGTACAGATAAGTGTATTTTTCAATAAGTGCACCTATTGTTTTTATTAATTATTTGCTCTCTGTGAAAATTCCTGTGTTTTAAGTTGGGATTTATTTGCTATTGCAATTAGATAACAACTGTTGTGTTCCATTTGTTGTTGTTATACTTACTCCCTCCTTTCGTGTGTGTGCTTTCACATTGTTTCATTTGTTCAAACAGAGTTGCCATCGAGCATTTTTTCTTTTGCCAAATATTCTCATCTTTAACTCCTTATAGTAGAGGGTGAAATATTAAATCTAATTTTCGTGTATTATTGTTTGTACTTCTTATTCCTGTTTGTTAGTTCGTTTTACAATTAATTTACAATTAAAAAATGTCGTGTGTAAATGTAAACTGTAAGATTGTTTCGGAAACCGAACGATCTATAGAGTGTTGGCTTGTAGAGTGTAGAGTTCTACAAATTTGTTAAAGATTATTCTTCGGAAATGGCCGAAATTGGTAAGGAAATGTGGTCTTTGTATTCGAGATTTAATAAATATGCATCTCTGTTTGATAGGTTCCCGGAATTGAATGCATTTGTGTGTTCGCCTGACGTTGTCGGACAGAAGCGCAAAAGGTCGACGAAAAAGACGCTTCCTAAGAAGCTCGATGTCGGTACACCGAGTGCTTCTGACCGTACGTCGTCGGATGAGCCTACAACATCATCAGCTTCTGTCAGTGCTCCTTGTTCAGTTTCTGTTGATCAGCAGAGGGTTGCTCTCGCTGTAACACCAAGGGTTGATAAGGTTGTCTCTATACAGGAGGGAAATTCAATGGGTAATCTTGAAATGAACCCTAAACCTCCTGCAAATGTAGCATCACGAGCCGGTGGGAAATCGAAAACTCTGACTGTGGTCCCAGCCAAGAAAGTCGTTTTTGTTTCGCGCTTTGCTCCCGACACATCCTCCGAAGATATAGACTTTTATATTAGATCTAAGATTGAAGGTGACTTTTATCTTAAGACATTTAAGATTCGTTCGTCTTCCTCTAATTCTAGGTCATCATTTAAGATCATCGTGCAACCGAAGATCTTTGATAAACTGATATCTTCTGATTTTTGGCCGCCTAAGGCATTTGTTAAAGAATTTGTTGATAGGGTCGACAATTTAGCGCAATTACCTTTGAGGCCTCCTAGCTCTAATTCATCAAAAAACTGAATAGCTCTTTGGTCATAGCTTATCAGAATGTAAGAGGGCTTAATACTAAATTAACCCGACTATTTACTGATAGCTTTGACTTTGATTTTTCAATTTTGTGTTTCACTGAGACCTGGTTAAAACCTTCAATATTTGATTCAGAGATACTGTCGAATGAATATGTTCTTTATAGAAAAGATCGCATTCAAAAAATTGGTGGTGGAGTTCTTATTGCTGTTAAAAGTTCGCTTTCTTCTGAGCGTGTCATTCTTGATGAGATTGAAGATATTGAACTTATTGTTGTCTCTATTAATTTAGGTAAAGCTAAATTATTGGTTTCATGTTCCTACATCCCACCAAACTCGGAATTATCTGTTTATGATGGCCACTTAAAGGCTATAGGCAGATTGGTTTTGAAGTTGAGGGATGTGGACCATATCTTAGTCTTGGGAGATTTTAATTTACCCTCTGTTTCTTGGCTTTCATTGCCAGATACTGATGCATTTACTCCCTTGAATTCTTCTTCGATCACGTTCGAGTGGACTTATGATGTGGTAAGGTGGTTTTCCGATCTCGGACTATTGCAGATTAACGGGATTTCTAATTCGTCTGGAAAATTACTTGATTTAGTATTTGTGAATAACGCTCAGATTTTTGATATTCATAGAATTTCTCCGGTTTCTACCCCGGAAGATGGTTACCATCCTACGCTGGGTATTTCCATGATGTACGACATTTCGGACCCTTCTTCTATATACCCCCCACGTGAAGAGGGTACAGTCTTTTGTTTCAAAAGAACAAATTTTGAGTTGCTAAATTCTCTGCTCTTGAATACTAACTGGGATTTAGTTTGATGTTGTAATCACCTGACTGATATTGATGTATCTATTGATAGATTTTACAATGTCTTGAATGAATGTTTGGTACAATCTGTACCAAAAATTCGTATTAAGAATACCAATAGACCACCGTGGTATTCTTCTAATATGACTGCTCTCAGGAACGTAAAGAGCAGACTATTTAAGAAATTCAAAAGGTCTGGATCCGATGTTGATTATGTCAGGTACTCTGTTGCCAGATCACAGTATAACATTGAATCACGTAAGTGCTATGAGCTCTACTTGGAGAAGTTAGCTCACAATTTTAAAATGAACCCTAGATCGTTCTATGATTTTGTCAATATGAAACGTAAGTCTAATCCAAGGCCTTCAAGGGTTAGAATTGATGGTGAGGAATTTTGTGGTGATCAATCAATCGCCGATTGTTTTGCAAAGTTCTTTGCATCAACCTATTCTCGTCAACAGTGTCATCTAGTTTCCTATCCTTACAATATTCCATCATTGAATCATTTGAACATTCCTTATTTTGATTTATCTTTTGTGTCGTCAAGTTTAGGCAAGCTTAAGACTTCTAACAGTGCTGGCCCAGATGGTATACCGAGTGTAATCCTGAAGCTATGTGCTCAGAGTATTGCTGTCCCGCTCACATTGCTTTTCAATAATTCGTTGAAGTTTGGATATTTCCCATTTATTTGGAGAAAATCTTTTATAACTCCACTTCATAAATCTGGGAGCTTGATTGATGTTATGAATTATCGTGGAATTGCGAAATTAAGTATAATTCCAAAACTTTTTGAAAAAATGATCAC
The DNA here is from genome assembly GCA_963930755.1 of Eudasyphora cyanicolor. NCBI lineage: Eukaryota > Metazoa > Arthropoda > Insecta > Diptera > Muscidae > Eudasyphora > Eudasyphora cyanicolor. Next base: position 143,826,587 of record OZ005734.1, read on the forward strand.
TGAGATTTTATCTCATAGTGTTTCACCTATTCTTAGTCCATTCCAACATGGATTTCGTAAGGGACTCTCGACTATGACAAATTTAGTTCAATTTACCTCCCAGGTAATTGATGAGTTTGTTCTTGGTAATCAGACAGATGTGGTTTATACTGATTTTAGTAAAGCTTTTGATAGAGTTAATCATAAGCTCTTACTGTATAAGCTGAATCGCATTGGTTTTAGTAATAACTTGTTGAGTTGGATATCCTCTTATCTTAACAGTCGTGTTCAGATTGTTAAATTTGGTAGTTACTTCTCAGGTCCGATTTTGGTTTCATCTGGGGTACCCCAAGGTAGTCATATTGGCCCTTTGCTGTTTCTACTATTTATAAATGACTTACCAGATTCAATTATTAGTTCTAGATTACTGATGTATGCAGATGATGTTTAGGTTTAGGTTTAGGTTAGGGTGGCAGCCGTATTTTTTTACAAGCTCACATAGACCAGTTTAGGTCCCTAGTGTTACCACGGGCTGAAATGCCCCTCATCGAAACCAACCTGTTTGATATATAAATTTATCGATAGTACGAATATCAGTACTAGAAAGATCTGTTAGGCTGCCTAAAAAGGCCGACCCCAGTATGTCCAGTCGTCGTTTACTCAAAGCGGGACAGTCGCAAAGCAAGTGCTCAATGCTCTCCACTTCTTCCTCATCTCCACAGCTTCGGCAGAAGTCATTGGAGTCAATACCCAATCTTTTGGCGTGTTCGCCGATCAAGCAGTGTCCCGTCAGAACCTTTACTAACGTAGACAATCGTTTCCTCTCTAGTGCGAGAAGATATTTGGCTGTCCGAGTAAATGACAACGCCAGTGTTGGTTACTATGTTGCGACTCAGCCACTTGGCGACTTCCCATATTGCCATTATTTCGGCTTGATAGACACTGCAGGTATCTGGTAGTCTGTGAGCTATATCCAGACTAAGTTCTTCACAGTGTACTCCGAAGCCAACCTTTTCATCCAGCTTCGAACCATCCGTGTAAAAGTGGAGATGGTTTCTATTACCTGGTATTCTGCCGACCCATTCGTCTCTGGCGGGAATCATAGTGATGTAATTTCTCTCGAAGGTGTACACAGTTGGTATATAGTCCACTCGGTCGGTTACCATAGCACTACACTTTGATATCCTCATGTGACCATAGTTCTTGTACCTCCACAGTGATAGGCAGTTTAATCTTATTGCCGCTTTGGTTGCAACTTCTCTCGCCACAATATTAATCGGCAGTATATGGAGTAGGGCTTGTAGAGACTCGGTCGCTGTAGTCCTTAAGGCTCCGCTTATGCTCAGGCAGGCAGTTCTCTGAACCTTTGTTAGTAGGTTGGTAATGGTTAGTTTGTCAGTTGCCGTCCACCATACCACAATACCCTATAACAGTATTGGACGAACTACTGCTATATATATCCAGTGGACGATTTTAGGAGAGAGTCCCCACCGCGACCCTACAGCCTTTTTGCAGGAATATTAGGCGACGTTGGCCTTCCTTACACGTTCCAATACGTTAAGTCTAAATAACATTTTCCTATCTAGAATTATTCCTAAAAATTTTGCACTTTCAGAAAAGACCAGATCTGTTCCATTTATTCGAGGTGGAGTGTCCACATGTGGGACATTATTCATCCTAGTAAAGAGAACCAATTCTGTCTTGTTGGGGTTAACACCCAAACCGCTGCTTCTGGCCCATCTAACCAACTTGTTCAGAGCCACCTGTAGGATGTCTCTGAGGACGTTTACGAATTTGCCACTCACTGCGATTGCCACGTCGTCCGCATATGCCACGACCTTGCAGCCACAACGTTCTAGCTCTAGCAGGATTTCATTCACCGCTAGGTTCCAAATTAGTGGAGACAGTACTCCTCCTTGCGGGGTCCCTCTGTTTACATACCTTGTTAGAGTTGTGGACCCTAGACATGCTGTTATGCGTCTTCTGGTGAGCAGACTTTGAATTAGTCTAATCAAACTATTGTTATCTTTTAGATGTGACAGTGCCGCAATTACCGCATCTGAGTGAATGTTGTTAAAAGCCCCTTCTATGTCAAGAAATGCCACCATGGTGAATTCCTTGAAATGCAGGGACGATTCGATAGTGCTCACAAGTTCGTGCAGGGCTGATTCTGTAGACTTGCCCTTATTGTAGGCATGTTGGTTCCCCGACAGGAGTTTTGTATCCAGGTTTTCCCTAATGAAATGATCTAAAAGTCTTTCCAGACCTTTCAATAGGAAGGATGATAGGCTAATTGGTCTGAAGTCTTTTGGCCTAGTGTGTGATATCTTTCCCGCTTTAGGTATGAATACCACTTTGGTATCCCTCCACCGATTAGGGACGTATGAAAGCCTGATACAGCCTACATAAATTTTCTCCAGCCAGGGGATAATGTACTTTAACATTTTCTGCATTTCTGCTGGAGTGATGCCATCTGGTCCAGGTGACTTGAAGGGCTCAAAGCTGTTAATAGCCCAGCTTATTCTGGATCTCTCAGTCAAGAAGCTAGCGACGCTCGCAGTCCACTCGCACTCTTGTTGGTCCTGCTGATCCTCGGGTTCTGTTACAGAGTTGCCCGGGAAATGTGTGTCGAGCAGTACATTGAGCGACTGCTCGCTGTTTTTGGTCCAGTTATTTGCCTCATCCTGTAAATATCCCACTGTACAGGGTGAAGCAGATAATATCTTCCTCAGCCTAGCGGCGTCGGAGACCTTTTCCACTTCACCACAGAAGGTATACCAAGAGCGCCTTTGCGCCTTTCTAAGCTCCTTCTTATAGATCTTGAGTTGCTCTTTATAGGCATCCCAATCATTAGCGACCCCAGTAGATTTAGCCTTATTGAATAGCTTGTTGCAGGTCTTTTTCATAGCCGTTAGCTCAGAAGTCCACCATTGGGGTTTAGTTTTACCCTTGTACCTTGTTTTCGGACAGGCTTCTTCAAGGGAACTATTGAATGATGTGGTGATATGATCGACCAGATTATCCAGACCGGCTTTGTCATTCGGTTCGTACAGAAGTTTAGAGTTGAGGACTTTCTTGAAATTCTTCTCATACAGGTGCCACTTTGTCTTCCTTACATTTCTGTGGACGGCAGGTTTAGGCGCTTTTTCCGCGAGTTTGAATAATCAATATAATGGTGATCTGAGAATGAGTGGTCGTCCAGTACATTCCACCCAATAATTTTGTCTGACAGCCGGTCAGTAGCAAACGTTACGTCGAGTACTTCTTGTCTGTCTTTAATTGTGAAGGTCGGTTTATTACCTATGTTACAAATACTAAGGTTGGTAGTTAGAATAAAGTCAAGAAGCGAATCACCCCTATTGTTTATATCCGTACTACCCCAGATAGTATGATGAGCGTTCGTGTCTGCGCCAATAATCAGCTCGATCTCGTCAGACGTTGCTTCTTCCACTACTTCCCTGAATAGAGCAGTCGGTACTACAGATTCATAAGGCAAGTAGCTGGAGACCACCCAATATATGCGATTACCGATCTCCAGGCTAGCAGCTGTTTGGTCTTTACCACTTAAATTAGTCAGGAGAAAGATACTTAGATCTTTCCTGGCCAAAATGCAGGTTCTTGGAGTGCCTTCACAGTTGGCCACAAGCAGTTTAAAGTTGGGTGTCCTAATACCGCACACCCTTCCTCCCACTACGTAGGGCTCCTGTATCAGGACGATGTCTACTGCGCCTGTGGACAGGCGCAGCAATAGAGCCGCTGAGGCTGCTTTAGCGTGATGGAGGTTAATCTGTAGAATTCTTACCATCATTGGTAATTGACAGATTAACATCCACCCCGACAAGGGTGTTATCGAACTCTTCGTCCGTATCGTCGAGAAGCATGTCCCCGCCAGATGCGTCAAAGAGTCCGGAGACTCCCCTCAGCCTCTCTGTGTCCGAAGTAGAGCTTTTGTCCTCAGAGAAGGACGTTACAGATCTTCTGTTAGAGTTGGAGTCACCAGAAATAATAGGCGTGGGTACCTCCGCACTTCCAGGAAGTGCCACGGTGGACGACTCACCTTCTGCAGTGGGAGCTATATCCTGCTTGTATATCTTCAAGACTATAGTCTCGAAGCCATATTGTAGGGTTGCACTCGCACCTTGTATATGGGAGGTGGATTCAGCGTTTAGGATAAGATTGACCTGCCGCTTTTTACCATCCGCCTCACCCACCTTGCTGATTCTCCAATTATGGGCCGGCAGACCAGGATTGGAATCTTTTATTATTTCTAAGATGTCAGCCGGGTTGGAGGGCTCTTCTGTAACCCAGGTGATGGCTCTAGGGTGACTAGGGATGTTGTTTTTTTCGACAACATCCAACTGGGCACCCGGCCACACCTCACCCGCCCGACTCAGAGCAGCCTTATACAGGTCTACTGATCTGGCATCACCGAAATATAAGAGCTTTACTCTCCCCTGATGCCATCCTGCATCGTTACAGATTGGTGGTTTGCCCGGCATTTCTCTACGGACATCGAGGTAGTGAGCCATAATGGCTGATTGTACATGACTCCATTTGTCCTTGAGGATGGATCCATCCTCACTACTTCTGTCTATAACAGCCATCACTAGACTCTCCTTCGCCACTTCATTGAAGGGCTTGGTGAGTGTCCTGTTGATGGTGACATTAGGGCCTCTTGCCTTTTTCGAAGGCAAGGGTTCATCAGGTGATCTGATTCGTTTTACTTTATTAGCCGTTAACACAGCTGAATTTGTGGCTCTTTCAGCCGACTCATTGGCCTTAGAAGCATCTATGACGCCTTTAGCCCAGGTAAGTGACTCTTTTTGTTTTTCGGTAAGAGCCGAAACCTCAACAGCCTCCAACTTCGTCAAAACTCTGAGCGCTACACGATGCTCATTGTGCTTCCGTTTTGACGGTCGGACATGACGTTTACCCCTCACCGCACCACCTGTTGTGAGTACTTGGGGGAGATTTTCACCATTTTTGGTGTGGTCGGCTTTGGCCAAGACCAACGGACGGACAGTCGGACGATTGGGGAACCGCGCTCCATCGGAACACGAAGGCATCCCTGTCAAGAGAATTTATTTTTTTATTTTGTCTGTATTAGACCGTAATAGGTACTACGATGTAGGCCTTACAGACTTTGTACAGATTTTTGCTATTGCGTAATAGGTACTGGTAACTATCCGCTATGTGATAAACACGTCCGTTCACTGCGAATGATCAGCAACGAATTCGCAGATGATGTTAAGATATTTTATTCTCGTAACACATCTGATGATTCTTTGTTTCTTCAAAATGACTTAGACAACTTTGGTTATTGGTGTGAAATTAATTGCATGGACCTTAATTTGAAGAAGTGTAAACATATGTGTTTCTCTAGATCGAAATTGATTCCATCTAAATTCAGTCTTCTTGGTTCCAATTTAGAAACTGTTGAATCCTTTGTGGATCTTGGTATATTAATGGATCCTAAACTTAACTTCAATAATCACATAATTACAATGGTGAACAAAGCTTATGGTGTCCTTGGCTTCATTAAGCGATGGGCGAAAGAATTCTCGGATCCATATGTAACGAAACAGTTGTATACTACACTTGTTAGACCTATTCTAGAATATGGTTCTGTTGTGTGGGACCCCCAATATGGGATTTATGTTGATAAAATTGAGTCCGTTCAGAAACAATTTTTATTATTTGCTTTGAGGCACCTGCATTGGAATAGTGATTTTGTTCTTCCACCCTATACTAATAGGTTGAGCTTGATAAGATTGCCTACTCTTAAGAGTAGACGTATTATGCTGAACACCACAATGATATTGAAGGTTATAAATTGTGATGTGCTTTCTGGATACATGCTTTCTAAGATAAGATTTAACGTACCATTCAGATCTTCCAGATATTACCAATTATTGCATATTGATTTTCAACGTACAAATTACGCATCTGCAGAGCCTATCCGTAGAATGTGCATAAACTTTAACACTTTATATGATATTATTGACTTTAATGTAGGAATAGATATAGTGAAATCTAGAATCATATGTTATTTAAATCAGTAGAGAAAAACTGTTTTATGTGTGTTCTTTATTTAACTAAACAAAGTTAACACTTTTTATGCATGTATGTATGTACATACCGGCTGTTGATATATATTCTGTAGCTGGTTTTCCACCCTCTACTGTTAACCCGCCATGGTTCGGATCATGGTGTGTACGCAATCCCTACGTTATGGGGATGTGGCCCCCGCGGTCGGAAGGGGCGGGTAAGAGTGGCTGCGTTGGGAACAAAAAAAAAAAAAAAAAAAATGGCCTGGGTCCTGAGATGTATAAACTGCTGTCGTAAGAAAAACGTTGGTGAAGATGAAACTTGTCTGACTGTCGCTGAGTTGAAGGATGCCGAAACCGTTATTTGCCGCCTTTCTCAAGAAGAGAGTTTCGAGTTTCGCCTTCGAACTCGATATCATACAGTCTGGTGGTACACTACCAAAAAGCAATGATTTGTATAAGCTGTCACCGTATTTATATGAGAATGCTTTGCTCCGGGTATATGGACGTGTTGACGCCGCCAGTTGGTTACCACTTGAAGCCAGGCGTCCCATCATATTGTCGCCCAATCATCGCCTGGCAGAGCTTATTGTCGCCCACCAACACGTCGTGATGAAACCACTATGGGTGAAATCCTGAGTCGTTTTTGGATCCCACGACTTCGTAATCTGCTGAAGAAAATCATCTCCAACTGTAATCTGTGTTAGCTTCGTCGTGCCTCTTCAGTACCTCCGTTTATGGGTAATTGGCGTAATCTGCACATGGCGTAACTGAATGGCGAATGGCGTAATCGTATGGCGTAATCTGCACATGGCGTAATCAAAAATTACCTAAACACACCTTTAATTTGTACGTAGTATAAAACTAAGTGATATTAATAAAATAATAAGAAAAAATAAACCCGAATTACCCTTATTTAAGTTACTACATATTATATACTAATTAATTAATTAATTAATTACCGAATATCGTACCGAATCCATTGTTTACGCCTTTTTCGTTTCTAATGACGATATATAGATTTAATGAAACTGCAGCTTTAGTAAAAACAAGCGCGGCACTCTGTTTTTGTCAAAGATTATGCAACAGGTTTCTCGTTTTTATTTTTAAATTTATTTTATTTTTTAATCCACAAACGCTACTCAATTTGAAGGAAAACGGTTCAGATTTACATATAGCCTCTTTAGAAAAGCGGGTATGCTATCAAATTTCAAAAATTTCGATATTGTTCCCATATATTTATACGCTCTTTCCGATTTGACATCTAATCTCTATAGAAGCTGTGTTTAAAATCCGGCAATTATGATATTTAGCAGAGATTAGTTTCGCGATCCAAAGTTCATATATAATCCAAATAAAATTGACCTCCGATGGCATCCCCAGGACGAACTGTCCCCATTGCGTTTTGCTTACGTTCGCTGTCCATACGGTGATTCATAGTTTACCATTGGGTGTCCAATCGCTTTGTATGTGTTGAAAGTGCTGCCGACTTGAGAACGTTCTTTGTTGCAGATTGCATTGAAATACACCGTGGACAAAACAGGCCGCCCAGACCCAGGAATTTTTGTACCATCTACGTTTATATTGTTAGGGAGGTAATAGACAAATTGAGGATATTGCAACCCTCAATATTTTTGTGAACAATTTTTCTGATATCTTCTTTTCAGGAACATTGATTTGTTTCCTCATTGGTCTGCTGCTTACTCAGACAAAATATAAACTTTTCCAAAATTGCTAAATACGACGGCAATAATTGTACAATTTCGATACTGTTGTTTACACATCGCCGCATTTTTATTTAATCGGCGACATTCGACTTGTCGCCGGATGCGTGTATTTTGGCTACACGAAATTTCATCAATCGACGTGGTACCCCGTTGAAGATCCGTAGTGATAACAGAAAGAATTTTGTGGGAGTTGACCAGGAAGCCAAGCGGTTTGAAGAGGTGTTTGACGTGGCTCGAATTAAAGATGACTTATCTACAAGGGGGATTGACTGGCAGTTCAAATGTCCCTATAATCCGGCTGAAGGTGGTATGGTACAGTGTGTCAAAAAGGTTCTACGTGTCACAGTGAAAGAGAGTCACAAGAGAGCATACGTTCCAAAGCTTATTGATAGAAGCAGAAAACATAGTCCCTTTGCTAATCTGCCTGTAAGCCCTGATGACGAAGAGCCGTTGACGCCGAACCATTTTTAGCTGGGAGCACCAAATACTCCAGAAACACCAGCCGGTACAACCATCGACGGTACAACCATCAAGTGGCCTTCGGTAGCTTAGTGGTTAGTGCGTTAGACTTGGATCCCGAAGGTGCTGGGTTCAACTCCCAGCCATGGCACCGGAAAAATTTAACATCAACATTTCATGTTTTCATCATAATTCGAGTTTCTGCAGCTAAAAATAACTCACCGGTCGCACTACCACTACAACAACATCTGATCACACAAGTCAACAGGGAAGCTAAAAATAGACATAACATCATGACGACTATTAACAGAAATGCAGCGCTTCTAGTGGAGAATAGAAACGGCAACACTCAAATAACATCCATTCCCTGATATTAACAGACAAATGTTAATTTACAACCGGACAACATTGAGTGGATGAAAACAACACAAGGTTCCCGCGATAATCGGATATATGCCGGAACGAAGTCTGTATTAAAAATAGACTCCAAGCTGCTACAACAACAACAACCATCCATAAACCATCAGTTTTGAAAAAGCAATGGCGAATATCCCGGCAGCTTCGTGATCACTTTTGGAAGAGGTGGGTTACTGGCGTTCCAAATGGTGTGAGTGTACGAAGCCTGTCCCCTGGAGATTTTGTCTTAATTTGCGATACCGCTGTGGGGAGGCGATGCCGTGTACAGGAGGTGTTCAAGGGCCCCGATGGAGTTATCCGCCGAGCAGATGTCCTCACCAGCACTGGAGTCCTGAAACGCCCCGTATCCAAGCTTGCTGTCCTAGATTTTGAGTAGTGAATCGGGGTCGATTCACGGGGGCGGGGATGTCGCTGCCATTGCCGCTCATATTTATTTGTTTATTTAGTTCTCGGTGCATACGCACATACATGCACTCATATTAAACGATGCTGCTAACATTACATCGTTACGTGTGTGCATGTATGTGCATGTATGTGCTTAATGTTGATTGAATTGTTTAATTTTGTTTTGTGCATGTATGTGCTTAATGTTGATTGAATTGTTTAATTTTGTTTTGTGCCAATCTGTGTTATGTTAGATGACAGTCAACTTTGCCGCAGTACCTTTGTCCCTACATTCTACTGCATTGTTTTCGTTAAGAAAACAGTTTTCTTCGTTTTGGAAGAAAACAGTTGTTCTTATGCAGTAGAATGTTGCCCTTATAAACGGTAGCCGTCGCTGACAAATTTAGTTCATGAGGGATAAAGACTGCGGTAGGTTGTTGTGGCTATTTTAATTTGTTTGTTAATGATTTAAGTTTTTGTTTAGAAACCACACTGTGGTACAGGGTATTATAACTTTGGGCATTTGTTTGTAACACCCAAAAGGAGAAGAAATAGACCCATCGTTTATTATACCGATCGACTTAGAATCACTTTCTGAGTCGATTTAGCTATGTCCGTCTGTCTGTCCGTCTGTGCATGTATTCTTGTAATCAAAGTACAGGTCGCAATTATGGTCCGATCTCGACGAAACTTTACACATATCTTTTTTTTGGCCCAAGGTCCCTATTGAATTTGGTTAAAATCGGTTCAGATTTAGATATAGCCCCCATATATATGTTAGCCCCGATTTGACATGTAAGCGCTGTAAAAACTTTATTTTATACCCGATCAGTATGAAATTCGGCAGGAAAAGGTTTCTTATTACATGAATGAACTCTGTTAAATTTGGAAGAAATCGGTTCAGATTTAGATATAGCCCCCATATATACATTACCCCCGATTTGACATTAAGCGCTGTAAAAATGTTATTTTATATCCGATCAGTGCGAAATTCGGCAAATAGAGGTTTCTTATTACATGAAGGAATACTGCTAAATTCGGAGAAAATCGGTTCAGATTCAGATATAGCCCCCATATATATGTTACCCCCGATTTGACATGTAAGCGCTGTAAAAACTGTATTTTATATCCGATCAGTGCAAAATTTGGCAGAAAGAGGTTTCTTATTACATAAAGGAATACTGCTAAATTTGGAGAAAATCGGTTCATATTTAGATATAGCCCCCATATATACGTTACCCCCGATTTGACTTGTAAGCGCTGTAAAAATGTTATTTTGTATCCGATCAGTATGAAATTCGGCAGAAAGAGGTTTCTTATTATATGAATGAACACTGTTAAATTTGGAAGAAATCGGTTCAGATTTAGATATAGCCCGCATATATACGTTACCCCCGATTTGACATGTAGGCGCTGTAGAGACTGTATTTTATATGCGATCAGTACGCTATAGAAGTTGTATTTTACTTCCGATCATTAAAATTTTCCAGAAAGATGTTTCTCAATTTAGGAACGAATATTGCTTAATTTAGCGATTATCGTTTCAGAATTAGATAATATGTTTCTACCCATTTACCAATTATTCCAAATTATTATGGCAATGACCCTTATCGCATTGTTAGGGAGGTCTAGGGTATTATATAGTCGGCCCCGCCCGACTTTCTGCCTTTCCTTACTGGTTTTTATTTGGCCATGTGTACTGTGGTTCATCTAATGGTGAAGGGCCAATGCACGCGTCAGGCGGCGCGTTGCGATTTCAGCATTGCCCGTACAAAAAACATGTGGTTGTTTTCAATACAAGTTGAACAATAAATTGTCTCAGATTGAGAATATTTAATCTGGCAATGCCAAATCAGACGGCGGGGCGGAAAAGCTGAACAAATTTCAACTTTTTTGACACGCCGCGCTGCTTTTCGCGTACATTGGCCCTTTACCATAAGGCGTTGTTAAACTCGCTATTCCCTCCCGGGAAAACTCAAGTCGCACTCAGCGACATTTGTCATCAACCGTTTGGAGTGGATGAATCAGAAATATTTAGAAGCTGCTGAATATATATCAATGAGACCGTTACAAAACAGCGATATTAGTTTTTCTGTCGACAACATCCAACTAGACTACCGCCCACACCTCACCCACTTGACTCAGGGCAGCCTTATATACAGGTTTACTGACCTCACTTCACCAAAATATCGATACCTCCATTCTAAACTTTGCTAAGTGCAAAATGGTAGTTTTTCAGGAGAGGCAATCAAAGTTTGATGATTTTTTAATCTGTGTGGAATTCCTTTTTGATGGAAATCGAATGACCTGTACATTTTTGTAAATAACTTTTGATTGGGTAGAGGGTTAAACACCAAATTTTAACTGAATATAATTTGGAAAATTTAGAAATTAAAAATGCAAACTCCCAGAAAACATGCAAACGACTTAGCATGTTTTAGAATGGAGGTATCAATATAAGAGCTTTACTCTCCCCCTGAGATCTGCATCGTTGCATATTGGTGGTGGAGAATTACCGGGCATAATGGCTGATTGCACATGGCTCCGTTTGTCATTGAGGATGGCTCTTTCGTGCATCTTATTACATGTAGAAGAATCTATGACGCCCTTAGCCCAGGTAAGTGACTCAATTACCAAACAATATCTTCATTTTGGATTTTATGGTTGATGGGTGCTTTTGCATTTATGATGGCGTTATGGATTTATTTGTTGTTTTTTTTATAAAAATGTGAAATAATAATTATTTTTGAATACAAAAAAATGTATGTAATAATTTTATTGTGATAATTTATGTATTTAGTTTCTTATTAATTTTCAATCTGTTGTTAAATTCGCAGCAATAAACAAAGCAATTTGCGACAATACAAAATCCCTGGAATTTTTAAAACCTAACTGGAATGCAATGGGTTAACCGAGGGCCAACATCGAAGGTAATTTTGCATTCTTTTCAACGACTCATCATCATAGCCATACTCGTTTTTTCACATAGATAAATATCTCAAGATAGTTTCGACGTGAGCGGATTTTGAAAATGTCCATTTTAGGCTGTACCGAAAAACGCTTTTGTGTATATATTCTTTTTTCGCGGTTACATTTAGACCTCTACGAATCGCTCAAGTTTCGACGCCGTGTATTTTAGCAGTTTTTTTATCCCGTAGAGCATATAAAGGGAGATCCACCTCCATGCCTCACGTCTTTATATCATACAGTTTTGCAGACCTATCATATATTTTGCATTATTCGAGCAGAAACCAATAATGAATTTAGACGATGAGTTTTAATTTTCAACAGGGGGCCAATTTTTGTACTTCGTATTCCTTAATTTTTACAATTGTTATTTATATGTATTCATTCACTCATAAGCCCTTCGTCGAAACCGTACCGCAGGAACAAGTCGCACCACGTATGCTCGCTGTAAATAAACATGCTTTCAGAAAACACGGGCACGGAAGTTTAGTAAACACTGTAAAATATATATCATGTTACATGTCGTTCATATTTTGAAGGCCATTTTATCCGGAAATGAGAGAGAAATTGGCAGAGAAATACTTTTTGAAAGTTCTCCATTAAATATGCCTAATCAGGGTTGTTGTGGAATCCGATTGCTGTCGGAATCGGAATTGAAATCGAGAAAAAAATAACTTTCTGGACACAAAATTTATTTTTTTTCTCGTCGTGGAATTCGACTGTTGTTCGAATCGGAATTGAAATCGAAAAAAATAACCTTTTGTGACACCAAAGTTATTTTCTTTCTCGGTTTCAACTCCGATTCCGACAACAATCGGATTCCACAACAACCCTGAATATCATTACTTTTTGAGAGAAGGAATGCTTTCTAGTGTAAAACTAGCACTTTGTGGTAAAGCAATTAGAAAAATACATACCACTGCAGTGTTTTAATACGCAATTTTAATATTGCGATAGCTAACGAAAGTATTTATCCATATGTGTAAATATTTGTCATAAAATAATTCCACATTTTCTACAAACCTGAAGAAGTTGCCATGCTTGCAAATATCACTCAATATAGAAACACACTCAAATATATATGCGTTATGATGGTTCGGCTTTACTTATGGTTTTCATGACACGCAATTCCAAGAATCTATGAAACGCGTTGAACACCAAAAATAGAAACTAGGAGGTATGTTTGCTTTTTCGTCACTAGATGGAAGAAATGACCAAACTACACTGAGAGAAAAAACCTTGACATTTTTGAAAATAAAAATTAATTAGCTTAGGGCTCTTTCACACCAATGCAATCATTTGGAGGTGCATTTCTCACAACAAAAAACATATCTATCAATATTTTATCTCCTATACTGACTAAAAGTAGTTGTATAGGTGGTTGTTTGCCAGCAAGGGAGATGAGGTTTTTGAGACGAAATCCCTCCTATGACAAACTCGAGACGAATTACAAGAACAACGATAGCTCAGTAGTGGGAGGAACGATGTGTGTGTGTTCACGTAGTGACCGGTGTTTGCGATGCAGTAATGCAAAGGGCGAAATATAAAGAGAAAATAAATAAAACACAAGAGTTTAGTATTTTAGATGTTTATAATGGCAGAGCTTTATTTAGTTTTAATGGTAACGTTTACAATGTACAGCAAGTGTATGCGTACCGAACGAAAATCCAAGACGGAGTTAGGTGGCGGCGCAAGTGTCAAAAGAAAAACCAATTAATACTCGTTGAAATCTGCAAATCAAATATAACAAGGATGTAGTAACGAGGAGTAGGCAGATTTCAACGAGCGTAAACGTACGATAAATGTGCCAATCTATGCACCAAGAGAAATTAATGATATCAACGAAATTCAATCAAGTCGCACATAAACATTCCGGCCACCATGCAACATCGAGGGGATGCTGCAACTAAAACGAAAGGGTCATTGGGAAACCCCGCGGAGCGAAAGGGCGCCTCCCTGATGATCGAAAAGGTCATTAGGGACCTTCGTGGAACGAAAGGCGCCTCCCTGATGAACGAAAAGGGTCATTAAGGAACCCAGCGGAGCGAAAGGGCTACTAGGCGCCTCCATGATGAACAAAAAGGGCCATTAGAGAACCCCGCGAAACGAAAGGGCCAATAGGGAACCCCGAGAACGAATATACAACTAAAACGAACGGCCCACTAGGGGCCACCCTAATGAACGAAAAGGTCATTAGGGACCCTCGAGGAGCGAAAGGGCCACTAGGCGCCTCCCTGGTGAACGAAAAGGGTCATTAGGGAACCTAGCGGAGCGAAAGGGCTATTAGGCGCCTCCATGATGAACGAAAAGGACCATTAGAGAACCCCGCAAAACGAAAGGGCCAATAGAGAACCCCGAGAACGAATATACAACTAAAACTAATACATATTTGGGTTAGTAAATAAGGAAGGAACGTAAATTCTAGCTTCCTAGTGAGCTTTTAACATTTCAATTAAATTTTATATTAATAACAATTAAATAATATACAAGGTGGCGCAAAAGTAATCCTCCTATCAGAAAATGCTATAAATTTTGCGATTGGCCCCTAATGTCAGTTCTGTTTTGACATTTGTGTAGTAAACACATGCGAAATACACGTTAATAAACAATGTTACGCTACACTGCCCCAGAACGCGGAATATTGCTGACTATTTATTTGACCAATAATCGGTCGGTGACTTTGGCACAGATTTCCTGGCCGTCCAACGCCTACTGGTGAAACACTGCGACGTTTAGCCGCTCGCCTCGAAGAGACTGGCACAACACGAGATGCTGCCAGGCGTGGCAGACCCCGGAGTAGCCGTTCTGCAGAGAATATTGCTGCTGTAGCCGAGGATGTCATGGAAGCGCCGTCGACATCGACCAGACGACGTGCCACGCAAATGGGTATCAGTCGACGGTCTCTACAGCGAATTTTGGTACAAGATTTGAAGATGTTTCCGTACAAAGTCCAGACGGTGCATCAGCTGTTAGCTGCTGACCGCCAATCGCGTCTAACATAACATCGAAAGGTTACTTTTGCGCCACCTGTTATTAATAATTCGTACAATAATTAATATAGGCGAAGTAATGCTAATGTAATTAGTTGCGACTTCAAAAGAAATTTGAGCTTATATAGACTCGCAAAAAAAACGATTAGTTTGCGTAATAATTTGTGAAACAGATTTGAGCGATTAATTCAAAAATATTTGAGTCCGTATAAACCCGAACAAAAAAATTCTATGGATAATTAAAGTTTAAATAAATTCACGAAATTAAAAGTTCCTTAAAAGAGGCGGCAGATGTCAAATATTTGACCAACAAAATTCGAATGTCGAGGTAAATGAATTATAATTCCATCAAATTGAAATAGTGATGTGCGACCCAAAATTCAAACGAGACTAGCTAGTAAAAAACTACGACGAATATGTACGAGGTGGAATTTAAGTCTGGTTGTCAGACCAGCGATTGAAATTCCCGAAAGATATTCGATTACCGGGGAAGAAGTCCACAGCTGGGTTTATAAAATTATTTACCAGAAATGTGGGAGGGAGTGGTCCCGTTAGTATATAACCGAATACAGTATTTTGAGCCAGTAGTGACTAGCACAATTCGTGGAGGGTCAGCCAAAAGTATTTTCTGATACAGATCTGCACCAAGTTAGGGTTACCATACGTCCTCCTTTGGGAGGCAACGTGCCTCCTTTTTAACCAGTGTCCTCCCGTCCTCCCTCCTTTTTCAAAAATGATGGATTTGTCCTCCTTTTGTTACAAATTAAAATTTTTCACAATCAGTAAACCTCCATGAATTATACTTGCAAGTACTTTAAGTACAAAGATAGTACTACAATAATTGAGCTCGATGACTGAAATTTGGTACATATACTTCTTATAGCTGCAGGTTACTTAGGATTGAAAATGGGCAATATCGATAAATTTTTAGCATCTTCTGTCCGATTTGGCTTATTATCGCCATAGAGACTGCAAATTTCAACTGGACGAACTGAAATTGGTAGTTTGGGAGTATGTATATCCAGAACCCTTCAGACGAACGATGGTCATCATAGGTCCATCTTTTGATATAGCCCCACACAAAGGTACCTCAAGATTTTACTTCTTAACGCAACAAATTTCAAAGAATCAAAAAACAGTTAACATGCAGTCTATGGTGTAGAGTATGCAAAATTCGGCTTGTCAGATCTTAACGCCGCTTCACTTATTTATTATAACTAACACCTAAAAATACTGGAGCTAGACCCACTTTAAAGAACACCGATTGTCTGTCTGTATATTTAAAATTGTAAGTACAGGTCGCATTTTCATTCCGATCTTGCTAAAATTTGACAATAAGGGCTATTTCATACCTGTGAAGTAATTGGTCAAAGTCGGTTCAGATTTAGATATAGGCCCTATATAAATTTTCTTTCCGATATGGCCTTTTAGCGCCACAGAAGCTTTTTCATATCCAATAACTTTGAAATTAAGCAGGATGGAGTTTCTTGATCCAAGAGCCCACATTGTCGAATTTGGTGTAAATCTGCTCAGATTTAAATGTAGCACCCAAGAACGAACCTTGCCAAATTTGAAGAACATTTGTTCAGATTTCGATATAATCCTCCGATTTGGCATCTAAGCGCTACAAAATACAAATTGTTGTACAAAGCATTATCATAGGAAATTGTATTCTATAAATGTCCTCCGAAAGTTTCAAACTCTCTTTGTAAATGTTAAGGTAAGTACAGACGATTTGCAGATCGGACAACATTGCCAGAAAAATGGCGGAAAAATGCAACCCTGTGAATTTACAACCGTGTGAACATACAATTTTTGTTTTTCAACGTTAGCAGAAAAGTCATTGCGAGATAATTTGCTGATTGTTATATGTTCGAAGTTTATGCATGTGACAACGGCGCCATTGCCAGAAAATCATTTTATTTGCAACGCTGTCTATAATGGCAATCCTGCATATAAATATTTACAAAATATATTGTAAATATATGAATTTGTAATGTTTTCTTGCAATCGTTTGAACTGTGAATTCACCTTTGCCTAACAATCTGACATTGCCCTATATTTGCAGCACTTTAACAGGGTTGATAATGTTTGCCAATCTGGCAATCGTCTACACTCAGCTTTACAAATGTCCTCCTTTTCTGACACAAAAGTCCTCCTTTCCGCAAAAAGGTTATGGTAACCCTGCACCAAGTAGAACTTCTATCGGCCGAGACGAAACTTGGTAACTTGGTTGGTAATACCTGAAGGCGATGGTAAATTGCCAGTAATGTGGGGGAGAACAAGGGCTTCAGTTTCAAGGGAGCGCGATGGATCTAAGGATGAAATTATTTTAAGAGAATAATTTTCTCTTGAATTTCCAAGGTGAGTACAATTCATTCTGGCGTAGAACGCGTCGAAATTCCCAGTCGTTGCCGAAGGCGGTACGTAATTATGGACGTCTCGGAAGATGGATCACTAAGGGCCCGAGCAGGGTACGAAATATCCTGGAGAACGATATTCACGATGGCAGTCCCCAAGTGCACATTACTGTCTTGGGTGGTATGATATACCTGTCTAATAATTGTTGGTTGTACGATCGACGATGGAGAGGGAGTAATTACCGACGAGGTGGTGACACTTGTTTGTAAGGGGGGAATGTGACCGAAGGTGCTATGCAAAAGGTTGTGTGGCATTTGATGCACGTAATGAAGTTATGTATGCTATTGCAGTTTTTGACTGCATGCCCTCGATATAGACAGTTCACACAGCACCCATGCCTCTTGATCGCCGAAAATCTATCACTAACCGAAAGGTTCTTGAATCAAGGACAAGAACGCAGTACATGACTTTGGGTGGGACTAATCACACTAGACGAGTTCGAAGGTGGCCGGGGAGGACTCGCAAAAGAAGCATTCGTAGAATGGGACTTGTTTTCCTTTACCGCGTGCTTTTCCAGAGTCAATACGCATCTTTCAGTGCTTTCCAGGCCAAAGCGAAGCTCCTGTGGGTGAGAGGAAATTTCGTAACTATTTCCCGTGCCTCACCTCTGGTTTTTTGGACCTGGTGACAAAGTCGTTCAATGTCACAAAGGCGCGAATTGTTGATGTAAATTGCCGAAAAGAGGTCCCGAAAAGTTGGCCACGACAAAAAATCCCCTTTAAAGACGTCAATGTCAAACGGGGGCAAATTCAAATTATGACTAACGCCAGAATCAACGAAATTGGGAGTAGTTCACTGAGCCTGCGTCACAGCGCTGGATGCGCGAGAGAGGACAGACGTATCCGCCATAGATTCAACCGAATGCGAACCTGGGGGTGAAACGAGCTCTACAGCCACAGAGTGTTAAGAGAGTGACGATGTACAACGTTTGAATAGGGACAACTTCCTATTTATTGCGGGCAGACAATTCATATAAGTTTGATATGACGCGTCATATTTACTATCTGCCAAGTTGATTTCGGAAGAGTCCAAGTCATTAATGCATTTTTCAAATGTCTCTTTTGTCTTAGACCACAGTGTTTTCAAATTTCACTAGAGCATCCGAAGCTCATATAAAAAAATCAGGGGAAGAAAGCGAAAAAGAAAACTTGAGAAGGCGTTAACCAAATTTCACAAAAGTATCGAAGAGTACCAGTAAATTAAATAAAATGCACGAAAATTACAATCACAAGAATCAAAAAAATTACGAATCAAAAAAGAAGTTATTCAAACAGAAAGTTCTTATTTTCTAAAAAATAAGCAAACTTTGTCAAACTAAGATCGAATGTAGGGTTCGCGGAGGTACACGACTAAAAAAATAATATAAAACACCAAGAAAACATAAAACTTAAAAAAATGCAATTCAAAATTTATATTCTGGCCAACTAGACTTACCGTAGGGTGACGATGGCTGACTGTAGAGTGCAACGACAAAATTAAACAACGAAATGGTCACCAAGAAATTATAAGCTCGTTTAGCGCGAACAAACAATTTCATAAAATAAAACTGTTATAACATAAATTTCCAATATGTAAATTTACCGAATGTAGGGTGCACTGTGTCGAAAATAACCGAAAGTATAACTTGAAAGTATGCTACCACTATTCCAAAAAAAACGACAAAAATTTTAAATTTATTTTTTTCAAAAAACTGAATTTGGCGGTTAGATTACTGTTCCTATTGGGACAATATATAAATTTGTTTACGAATACACTCGTTGCTGATCAGTCGTAGTGAACGGACGTGTTTAGCACAGAGCGGATAGTTAAAATCTATTACGAAGTCTGGAAGGCCTACATCGTAGTACCTATTACGGGCTAATACAGACAAAAAAATTCGTTGACGGGGATGCCTTCGCTTTCCGATGGAGCGGAATTCCCCAATCGTCCTACTGTCCGTCCGCTGGTCTTGGCCAAAGCCGACCACACCAAACATGATGTAAATTCCCCCCAGTACTCACGACAGGTGGTACGGTGAGGGGAAAACGTCATGTCCGACCGTCAAAACGGAAGCACAATGAGCACCGGATAGCGCTCAGAGTTTTGACGAAGTTGGAGGCTGTTGAGGTTTCCGCTCTTACCGAAAAACAAAAAGAGCCACTTACCTGGGCTAAAGGCGTCATAGATGCTTCTAAGGCCAATCAGCCGGCTGAAAGAGCCACAAATTCAGCTGTGTTAACGGCTAATAAAGTCAAAAGAATCAGATCACCTGATGAACCCCTGCCTTCGAAAAAGGCAAGAGGCCCTAATGTCACCATCAACAGGACACTCACCAAGCCCTTCAATGAAGTGGCGAAGGAGAGTCTAGTGATGGCCCGGCTGACATATTAGAAATATTAAAAGATTCCAATCCTGGTCTGCCCGCCCATAATTGGAGAATCAGCAAGGTGGGTGAGGCGGATGGTAAAAAGCGGCAGGTCAATTTGATCCTTAACGCTGAATCAACCTCGAGACTATAATCTTGAAGGTATACAAGCAGGATATAGTTCCCACTGCGGAAGGTGAGTCGTCCACCGTGGTTGATACACAGCTTTCTGGAAGTGCGGAAGTATCCACGCCCATTATTTCTGGTGACTCCAACTTTAACAGAAGATCTGTAACGTCCTAATATGAGGACGAAAGCTCTACTTCTGACACAGAGGGGCTGAGGGGAGTCTCCGGACTCTTTGACGCATCTGGCGGGGACACGCTTCTCGATGATACGGACGAAGAGTTCGATAACACCCTTGTCGGGATGGATGTCAATTACCAATGATGGTAAGAATTTTACAGATTTCGGTTCAGATTTAGATATAGGCCCTATATAAATTTTCTTTCCGATATGGCCTTTTAGCGCCACAGAAGCTTTTTCATATCCAATAACTTTGAAATTAAGCAGGATGGAGTTTCTTGATCCAAGAGCCAACATTGTCGAATTTGGTGTAAATCTGCTCAGATTTAAATGTAGCACCCAAGAACGAACCTTGCCAAATTTGAAGAACATTTGTTCAGATTTCGATATAATCCTCCGATTTGGCATCTAAGGCATCCGCTCTTACCGAAAAACAAAAAGAGTCACTTACCTGGGCTAAAGGCGTCATAGATGCTTCTAAGGCCAGTCAGCCGGCTGAAAGAGCCACAAATTCAGCTGTGTTAACGGCTAATAAAGTCAAAAGAATCAGATCACCTGATGAACCCCTGCCTTCGAAAAAGGCAAGAGGCCCTAATGTCACCATCAAGAGGACACTCACCAAGCCCTTCAATGAAGTGGCGAAGGAGAGTCTAGTGATGGCCCGGCTGACATATTAGAAATATTAAAAGATTCCAATCCTGGTCTGCCCGCCCATAATTGGAGAATCAGCAAGGTGGGTGAGGCGGATGGTAAAAAGCGGCAGGTCAATTTGATCCTTAACGCTGAATCAACCTCGAGACTATAATCTTGAAGGTATAGAAGCAGGATATAGTTCCCACTGCGGAAGGTGAGTCGTCCACCGTGGTTGATACACAGCTTTCTAGAAGTGCGGAAGTATCCACGCCCATTATTTCTGGTGACTCCAACTCTAACAGAAGATCTGTAACGTCCTAAGATGAGGACGAAAGCTCTACTTCTGACACAGAGGGGCTGAGGGTAGTCTCCGGACTCTTTGACGCATCTGGCGGGGACACGCTTCTCGATGATACGGACGAAGAGTTCGATAACACCCTTGTCGGGGTGGATGTCAATTACCAATGATGGTAAGAATTTTACAGTTTAACCTCCATCACGCTAAAGCAGCCTCAGCGGCTCTATTGCTGCGCCTGTCCACAGGTGCAGTAGACATCGTCCTGATACAGGAGCCCTACGCAGTGAGAGGAAGGGTGTGCGGTATCAGGACACCCAACTTTAAACTGCTTGTGGCCAACTGTGAGGCACTCCAAGAACCTGCATGCTGGCCAGGAAAGATCTAAGAGGTTGAGCTGATTGTTGGCGCAGACACGAACGCTCATCATACTATCTGGGGTAGTACGGATATAAACAATAGGGGTGATTCGCTTCTTGACTTTATTCTAACTACCAACCTAAGTATTTGTAACCTAGGTAATAAACCGACCTTTACAATTATAGACAGACAAGAAGTACTAGACGTAACGTTTGCTACTGACCGGGTGTCAGAAAAAATTATTGGGTGGAATGTACTGGACAACCACTCATTCTCAGATCACCATTATATAGAGTTCAAACTCGCCGAAAAAGCGCCTAAACCTGCTGTCCACAGAAATGTGAGGAAGACAAAGTGGCACCTGTATGAGAAGAATTTTAAAAAGGTCCTTAACACTAAACTTCTTTATGAACCGAATGACAAAGCCGGTCTGGATAATCTGGTCGAGCAGATCACCACATCATTTAATAGTTCCGTTGAAGAAGCCTGTCCAAAGACAAGGTACAAGGGCAAAACTAAACCTCAATGGTGGACTTCTGAGCTAACGGCAAGGAAAAAGACCAGCAACAAACTATTCTGCAGAGGCTGTGGAGATGAGGAAGAAGTGGAGAGCATTGAGCACTTGCTATGCGACTGCCCCGCGTTGAGTAAACGACGACTGGACATACTGAGGTCGGCTTTTCTAGGCAGCCTAACAGATCTTTCCAGTACCGATATTCGTACTATCGACAAATTTTTATATCAAACAGGTTGGTTTCGATGAGGGGCCTAACAGATCTTTCCAGTACCGATATTCGTACTATCGACAAATTTTTATATCAAACAGGTTGGTTTCGATGAGGGGCATGTCAGCCCGTGGTAACACTAGGGATCTAAACTGGTCTATGTGAGCTTGTATAAAAAAATACCGCTGCCACCCTGACCTAAACCTAAACCTACGAATACAAAAAAGGATAAATTGAAATTTAATCTTATTTAGGTATGCGCACAGTTCGAATTGCATCCAATGTTTACGAACGTCGCACAAAAAGGAAGTAAACACAAGAGAACGCAGTGGGTAAAAGCGAAACAAAGGGTGACTTCAGACGACCGAGTGATGGTGGTGTAATGAAGCGAAACTAATAAAAAGAGAACAAGCAATACGAAATGAAGTCGCTCAAATATCGATCGACGCACAAAATACTCGGGTTTTTTGTGATGCAAATAATGTTGTTGTATTGGTATGTAAATATTTTTGTTGAAGTTTCTAATGCAGAGGGGTGACTTCAGTGGAAATACAAAAACAATACCGAATATATGTATAAAAAAGAACAACACGGATCACTACACCATTCCCGAACGAAGTAATCTCTTATTATTTTAACTATTACGTATAAATAAAGTGAAAAATATGTAATTTTTATGTTGCTATTGGGAATGGAAATATTACCGATTTATGTTTAAGCAATTTAGCAAATAACGACAAGAATGTGGACTGTATATATTAACAAAAGCGCGATAGTGGTCTTGCCAGTCGACCAATATTTTTATATTTTTTTTGAAATGAACAAATAATACACTCGAGAAGCTCACTAGGTAACTGATTTACTAACCTTGTTGTTTGTGTTTTGCGTAAGAAAACCAAGCGAAGAACAGCTTCAATCAGGCTCGAAGGTTTTTCGACGAAATCCCTCCTATGACAAACTCGAGACGAGTTTCAAGAACAACGATAGCTCAGTAGTGGGAGCTATCGTCGTAGAGGGAACATGTCAAGTGATCCAAAGACCTCTTCTAATGCGGCAGCATTACCTGGTACTTCGGTTTCCTATGGTAAGCATACCCGTCCTAGAAAGAGAAAGTTTAATGATCGGCGCATGGTACTCAGGATCCTTCAGAGACTTGAGAAGCAGAGAGAATCCCTGAAGTGGGCACGGAGTATTTCTGAAGAACAGGATACCGCATATGTAACATAAGTATATGAATGTAGTCTGTATTTCAGTCGCAATAAATTTATATTAATAAGTAAGTTAATTTGTCAATTACTGACCTACATTGGTAGTTCACAAGAAATTGTAAACCTATCAAGATTACGTATTTCCAGTGTTGCGTATATCAATAAACATAAAATCAATATTAACATTTGGTGACCCCGACGTTTAGGACATTCACATTTAAAAATTCAAAATTCCCTTACCTGTGGAAATCAAGGAAGCAAGAATGGACATTAATGAATTAATAAGCCAACAGGAGGAAGCTATTGCCGAGTTGAGGAAGGCATTTACAAACATAAAAAAGGCTCCACTGGAAAGAAGGACAATAGGAGTCGAGTGTTTAGAGTGCGTACCCGCCGCAATGGCCTTACCGCACTGTGCTCTTAACACCGGGTGAAATACAATGCGTCTACCAACGCCCCCACACACAAGTGTATGAGTACCAATTCGACTTCATGTTTTTGGCATGTCGTCCCCTTTGGTTAAGGGCGGAGCCTACCTAAAACTCCTTCCATTCTATGGGTCATGGCACCCGGTTGAAAATGCAACTCCACATCGACCTTACGCTCTCCCCGCGATTTGGGTCTAAACCACAGCCACCACGAAATGCTCCCCAAGGGGCCACACCAATAGCCAGGCTGGAACCGAAGTTCCAGGGGCTCCTGGCTCCCGTGGTACCAGATTATAGTCTCCGGCCGGACTTCGTAGCCGAAGCTACTACCAGTTGGTCCTCCAAAAAAGGTCCGGGACTGGTGGCCTGTCGTTCAAAGTTTGAGATGAACAACAATCAAACAAATAATGAACAACACACAACAACAATTAACACAGTCGTCCTCACGGATGTCTCACCGGTCACTATCGTGACGCCGCACCGTACAACCACACAGCCACTGAGAATCAGTGACCCACAAAACATAAAACAACAATAAACACGAACACCCTCACGGGTGAACGACAACAAACACCAAACATACATGTAACAACAACACCAGGAACATCGGCAGGCAACAACAACGACAGCAGCATCAGGGCGCAGATGGAGGAATCTGTGCCGAGCTTCGCGATCGCAAGACAACGAAAACCGACTGGGCAGGCTATGCCGACAGTAGTGTAATCAGTCACCTCCACTACACGTCTCTTAGTCGTCTCCTATTAAACACAATACGAGCAAAAATGCCCATCGCCCTTAACGTTCGATCGTCCTATACAACCCTACTGAAATACCACACCCCCTGGGAGTGGAAGATTCCCATGCTAGCTAAGTCCCTAACATCATCGTAGTGCGAGCATTCCGTAAGTATATGCCGCCAGTCTTCAGGCACTGGGCGAAATTTGATCGTAACGAGAATAGGATACGACCAGAGTCCGCCACAGAGTCACATCCCCATGTGCGGAATGGCGTGCACCAAATGGTCTGCAAGGAATGGAGATTGGGTTTGATACTAACGCGTACTTCTTATTGGAAGAAGAGAGGTAAAAGCAAAAAGAGGAGATTTCAGCTCGAACACATGTTGGAAAGGAAATAGTCCCGAATTCCTCAGGCGAAAACTTGTCAAATCAAGTTAACTTGCCAAAAATTACGATCCCACAGTTCAATGGGGACTATGCGAAATGGCAAACATTTTTCGACATTTTTGGGAAAATGATTAATGAACAGCCATTACCACTTGTGCAGAAGATGTGGTACTTAAAGGCAAATGTGACCGGAGAAGCGGAAAGGCTTACGAATCATTGTTGTCATTGGAAAGTCTCGGAATAAAAACGAAAGATTGGGATCCGCTCCTGACCCACATCCTGACTAAGAAGATGGATAAGACAACACATGTACTGTATGAACAGTCGATAAATGACTCAAAGAACTACAAAACAATGGAGCACTTCTTGGGTAGTTTGAGGAATCGGTTCCAATCGTTGGAAGCAATAAATGAAATTCAAAGAAACAAGGTGTAACGGACAAAATGTTATTTTATCCGCACATAGCCATTTATTACCACTGTGCATTGGCATTCTCTCTAAGTTAGCCACTACGATCCCCCATTAACGTCATCAAACGCAATAGCAAGAGCATCCACCATCACCACTGTGCTAAGCCATCACAGCGAACACACGCACGCACCCACATACAACCATTGACAGCCACAGCCACTGAGAATGAATATATGGCTATGCTTATACTTTCATGTTCCGGGTGTAACATTAAAGTAAATTAATACACGCTGTGCATATAATTCTCGTTGACTTTGTATAGCCAGTGGTATAAGGTGTTGACGTTTTTCAGTCAATGTTGTGGATCAACGGAGCTACCAACCGAGTTGAACGACAAGTGGCATAGTCCGCAGTCCGAATACTTAACCCGAAGCAACAGAGATCCGCCCCAATAGTCCTCTTCAGGGTTAGTAGTAGTAGAACAGTCCTCTTCAGGACTAGTAGTTGTAGAACGGTCCTTTTCAGGGCTTTAACGCGGTTCGCCCGCTTACGCGATTCGCTCGCTTACGAGGTCCGCCCTCTTACGCGGTAAGACCAAATATATAAATACCAAGATACAACGGTATCCATTCACAACGAATTCTTCACAACTAGTTTGCAGATGGCGTTCTGAAGGTTGCATCTAGTTTGCAGATGGCGTAAATAACCAATAGGGTAGCCATTTACACATTAATTCAAATATTTGGTGTTGCCGATTATCAAATTTGAACATTTTACAGGAAAAAATGAAATGTGCAAATGAAATGTGTAAAATGAAAAAAGAAATAAAAATGTTTTGTAGAGAGGTCGACGTTTTTAATTTGTATGAAATGTTTTAAATATTATATCGATATCTTCATTCCAAAACATGCTAAGTCGACTTAGCACAGTTTTAGGGAGATTGCATTTTTAATTTCTAAATATTCCAAATTATATTCAGTCCAAATTTGGTGTTTATCCGTCATCCCAATCAAAAGTTATTCACAAAACAGTACAGGTCATTCGATTTGCATTATAAAGGAATTCCACACAAATTAAAAAAAATCATCAATCTTTGATCGCCTCTCCTGAAAAACTACCTTTTTGCACTTAGCATAGTTTGGAATGGAGGCATCGATATATGTTTGACAAAATACCTTTTATTTGAAAATTAATACATTTTTCGAATGGTGGTCCACTGCCCCGTTGCGTTGCGCGGGTTGGATTTCAATACTGTAATGCAAACATCTGATGAAAAACTCCGATTAAAACAAAACAATGCACTTTTAAAAGCCAGGGCGCATACGATTTTGGAGTTATCTTGATGACCGATACATCAAATTGACCGATACATCAATAGCCAACATAGTCTTAAATATAACTTTAAATAATTCCAAACAATAGCAAAAACGCAAATCTCAAAATAGAATATACAATTTAAAAAATATTCTAAGAATCTCACTCACTCCTTGGGTAGCATGGGGCCTATACAAACATCTTCCACGATGTTCCATCATTTGCGGTTGCTTTTATTTCGCTCCAAATTTTAACGGTTTTTTCGATTTCCTTCTTCGAGGCTTCTTGATTTTTAGTTACGTTGAAATATCTGAAATAGATAATTTTATTAAAAAAATCGAAAATACTTTCTTCACTAAAATATAAATAAGAAATTATTAGATTCAGAAAATCATTTAAATGCAGAGGACTCTTTTGAAAAAAATAACAAAACAAAATGTTCCGATTAATTTGGGCACTTTCTGAGATAATTTTGAGCGTACAATATAAAATTGTCCAACGGCAACTCTGGTAAACAGGGAGTCATAGAAAAGGTGCCTATCGACATCTATTTTCCAATTTTAACAACGTGCTACGACATCTTTTGGAAATTGTAAACAATTTATTGTTGTATCTTGGTATTTATATCTTTGGTAAGACTGCACACGTGGTCAGCCCGCTTACGCGATTAGCTCGCTTACGAGGTTCGCCCTCTTACGCGGTTCGCCCGCTTACGCGATTCGCTCGCTTACGAGGTTCGTCCTCTTACGCGGTTCGCCCGCTTACGCGATTCTCTCGCTTACGCGATTCTCTCGCTTACGCGATTCTCTCGCTTACGCGATTTGCTCGCTTACGCGATTCGCTCGCCTACGCGGTTCGCCCGCTTCTCAATTAACTGTCGTCTGTTCCATTCGCAGGTTGCCGTCGAAGATCAATCCTACTCCACTACACCGAGGACCAAGTCCAGACCGCATAATCCGCCAACCGTCTGTGCGTCAGAACTGGGTTATTTACAGAAATCCAAAACAACACGCCACATAATCCGCCAACCGCCTGTGCGTCAGAACTGGGTCATTCATAAAATCAACACACCACATATTCCGATAACAGCCAGTACGTCGGGTCATCTACCGCCACCGAAACCCGCCACGCGCCCACGCGCCTATCAAGCATCTGTATGAGGCGTCCGTCAAGCGCCACGATAGTTTACATACCACCGTCTTATTGAAGGATAGCCTTCCCTACAATCTTCATCAACCATTATTCTGCAATCTACATCTGGAACAGGCAAAACCAACACAGTAGAGACATGTACCCGTTCATGCAACGAACAATCCTATATAGAGCGATTCATTATTTGAATAAAATAAAATATTACTTGTTGTACAAAGAAACACGATAAATAAAACCTGAATTTCGTTGCCCTAAAAAGGGTAAATAGTGTGTTCTTAATTAAGGTTTTTGTGGGTCCTTGAATTGATCCTGGAGGCGGCTGAACTACCTCAGCAACAAAAATGAGACACTCCACGCATCTGGGTACTGAATGGGTGGGTTGGATTTACCTATTAAAGAAAGATCAATTGGTTTATCAATGTCAAACCGCTGGAATCCTTACTGAAGGGTATACCGTAGAACATCTCCGAAAAGAACTCGCCAAGCACGTTCGCGCGAAGATACTGGGAATTTCATGGGAGAACTTGCTGCGAGTCTTAGAAGTAGAGATAAATGCAGAAGAACATACGGTAATACAACCCCATAGCGATATCCAGACCACTACGTCAAGTACCCAGAAGCGACAGGAGATTTCGGACCATGAACTAATGAGTTTGGTTCAGAGATGGGATATACAATTTTCGGGAGATGCCGACCTGCTTGAGTTTCTTGAACGCTCGGAAGAGATTGCTGAATGCTACAGTATTCCAAAGGATCGTCTTCTTCCCACACTTCTTTTCATTCTGAAAGGAAATGTACTGAAGTGGTTCCGAATCAAGAGAACTGACATTAAAACCTGGGCCGAATTTCGCATGGAAGCTGAAAAATTCTTTATATCGAAAAGACATTTAACTCAAATGGAACAGTCGTTCTATAACCGTCGGCAGTATAACAGGGAAAGTGCTAAAGATTACATCATACAAATGCTCACCACTGCCCGTCAGCACCCTCAACTCCGGGAGATGAATCATTTGGATAGAATATATGAAGGTCTCAAGCCTGATTACAGACACTACATACGAAGACAGGATTTTCACTGATGACTTCGAACAGTTAAAAATGGATGAATCTAGACCAAGTCAGCCGCATACGTCCTCTACAACCCTACTGAAATACCACACCCGCTGGGAGTGGAAGATTCCCATGCTAGCTAAGTCCCTAACATCATCGTAGTGCGAGCATTCCGTAAGTATATGCCGCCAGTCTTCAGGCACTGGGCGAAATTTGATCGTAACGAGAATAGGATACGACCAGAGTCCGCCACAGAGTCACATCCCCATGTGCGGAATGGCGTGCACCAA
The DNA here is from genome assembly GCA_963930755.1 of Eudasyphora cyanicolor. Taxonomy (NCBI): domain Eukaryota; kingdom Metazoa; phylum Arthropoda; class Insecta; order Diptera; family Muscidae; genus Eudasyphora; species Eudasyphora cyanicolor. Next base: position 143,855,618 of record OZ005734.1, read on the forward strand.
ATGGTCTGCAAGGAATGGAGATTGGGTTTGATACTAACGCGTACTTCTTATTGGAAGAAGAGAGGTAAAAGCAAAAAGAGGAGATTTCAGCTCGAACACATGTTGGAAAGGAAATAGTCCCGAATTCCTTAGGCGAAAACTTGTCAAATCAAGTTAACTTGCCAAAAATTACGATCCCACAGTTCAATGGGGTCTATGCGAAATGGCAAACATTTTTCGACATTTTTGGGAAAATGATTAATGAACAGCCATTACCACTTGTGCAGAAGATGTGGTACTTAAAGGCAAATGTGACCGGAGAAGCGGAAAGGCTTACGAATCATTGTTGTCATTGGAAAGTCTCGGAATAAAAACGAAAGATTGGGATCCGCTCCTGACCCACATCCTGACTAAGAAGATGGATAAGACAACACATGTACTGTATGAGCAGTCGATAAATGACTCAAAGAACTACAAAACAATGGAGCACTTCTTGGGTAGTTTGAGGAATCGGTTCCAATCGTTGGAAGCAATAAATGAAATTCAAAGAAACAAGGTGTAACGGACAAAATGTTATTTTATCCGCACATAGCCATTTATTACCACTGTGCATTGGCATTCTCTCTAAGTTAGCCACTACGATCCCCCATTAACGTCATCAAACGCAATAGCAAGAGCATCCACCATCACCACTGTGCTAAGCCATCACAGCGAACACACGCACGCACCCACATACAACCATTGACAGCCACAGCCACTGAGAATGAATATATGGCTATGCTTATACTTTCATGTTCCGGGTGTAACATTAAAGTAAATTAATACACGCTGTGCATATAATTCTCGTTGACTTTGTATAGCCAGTGGTATAAGGTGTTGACGTTTTTCAGTCAATGTTGTGGATCAACGGAGCTACCAACCGAGTTGAACGACAAGTGGCATAGTCCGCAGTCCGAATACTTAACCCGAAGCAACAGAGATCCGCCCCAATAGTCCTCTTCAGGGTTAGTAGTAGTAGAACAGTCCTCTTCAGGACTAGTAGTTGTAGAACGGTCCTTTTCAGGGCTTTAACGCGGTTCGCCCGCTTACGCGATTCGCTCGCTTACGAGGTCCGCCCTCTTACGCGGTAAGACCAAAGATATAAATACCAAGATACAACGGTATCCATTCACAACGAATTCTTCACAACTAGTTTGCAGATGGCGTTCTGAAGGTTGCATCTAGTTTGCAGATGGCGTAAATAACCAATAGGGTAGCCACTTACACATTAATTCAAATATTTGGTGTTGCCGATTATCAAATTTGAACATTTTACAGGAAAAAATGAAATGTGCAAATGAAATGTGTAAAATGAAAAAAGAAATAAAAATGTTTTGTAGAGAGGTCGACGTTTTTAATTTGTATGAAATGTTTTAAATATTATATCGATATCTTCATTCCAAAACATGCTAAGTCGACTTAGCACAGTTTTAGGGAGATTGCATTTTTAATTTCTAAATATTCCAAATTATATTCAGTCCAAATTTGGTGTTTATCCGTCATCCCAATCAAAAGTTATTCACAAAACAGTACAGGTCATTCGATTTGCATTATAAAGGAATTCCACACAAATTAAAAAAAATCATCAAACTTTGATCGCCTCTCCTGAAAAACTACATTTTTGCACTTAGCATAGTTTGGAATGGAGGCATCGATATATGTTTGACAAAATACCTTTTATTTGAAAATTAATACATTTTTCGAATGGTGGTCCACTGCCCCGTTGCGTTGCGCGGGTTGGATTTCAATACTGTAATGCAAACATCTGATGAAAAACTCCGATTAAAACAAAACAATGCACTTTTAAAAGCAAGGCGCATACGATTTTGGAGTTATCTTGATGACCGATACATCAAATTGACCGATACATCAATAGCCAACATAGTCTTAAATATAACTTTAAATAATTCCAAACAATAGCAAAAACGCAAATCTCAAAATAGAATATACAATTTAAAAAATATTCTAAGAATCTCACTCACTCCTTGGGTAGCATGGGGCCTATACAAACATCTTCCACGATGTTCCATCATTTGCGGTTGCTTTTATTTCGCTCCAAATTTTAACGTTTTTTTCGATTTCCTTCTTCCAGGCTTCTTGATTTTTAGTTACGTTGAAATATCTGAAATAGATAATTTTATTAAAAAAATCGAAAATACTTTCTTCACTAAAATATAAATAAGAAATTATTAGATTCAGAAAATCATTTAAATGCAGAGGACTCTTTTGAAAAAAATAACAAAACAAAATGTTCCGATTAATTTGGGCACTTTCTGAGATAATTTTGAGCGTACAATATAAAATTGTCCAACGGCAACTCTGGTAAACAGGGAGTCATAGAAAAGGTGCCTATCGACATCTATTTTCCAATTTTAACAACGTGCTACGACATCTTTTGAAAATTGTAAACAATTTATTGTTGTATCTTGGTATTTATATCTTTGGTAAGACTGCACACGCGGTTCGCCCGCTTACGCGATTAGCTCGCTTACGAGGTTCGCCCTCTTACGCGGTTCGCCCGCTTACGCGATTCGCTCGCTTACGAGGTTCGTCCTCTTACGCGGTTCGCCCGCTTACGCGATTCTCTCGCTTACGCGATTCTCTCGCTTACGCGATTCTCTCGCTTACGCGATTTGCTCGCTTACGCGATTCGCTCGCCTACGCGGTTCGCCCGCTTCTCAATTAACTGTCGTCTGTTCCATTCGCAGGTTGCCGTCGAAGATCAATCCTACTCCACTACACCGAGGACCAAGTCCAGACCGCATAATCCGCCAACCGTCTGTGCGTCAGAACTGGGTTATTTACCGAAATCCAAAACAACACGCCACATAATCCGCCAACCGCCTGTGCGTCAGAACTGGGTCATTCATAAAATCAACACACCACATATTCCGATAACAGCCAGTACGTCGGGTCATCTACCGCCACCGAAACCCGCCACGCGCCCACGCGCCTATCAAGCATCTGTATGAGGCGTCCGTCAAGCGCCACGATAGTTTACATACCAACGTCTTATTGAAGGATAGCCTTCCCTACAATCTTCATCAACCATTATTCTGCAATCTACATCTGGAACAGGCAAAACCAACACAGTAGAGACATGTACCCATACTCCTGCGTATAGAGCGAAACTCCGTTCATGCAACGAACAATCCTATATAGAGCGATTCATTATTTGAATAAAATAAAATATTACTTGTTGTACAAAGAAACACGATAAATAAAACCTGAATTTCGTTGCCCTAAAAAGGGTAAATAGTGTGTTCTTAATTAAGGTTTTTGTGGGTCCTTGAATTGATCCTGGAGGCGGCTGAACTACCTCAGCAACAAAAATGAGACACTCCACGCATCTGGGTACTGAATGGGTGGGTTGGATTTACCTATTAAAGAAAGATCAATTGGTTTATCAATGTCAAACCGCTGGAATCCTTACTGAAGGGTATACCGTAGAACATCTCCGAAAAGAACTCGCCAAGCACGTTCGCGCGAAGATACTGGGAATTTCATGGGAGAACTTGCTGCGAGACTTAGAAGTAGAGATAAATGCAGAAGAACATACGGTAATACAACCCCATAGCGATATCCAGACCACTACGTCAAGAACCCAGAAGCGACAGGAGATTTCGGACCATGAACTAATGAGTTTGGTTCAGAGATGGGATATACAATTTTCGGGAGATGCCGACCTGCTTGAGTTTCTTGAACGCTCGGAAGAGATTGCTGAATGCTACAGTATTCCAAAGGATCGTCTTCTTCCCACACTTCTTTTCATTCTGAAAGGAAATGTACTGAAGTGGTTCCGAATCAAGAGAACTGACATTAAAACCTGGGCCGAATTTCGCATGGAAGCTGAAAAATTCTTTATATCGAAAAGACATTTAACTCAAATGGAACAGTCGTTCTATAACCGTCGGCAGTATAACAGGGAAAGTGCTAAAGATTACATCATACAAATGCTCACCACTGCCCGTCAGCACCCTCAACTCCGGGAGATGAATCATTTGGATAGAATATATGAAGGTCTCAAGCCTGATTACAGACACTACATACGAAGACAGGATTTTCACAATCTCGACGAACTAATTAGCCTAACTGATGACTTCGAACAGTTAAAAATGGATGAATCTAGACCAAGTCAGCCGCATACATCACATATGGTCTCGGAGCATCCAGAGGAGTACAGGAGACATAGCCACTGTTGGAGATGTAAAGGACCAGGACATTTTCGATCACAATGCACAAACGTGGGTATGCTTTTCTGTTCATATTGTGGCAAAGAAGGTATATTAACACGTCAGTGTTCCTGTCGAGACACTTCCAATAGCCAACGTGAAGATGTGCTTCAGAGTCGCTATTTCATTACAGTTACCATCTGCAATCGTCAAATTGATGCACTCGTAGATACAGGCGCCACATCCAGTTATATATGTGGTACGTTGAGGGATTTTGTGTGCAGGCGTGGGCTGCAGGCCATAGACATGGAACGACAAGTACAAATGGCGGATCAGCGACTCGCCTCATGCTCCGATATGTATGACATAAATGTGGATTTTAATGAGAAATCAACACCGCTGAGAGTAGCTGTAATTCCATCACTGGCGGAGACAATGATTCTTGGCATGAATTTCTTAAGTCAAAGAAACATCACACTGTACATCGACGACACAGCCCTAGCCACAAAAAGAGATCACAATACATTTGCACATCCTCTTAACACTATGACTTCGCGTGATTTTCTGGCTACCGAACAAAAGGGGAAATCGGAGTTACATCTACAGGAACACCATTCCCGATTTGAGAAATGCAGAGCCCTTAGACAAGCTGATGAACACCGCATTGCACCCCGCAATAACAGACGGTCCGAACAAAAGCATTTTCCACGCAAGTCAACTACGATGACAGTAACTAACGTACAAAAAGATCAACTGCACGCTGAAAGACCCACTGAACGATATTTCATACGAAACAGTTTGTCAAAAGTCGTAACCGGACCAAAGGCACTGATGGTAGGCAACAAAGTCTGTCGAAGGAAGAAGATTAAACTATCAATCGCAGGAAAAATTGGAGAACCACGCACCGTATCCCAGATTATAGATCCAAACATTGTCAAAGTGGATAATAGTTCAGGGAAAATAATTGACCCAAACGCATATGACCGAAAACCGAAGCCTGATAAGAGAGAAATTCTAAAATTTAAGTATAAACAATAAAATAAGAGAAAAAGAAGCTGTAGGACAGAAACAAAAAAAAAAAGAAAAAAACGATTACGAATATTTTTTAAAGCCTGCTTACATTAATACATAATTAATACATGTAGTACTCTCCGGAGAGTAAAGATATGGACGGTAATGAGGGCCTCTAGGTCAAAACTCGAAATCATTCGTATATACTCTTGGCAACAGCTCGGGTTGCCATTAAGGCCAAAAATGGGAGAAGTTGTGAATTTAGAGCGATTTTGAATTCTGGTTCACAGATTAACATCGTTTCAGAACGGCTCGTGCAGAGTTTGGGTATCAAACCGATAGAAGCGTCTCTCTGCATTGAAGGTATTGGCGGAAGATCAAAAACGTCAAATAACAGAGTCAATGTCGAACTTCAATCACCCACTAGTAATTTTCGGACGCAGTTAGAAGCCTTTGTTCTGCCAAACATAGTACCACCACAACCAAGCACAAGCACATCAACATATCGACGTGGCCGATTCCTGAGAATATAAAATTAGCAGATCCCTACTTTTACAATATATGCTAAATTTATGATGGAGTATGAAGATTTGGGTCATATGATTAAAATACGAGCGAGAGAAGTGCGTGGCAGCCATTACTACATTCCAAATCATTGCGAGTTACGTCCTGTTAGCAGCAAAACTAAATGCATCATGTAAAGCATCATCTGGGCGGTCGCTTAATGACGTTCTACATTCCGGTGCAAGGGGATTTGTTTGGAATGTTGTTGCGGTTTCGGTTACAAAGATTTGTATTCACGACAGATATAGAGAAGATGTACAGACAAGTATTGGTCGACAGCAGGGATCGCAAATACCAACTCACCTTGTGGAGAAATTCCCCAGAAAAGGAACTAGGTCATTGTTGAACACTCTAACATATGGTACAACATGCGCTCCATACCTGGCTACCAGATGTCTAAAGAAGTTGGCGGATATGAGTTTACATAAGTACCCTCTAGGCGCACCAGCATACGTAGACGATTGCATGTGCGGATCGGATAGTTTAACAACAACAGTAGAAATGCAGAAGCAACTAAACGGCGTGCTGTTACAAGCTGGGCTTGGACTTCGTCATTGCCAAGCGGAAGGTCACATCCGATTTGGCAAGATTGTTTGACCCATTGGGAATAGGAGGACCAGTGGTTGCTGCAGCAAAAATATTTATTCAGCAGTTGTGGAAAAAGAACTACGCTTGGGATGACGAATTACCAGCTGAAATGACTACATATTGGTCATCGTTCCGCGAGAATCTTAAGCTTTTGAATAACTTTAAGTTACAGAGGCATATGTTCGATGGAGAGAAACCAACAAAGGTGGAGATCTAGACATTTGTGGATGCTTCCGAAAAGGGCTATGGAGCGGTAATATATTTACAAGCAAGATTACAAGAAGAAAGGCAGATAGTCAGGCTCCTATGTTCGAAATCGAAAATAGCCCCCATTAAGGAGATTACCTTACCAAGGCTGGAGCTTTGTGTGGCCGAATTGGGAGCGAAGTTGACGACAAGGGTTAAAACAGAATTGGGCTACGAAGGCGTGGAAACTTATTTTTGGTCAGATTCAGAAGTTGCATTATACTGGATCAATTCGGAACCATCAACATTAAAACCTTTCGTGGCAAACATAATTTAAAACAGATTCAAGCCATATCGATTAGCAGCCAATGGCGACACGTTTGAATAAAAGACAATCCAGCAGATTTTGTATCTAGAGGTATGAGACAAGATCGACTCGCAGGATGCATGATGTGGTTTTTTGGGCCCACTTTCTTACATGGAAACAAATCTGTCTGGCCGAAACCGTTTTCGAAAAATGGGAAAAATCAGACTGAAATCGAATTCAAGGAGAAGTCTACAGTCTCGGCGGTTGCCTCGCAGAGCGGGCTGCATGATATTGTCTATGGAATTGATCATAGAAATTCATTTAAGCGGTTACAAAAAGTCATTGGGTATGTCTTGCGATTTACCGGTTGTATAAGGTACTAACCCCATTGGAACTAGAGCACTCTTTGCAGCTCATTGTAAAAACTATACAGGCTTCGAACTTCGAAACAGAGATTCAGCAATTACGAAGGCATGGAGCATTAGACAAGTCAAGTTCGATACATAGTCTAACCCCGTTTCTTGATGATAAAGGAATATTGAGAGTAGGCGGCAGATTGGAAGAGGCAATATTGGCGTATGATGCAAAGCACCAAAGGTTGCTACCATACAACGATCCATTAGTGAAACTGATCCTAGGAAGGATTCATACAGACAAAAACCACTGTGGCTCACAATTATTGCTGACAACATCACGACAAAGATTTTGGATTATAAAAGGAAAGGCGATGGCGGGAAATATTGTACAGAATTGCGTCAGGTGTACGCCTGCGAAACCAAAATTATATCAGCAAATCATGGAAAATCTCCAGTCCAGAGACCATTTGTGGTATCCGGTGTCGACTATTGTGGATTTTTGTGGGTTCATTACAAAGTTCGAGGCAAAAGGCCGCACAAAGTGTACATTGCTGTATTCTGTTGTTTTGCAACAAAGGCTGTGCATCTCGAGGTTGTAACGGATCTTACAACAGAAGCGTTTATTGGCGCTTTGAAGAGATTTATTGCTCGACGTGGGAAATGTCGAACTTTATATTCAGACAACGCGAATTTCGTGGGAGCTAAGTACCAACTAGAAGACCTGAATAATGCTGTTTTTGGAGAGAAGGGCAAAGAGTTAATAACAGAAACATGTTCGAGAGAAGTTATCGATTTCCAGTTTATTCCACCGCGGGCCCCACATTTCGGTGGCATCAGGGAAGCAGCAGTAAAATCAGATTGCCATTATCGAAAATATACAAATGATTTAGCAGATTTAACCCCTGGTCATTTTCTTGTAGGCGAATCACTTCTCAAGTAGATCCAACATCCAGTCAACACTCGACATCTTTGAAGAATAGATGGAAAATAGTATCTCAAATACTGCAGAAGTTTTGGAAACGCTGGTTCAACGAATACTTTAGTACCCTCCAAGTAAGAAGGAAATGGAATGCAGCGTCTCCGAACTTTAATCATGGACAATTAGTCATCATTAAGGAAGACAACACTCCGGTAATGCAGTGGGCGCTAGGTAGAATAACCCGGACGTACAAAGGAAACGATGGAATCGTTCGTGTGGTTGACGTCAAAACTAAGAACGCTGAAGTTGAGCTAGCTATCCACAGATTAGCTCCGTTGATTGAAGCTGAACCATAACATACTGCGGTGCCACCTAAGGATAAAGAAGATAGTGGTGAAGGGCCATCATCGTCAAAACGGTGCTTTCAACAATATTTATGGCATTATTATTTCTACCATTATGCCTATCCCAGTCCTTTAAGATACAGAATTTTGAAAATGATCCAGGGATTTATTTCGAAGGAATGGGAGTTACAAAAGTCATAACCGCAGAATGGAAACTAATCACATATTATGATCAGTCTCCATTTTGGTCAGACGTGGATGCCTTATCCACGGGGTTGAAGCTCTCCAACAATTATGCAAGGTATCAAATGAAAGTAGGAGTTTTGAAATTGTCGCAGAGAACCTGTTTCAAGTACAAGCCCAATTAGAGGCTGACAGCAACAAAATCTTTTCTCAACGCAGTCGACGTGGAGTCTTGGATTCTGATTACGTCGAGCAAATGGCAAACACTAGAGAACAGGCAAATCAAGACAAACAACATGTGTTGGAGTTGCTCAAAAACCAGACATCCAGTATAGATTCTACCCTTAATATAATCAGGAAAGACGAAAATTCGAATCAAAGAAAATTTTGGAGTTATTCAAACCGAGATGCTACATATAGCGAATAAGGTGAAGAAAGAAGACGATGTTGAAGAAGAACTTGTGATCCTATCATCCAGATTGACGTGATAACAGATGCACATCACGGCCGTATAAGTCCTTTATTAGTTACTCCCCACCAACTTTTGGATGAACTTCAAACAATCAAGGCACACATCCCACCACTTCGTGTTTTTTTTACCCATTTCAGAAGATAATTTGGTTGAGTTCTTAAAATTAATGGAAGGCAAGGGTACTGTTATGAAAGACAGCGTCATATTTGAGATTCATCTTCCATTGGTGGATCTCCAAAAATTTAATCTCTTCAACATGATCCCCATACCTATACTACCAGCCGCATACATCACATATGGTCTCGGAGCAACCAGAGGAGTACAGGAGACATAGCCACTGTTGGAGATGTAAAGGACCAGGACATTTTCGATCACAATGCACAAACGTGGGTATGCTTTTCTGTTCATATTGTGGCAAAGAAGGTATATTAACACGTCAGTGTTCCTGTCGAGACACTTCCAATAGCCAACGTGAAGATGTGCTTCAGAGTCGCTATTTCATTACAGTTACCATCTGCAATCGTCAAATTGATGCACTCGTAGATACAGGCGCCACATCCAGTTATATATGTGGTACGTTGAGGGATTTTGTGTGCAGGCGTGGGCTGCAGGCCATAGACATGGAACGACAAGTACAAATGGCGGATCAGCGACTCGCCTCATGCTCCGATATGTATGACATAAATGTGGATTTTAATGAGAAATCAACACCGCTGAGAGTAGCTGTAATTCCATCACTGGCGGAGACAATGATTCTTGGCATGAATTTCTTAAGTCAAAGAAACATCACACTGTACATCGACGACACAGCCCTAGCCACAAAAAGAGATCACAATACATTTGCACATCCTCTTAACACTATGACTTCGCGTGATTTTCTGGCTACCGAACAAAAGGGGAAATCGGAGTTACATCTACAGGAACACCATTCCCGATTTGAGAAATGCAGAGCCCTTAGACAAGCTGATGAACACCGCATTGCACCCCGCAATAACAGACGGTCCGAACAAAAGCATTTTCCACGCAAGTCAACTACGATGACAGTAACTAACGTACAAAAAGATCAACTGCACGCTGAAAGACCCACTGAACGATATTTCATACGAAACAGTTTGTCAAAAGTCGTAACCGGACCAAAGGCACTGATGGTAGGCAACAAAGTCTGTCGAAGGAAGAAGATTAAACTATCAATCGCAGGAAAAATTGGAGAACCACGCACCGTATCCCAGATTATAGATCCAAACATTGTCAAAGTGGATAATAGTTCAGGGAAAATAATTGACCCAAACGCATATGACCGAAAACCGAAGCCTGATAAGAGAGAAATTCTAAAATTTAAGTATAAACAATAAAATAAGAGAAAAAGAAGCTGTAGGACAGAAACAAAAAAAAAAAAGAAAAAAACGATTACGAATATTTTTTAAAGCCTGCTTACATTAATACATAATTAATACATGTAGTACTCTCCGGAGAGTAAAGATATGGACGGTAATGAGGGCCTCTAGGTCAAAACTCGAAATCATTCGTATATACTCTTGGCAACAGCTCGGGTTGCCATTAAGGCCAAAAATGGGAGAAGTTGTGAATTTAGAGCGATTTTGGATTCTGGTTCACAGATTAACATCGTTTCAGAACGGCTCGTGCAGAGTTTGGGTATCAAACCGATAGAAGCGTCTCTCTGCATTGAAGGTATTGGCGGAAGATCAAAAACGTCAAATAACAGAGTCAATGTCGAACTTCAATCACCCACTAGTAATTTTCGGACGCGGTTAGAAGCCTTTGTTCTGCCAAACATAGTACCACCACAACCAAGCACAAGCACATCAACATATCGACGTGGCCGATTCCTGAGAATATAAAATTAGCAGATCCCTACTTTTACAATATATGCTAAATTTATGATGGAGTATGAAGATTTGGGTCATATGATTAAAATACGAGCGAGAGAAGTGCGTGGCAGCCATTACTACATTGCAAATCATTGCGAGTTACGTCCTGTTAGCAGCAAAACTAAATGCATCATGTAAAGCATCATCTGGGCGGTCGCTTAATGACGTTCTACATTCCGGTGCAAGGGGATTTGTTTGGAATGTTGTTGCGGTTTCGGTTACAAAGATTTGTATTCACGACAGATATAGAGAAGATGTACAGACAAGTATTGGTCGACAGCAGGGATCGCAAATACCAACTCACCTTGTGGAGAAATTCCCCAGAAAAGGAACTAGGTCATTGTTGAACACTCTAACATATGGTACAACATGCGCTCCATACCTGGCTACCAGATGTCTAAAGAAGTTGGCGGATATGAGTTTACATAAGTACCCTCTAGGCGCACCAGCATACGTAGACGATTGCATGTGCGGATCGGATAGTTTAACAACAACAGTAGAAATGCAGAAGCAACTAAACGGCGTGCTGTTACAAGCTGGGCTTGGACTTCGTCATTGCCAAGCGGAAGGTCACATCCGATTTGGCAAGATTGTTTGACCCATTGGGAATAGGAGGACCAGTGGTTGCTGCAGCAAAAATATTTATTCAGCAGTTGTGGAAAAAGAACTACGCTTGGGATGACGAATTACCAGCTGAAATGACTACATATTGGTCATCGTTCCGCGAGAATCTTAAGCTTTTGAATAACTTTAAGTTACAGAGGCATATGTTCGATGGAGAGAAACCAACAAAGGTGGAGATCTAGACATTTGTGGATGCTTCCGAAAAGGGCTATGGAGCGGTAATATATTTACAAGCAAGATTACAAGAAGAAAGGCAGATAGTCAGGCTCCTATGTTCGAAATCGAAAATAGCCCCCATTAAGGAGATTACCTTACCAAGGCTGGAGCTTTGTGTGGCCGAATTGGGAGCGAAGTTGACGACAAGGGTTAAAACAGAATTGGGCTACGAAGGCGTGGAAACTTATTTTTGGTCAGATTCAGAAGTTGCATTATACTGGATCAATTCGGAACCATCAACATTAAAACCTTTCGTGGCAAACATAATTTAAAACAGATTCAAGCCATATCGATTAGCAGCCAATGGCGACACGTTTGAATAAAAGACAATCCAGCAGATTTTGTATCTAGAGGTATGAGACAAGATCGACTCGCAGGATGCATGATGTGGTTTTTTGGGCCCACTTTCTTACATGGAAACAAATCTGTCTGGCCGAAACCGTTTTCGAAAAATGGGAAAAATCAGACTGAAATCGAATTCAAGGAGAAGTCTACAGTCTCGGCGGTTGCCTCGCAGAGCGGGCTGCATGATATTGTCTATGGAATTGATCATAGAAATTCATTTAAGCGGTTACAAAAAGTCATTGGGTATGTCTTGCGATTTACCGGTTGTATAAGGTACTAACCCCATTGGAACTAGAGCACTCTTTGCAGCTCATTGTAAAAACTATACAGGCTTCGAACTTCGAAACAGAGATTCAGCAATTACGAAGGCATGGAGCATTAGACAAGTCAAGTTCGATACATAGTCTAACCCCGTTTCTTGATGATAAAGGAATATTGAGAGTAGGCGGCAGATTGGAAGAGGCAATATTGGCGTATGATGCAAAGCACCAAAGGTTGCTACCATACAACGATCCATTAGTGAAACTGATCCTAGGAAGGATTCATACAGACAAAAACCACTGTGGCTCACAATTATTGCTGACAACATCACGACAAAGATTTTGGATTATAAAAGGAAAGGCGATGGCGGGAAATATTGTACAGAATTGCGTCAGGTGTACGCCTGCGAAACCAAAATTATATCAGCAAATCATGGAAAATCTCCAGTCCAGAGACCATTTGTGGTATCCGGTGTCGACTATTGTGGATTTTTGTGGGTTCATTACAAAGTTCGAGGCAAAAGGCCGCACAAAGTGTACATTGCTGTATTCTGTTGTTTTGCAACAAAGGCTGTGCATCTCGAGGTTGTAACGGATCTTACAACAGAAGCGTTTATTGGCGCTTTGAAGAGATTTATTGCTCGACGTGGGAAATGTCGAACTTTATATTCAGACAACGCGAATTTCGTGGGAGCTAAGTACCAACTAGAAGACTTGAATAATGCTGTTTTTGGAGAGAAGGGCAAAGAGTTAATAACAGAAACATGTTCGAGAGAAGTTATCGATTTCCAGTTTATTCCACCGCGGGCCCCACATTTCGGTGGCATCAGGGAAGCAGCAGTAAAATCAGATTGCCATTATCGAAAATATACAAATGATTTAGCAGATTTAACCCCTGGTCATTTTCTTGTAGGCGAATCACTTCTCAAGTAGATCCAACATCCAGTCAACACTCGACATCTTTGAAGAATAGATGGAAAATAGTATCTCAAATACTGCAGAAGTTTTGGAAACGCTGGTTCAACGAATACTTTAGTACCCTCCAAGTAAGAAGGAAATGGAATGCAGCGTCTCCGAACTTTAATCATGGACAATTAGTCATCATTAAGGAAGACAACACTCCGGTAATGCAGTGGGCGCTAGGTAGAATAACCCGGACGTACAAAGGAAACGATGGAATCGTTCGTGTGGTTGACGTCAAAACTAAGAACGCTGAAGTTGAGCTAGCTATCCACAGATTAGCTCCGTTGATTGAAGCTGAACCATAACATACTGCGGTGCCACCTAAGGATAAAGAAGATAGTGGTGAAGGGCCATCATCGTCAAAACGGTGCTTTCAACAATATTTATGGCATTATTCTTTCTACCATTATGCCTATCCCAGTCCTTTAAGATACAGAATTTTGAAAATGATCCAGGGATTTATTTCGAAGGAATGGGAGTTACAAAAGTCATAACCGCAGAATGGAAACTAATCACATATATGATCAGTCTCCATTTTGGTCAGACGTGGATGCCTTATCCACGGGGTTGAAACTCTCCAACAATTATGCAAGGTATCAAATGAAAGTAGGAGTTTTGAAATTGTCGCAGAGAACCTGTTTCAAGTACAAGCCCAATTAGAGGCTGACAGCAACAAAATCTTTTCTCAACGCAGTCGACGTGGAGTCTTGGATTCTGATTACGTCGAGCAAATGGCAAACACTAGAGAACAGGCAAATCAAGACAAACAACATGTGTTGGAGTTGCTCAAAAACCAGACATCCAGTATAGATTCTACCCTTAATATAATCAGGAAAGACGAAAATTCGAATCAAAGAAAATTTTGGAGTTATTCAAACCGAGATGCTACATATAGCGAATAAGGTGAAGAAAGAAGACGATGTTGAAGAAGAACTTGTGATCCTATCATCCAGATTGACGTGATAACAGATGCATATCACGGCCGTATAAGTCCTTTATTAGTTACTCCCCACCAACTTTTGGATGAACTTCAAACAATCAAGGCACACATCCCACCACTTCGTGTTTTTTTTTACCCATTTCAGAAGATAATTTGGTTGAGTTCTTAAAATTAATGGAAGGCAAGGGTACTGTTATGAAAGACAGCGTCATATTTGAGATTCATCTTCCATTGGTGGATCTCCAAAAATTTAATCTCTTCAACATGATCCCCATACCTATACTACCAGCCGCATACATCACATATGGTCTCGGAGCAACCAGAGGAGTACAGGAGACATAGCCACTGTTGGAGATGTATAGGACCAGGACATTTTCGATCACAATGCACAAACGTGGGTATGCTTTTCTGTTCATATTGTGGCAAAGAAGGTATATTAACACGTCAGTGTTCCTGTCGAGACACTTCCAATAGCCAACGTGAAGATGTGCTTCAGAGTCGCTATTTCATTACAGTTACCATCTGCAATCGTCAAATTGATGCACTCGTAGATACAGGTGCCACATCCAGTTATATATGTGGTACGTTGAGGGATTTTGTGTGCAGGCGTGGGCTGCAGGCCATAGACATGGAACGACAAGTACAAATGGCGGATCAGCGACTCGCCTCATGCTCCGATATGTATGACATAAATGTGGATTTTAATGAGAAATCAACACCGCTGAGAGTAGCTGTAATTCCATCACTGGCGGAGACAATGATTCTTGGCATGGATTTCTTAAGTCAAAGAAACATCACACTGTACATCGACGACACAGCCCTAGCCACAAAAAGAGATCACAATACATTTGCACATCCTCTTAACACTATGACTTCGCGTGATTTTCTGGCTACCGAACAAAAGGGGAAATCGGAGTTACATCTACAGGAACACCATTCCCGATTTGAGAAATGCAGAGCCCTTAGACAAGCTGATGAACACCGCATTGCACCCCGCAATAACAGACGGTCCGAACAAAGCATTTTCCACGCAAGTCAACTACGATGACAGTAACTAACGTACAAAAAGATCAACTGCACGCTGAAAGACCCACTGAACGATATTTCATACGAAACAGTTTGTCAAAAGTCGTAACCGGACCAAAGGCACTGATGGTAGGCAACAAAGTCTGTCGAAGGAAGAAGATTAAACTATCAATCGCAGGAAAAATTGGAGAACCACGCACCGTATCCCAGATTATAGATCCAAACATTGTCAAAGTGGATAATAGTTCAGGGAAAATAATTGACCCAAACGCATATGACCGAAAACCGAAGCCTGATAAGAGAGAAATTCTAAAATTTAAGTATAAACAATAAAATAAGAGAAAAAGAAGCTGTAGGACAGAAACAAAAAAAAAAAAAGAAAAAAACGATTACGAATATTTTTTAAAGCCTGCTTACATTAATACATAATTAATACATGTAGTACTCTCCGGAGAGTAAAGATATGGACGGTAATGAGGGCCTCTAGGTCAAAACTCGAAATCATTCGTATATACTCTTGGCAACAGCTCGGGTTGCCATTAAGGCCAAAAATGGGAGAAGTTGTGAATTTAGAGCGATTTTGAATTCTGGTTCACAGATTAACATCGTTTCAGAACGGCTCGTGCAGAGTTTGGGTATCAAACCGATAGAAGCGTCTCTCTGCATTGAAGGTATTGGCGGAAGATCAAACACGTCAAATAACAGAGTCAATGTCGAACTTCAATCACCCACTAGTAATTTTCGGACGCAGTTAGAAGCCTTTGTTCTGCCAAACATAGTACCACCACAACCAAGCACAAGCACATCAACATATCGACGTGGCCGATTCCTGAGAATATAAAATTAGCAGATCCCTACTTTTACAATATATGCTAAATTTATGATGGAGTATGAAGATTTGGGTCATATGATTAAAATACGAGCGAGAGAAGTGCGTGGCAGCCATTACTACATTCCAAATCATTGCGAGTTACGTCCTGTTAGCAGCAAAACTAAATGCATCATGTAAAGCATCATCTGGGCGGTCGCTTAATGACGTTCTACATTCCGGTGCAAGGGGATTTGTTTGGAATGTTGTTGCGGTTTCGGTTACAAAGATTTGTATTCACGACAGATATAGAGAAGATGTACAGACAAGTATTGGTCGACAGCAGGGATCGCAAATACCAACTCACCTTGTGGAGAAATTCCCCAGAAAAGGAACTAGGTCATTGTTGAACACTCTAACATATGGTACAACATGCGCTCCATACCTGGCTACCAGATGTCTAAAGAAGTTGGCGGATATGAGTTTACATAAGTACCCTCTAGGCGCACCAGCATACGTAGACGATTGCATGTGCGGATCGGATAGTTTAACAACAACAGTAGAAATGCAGAAGCAACTAAACGGCGTGCTGTTACAAGCTGGGCTTGGACTTCGTCATTGCCAAGCGGAAGGTCACATCCGATTTGGCAAGATTGTTTGACCCATTGGGAATAGGAGGACCAGTGGTTGCTGCAGCAAAAATATTTATTCAGCAGTTGTGGAAAAAGAACTACGCTTGGGATGACGAATTACCAGCTGAAATGACTACATATTGGTCATCGTTCCGCGAGAATCTTAAGCTTTTGAATAACTTTAAGTTACAGAGGCATATGTTCGATGGAGAGAAACCAACAAAGGTGGAGATCTAGACATTTGTGGATGCTTCCGAAAAGGGCTATGGAGCGGTAATATATTTACAAGCAAGATTACAAGAAGAAAGGCAGATAGTCAGGCTCCTATGTTCGAAATCGAAAATAGCCCCCATTAAGGAGATTACCTTACCAAGGCTGGAGCTTTGTGTGGCCGAATTGGGAGCGAAGTTGACGACAAGGGTTAAAACAGAATTGGGCTACGAAGGCGTGGAAACTTATTTTTGGTCAGATTCAGAAGTTGCATTATACTGGATCAATTCGGAACCATCAACATTAAAACCTTTCGTGGCAAACATAATTTAAAACAGATTCAAGCCATATCGATTAGCAGCCAATGGCGACACGTTTGAATAAAAGACAATCCAGCAGATTTTGTATCTAGAGGTATGAGACAAGATCGACTCGCAGGATGCATGATGTGGTTTTTTGGGCCCACTTTCTTACATGGAAACAAATCTGTCTGGCCGAAACCGTTTTCGAAAAATGGGAAAAATCAGACTGAAATCGAATTCAAGGAGAAGTCTACAGTCTCGGCGGTTGCCTCGCAGAGCGGGCTGCATGATATTGTCTATGGAATTGATCATAGAAATTCATTTAAGCGGTTACAAAAAGTCATTGGGTATGTCTTGCGATTTACCGGTTGTATAAGGTACTAACCCCATTGGAACTAGAGCACTCTTTGCAGCTCATTGTAAAAACTATACAGGCTTCGAACTTCGAAACAGAGATTCAGCAATTACGAAGGCATGGAGCATTAGACAAGTCAAGTTCGATACATAGTCTAACCCCGTTTCTTGATGATAAAGGAATATTGAGAGTAGGGGGCAGATTGGAAGAGGCAATATTGGCGTATGATGCAAAGCACCAAAGGTTGCTACCATACAACGATCCATTAGTGAAACTGATCCTAGGAAGGATTCATACAGACAAAAACCACTGTGGCTCACAATTATTGCTGACAACATCACGACAAAGATTTTGGATTATAAAAGGAAAGGCGATGGCGGGAAATATTGTACAGAATTGCGTCAGGTGTACGCCTGCGAAACCAAAATTATATCAGCAAATCATGGAAAATCTCCAGTCCAGAGACCATTTGTGGTATCCGGTGTCGACTATTGTGGATTTTTGTGGGTTCATTACAAAGTTCGAGGCAAAAGGCCGCACAAAGTGTACATTGCTGTATTCTGTTGTTTTGCAACAAAGGCTGTGCATCTCGAGGTTGTAACGGATCTTACAACAGAAGCGTTTATTGGCGCTTTGAAGAGATTTATTGCTCGACGTGGGAAATGTCGAACTTTATATTCAGACAACGCGAATTTCGTGGGAGCTAAGTACCAACTAGAAGACCTGAATAATGCTGTTTTTGGAGAGAAGGGCAAAGAGTTAATAACAGAAACATGTTCGAGAGAAGTTATCGATTTCCAGTTTATTCCACCGCGGGCCCCACATTTCGGTGGCATCAGGGAAGCAGCAGTAAAATCAGATTGCCATTATCGAAAATATACAAATGATTTAGCAGATTTAACCCCTGGTCATTTTCTTGTAGGCGAATCACTTCTCAAGTAGATCCAACATCCAGTCAACACTCGACATCTTTGAAGAATAGATGGAAAATAGTATCTCAAATACTGCAGAAGTTTTGGAAACGCTGGTTCAACGAATACTTTAGTACCCTCCAAGTAAGAAGGAAATGGAATGCAGCGTCTCCGAACTTTAATCATGGACAATTAGTCATCATTAAGGAAGACAACACTCCGGTAATGCAGTGGGCGCTAGGTAGAATAACCCGGACGTACAAAGGAAACGATGGAATCGTTCGTGTGGTTGACGTCAAAACTAAGAACGCTGAAGTTGAGCTAGCTATCCACAGATTAGCTCCGTTGATTGAAGCTGAACCATAACATACTGCGGTGCCACCTAAGGATAAAGAAGATAGTGGTGAAGGGCCATCATCGTCAAAACGGTGCTTTCAACAATATTTATGGCATTATTCTTTCTACCATTATGCCTATCCCAGTCCTTTAAGATACAGAATTTTGAAAATGATCCAGGGATTTATTTCGAAGGAATGGGAGTTACAAAAGTCATAACCGCAGAATGGAAACTAATCACATATTATGATCAGTCTCCATTTTGGTCAGACGTGGATGCCTTATCCACGGGGTTGAAACTCTCCAACAATTATGCAAGGTATCAAATGAAAGTAGGAGTTTTGAAATTGTCGCAGAGAACCTGTTTCAAGTACAAGCCCAATTAGAGGCTGACAGCAACAAAATCTTTTCTCAACGCAGTCGACGTGGAGTCTTGGATTCTGATTACGTCGAGCAAATGGCAAACACTAGAGAACAGGCAAATCAAGACAAACAACATGTGTTGGAGTTGCTCAAAAACCAGACATCCAGTATAGATTCTACCCTTAATATAATCAGGAAAGACGAAAATTCGAATCAAAGAAAATTTTGGAGTTATTCAAACCGAGATGCTACATATAGCGAATAAGGTGAAGAAAGAAGACGATGTTGAAGAAGAACTTGTGATCCTATCATCCAGATTGACGTGATAACAGATGCATATCACGGCCGTATAAGTCCTTTATTAGTTACTCCCCACCAACTTTTGGATGAACTTCAAACAATCAAGGCACACATCCCACCACTTCGTGTTTTTTTTTTACCCATTTCAGAAGATAATTTGGTTGAGTTCTTAAAATTAATGGAAGGCAAGGGTACTGTTATGAAAGACAGCGTCATATTTGAGATTCATCTTCCATTGGTGGATCTCCAAAAATTTAATCTCTTCAACATGATCCCCATACCTATACTACCAGCCGCATACATCACATATGGTCTCGGAGCAACCAGAGGAGTACAGGAGACATAGCCACTGTTGGAGATGTAAAGGACCAGGACATTTTCGATCACAATGCACAAACGTGGGTATGCTTTTCTGTTCATATTGTGGCAAAGAAGGTATATTAACACGTCAGTGTTCCTGTCGAGACACTTCCAATAGCCAACGTGAAGATGTGCTTCAGAGTCGCTATTTCATTACAGTTACCATCTGCAATCGTCAAATTGATGCACTCGTAGATACAGGTGCCACATCCAGTTATATATGTGGTACGTTGAGGGATTTTGTGTGCAGGCGTGGGCTGCAGGCCATAGACATGGAACGACAAGTACAAATGGCGGATCAGCGACTCGCCTCATGCTCCGATATGTATGACATAAATGTGGATTTTAATGAGAAATCAACACCGCTGAGAGTAGCTGTAATTCCATCACTGGCGGAGACAATGATTCTTGGCATGGATTTCTTAAGTCAAAGAAACATCACACTGTACATCGACGACACAGCCCTAGCCACAAAAAGAGATCACAATACATTTGCACATCCTCTTAACACTATGACTTCGCGTGATTTTCTGGCTACCGAACAAAAGGGGAAATCGGAGTTACATCTACAGGAACACCATTCCCGATTTGAGAAATGCAGAGCCCTTAGACAAGCTGATGAACACCGCATTGCACCCCGCAATAACAGACGGTCCGAACAAAAGCATTTTCCACGCAAGTCAACTACGATGACAGTAACTAACGTACAAAAAAGATCAACTGCACGCTGAAAGACCCACTGAACGATATTTCATACGAAACAGTTTGTCAAAAGTCGTAACCGGACCAAAGGCACTGATGGTAGGCAACAAAGTCTGTCGAAGGAAGAAGATTAAACTATCAATCGCAGGAAAAATTGGAGAACCACGCACCGTATCCCAGATTATAGATCCAAACATTGTCAAAGTGGATAATAGTTCAGGGAAAATAATTGACCCAAACGCATATGACCGAAAACCGAAGCCTGATAAGAGAGAAATTCTAAAATTTAAGTATAAACAATAAAATAAGAGAAAAAGAAGCTGTAGGACAGAAACAAAAAAAAAAAGAAAAAAACGATTACGAATATTTTTTAAAGCCTGCTTACATTAATACATAATTAATACATGTAGTACTCTCCGGAGAGTAAAGATATGGACGGTAATGAGGGCCTCTAGGTCAAAACTCGAAATCATTCGTATATACTCTTGGCAACAGCTCGGGTTGCCATTAAGGCCAAAAATGGGAGAAGTTGTGAATTTAGAGCGATTTTGGATTCTGGTTCACAGATTAACATCGTTTCAGAACGGCTCGTGCAGAGTTTGGGTATCAAACCGATAGAAGCGTCTCTCTGCATTGAAGGTATTGGCGGAAGATCAAAAACGTCAAATAACAGAGTCAATGTCGAACTTCAATCACCCACTAGTAATTTTCGGACGCAGTTAGAAGCCTTTGTTCTGCCAAACATAGTACCACCACAACCAAGCACAAGCACATCAACATATCGACGTGGCCGATTCCTGAGAATATAAAATTAGCAGATCCCTACTTTTACAATATATGCTAAATTTATGATGGAGTATGAAGATTTGGGTCATATGATTAAAATACGAGCGAGAGAAGTGCGTGGCAGCCATTACTACATTCCAAATCATTGCGAGTTACGTCCTGTTAGCAGCAAAACTAAATGCATCATGTAAAGCATCATCTGGGCGGTCGCTTAATGACGTTCTACATTCCGGTGCAAGGGGATTTGTTTGGAATGTTGTTGCGGTTTCGGTTACAAAGATTTGTATTCACGACAGATATAGAGAAGATGTACAGACAAGTATTGGTCGACAGCAGGGATCGCAAATACCAACTCACCTTGTGGAGAAATTCCCCAGAAAAGGAACTAGGTCATTGTTGAACACTCTAACATATGGTACAACATGCGCTCCATACCTGGCTACCAGATGTCTAAAGAAGTTGGCGGATATGAGTTTACATAAGTACCCTCTAGGCGCACCAGCATACGTAGACGATTGCATGTGCGGATCGGATAGTTTAACAACAACAGTAGAAATGCAGAAGCAACTAAACGGCGTGCTGTTACAAGCTGGGCTTGGACTTCGTCATTGCCAAGCGGAAGGTCACATCCGATTTGGCAAGATTGTTTGACCCATTGGGAATAGGAGGACCAGTGGTTGCTGCAGCAAAAATATTTATTCAGCAGTTGTGGAAAAAGAACTACGCTTGGGATGACGAATTACCAGCTGAAATGACTACATATTGGTCATCGTTCCGCGAGAATCTTAAGCTTTTGAATAACTTTAAGTTACAGAGGCATATGTTCGATGGAGAGAAACCAACAAAGGTGGAGATCTAGACATTTGTGGATGCTTCCGAAAAGGGCTATGGAGCGGTAATATATTTACAAGCAAGATTACAAGAAGAAAGGCAGATAGTCAGGCTCCTATGTTCGAAATCGAAAATAGCCCCCATTAAGGAGATTACCTTACCAAGGCTGGAGCTTTGTGTGGCCGAATTGGGAGCGAAGTTGACGACAAGGGTTAAAACAGAATTGGGCTACGAAGGCGTGGAAACTTATTTTTGGTCAGATTCAGAAGTTGCATTATACTGGATCAATTCGGAACCATCAACATTAAAACCTTTCGTGGCAAATAAGGTAAAACAGATTCAAGCCATATCGATTAGCAGCCAATGGCGACACGTTTGAATAAAAGACAATCCAGCAGATTTTATATCTAGAGGTATGAGACCAGATCGACTCACAGGATGCATGATGTGGTTTTTTGGGCCCACTTTCTTACATGGAAACAAATCTGTCTGGCCGAAACCGTTTTCGAAAAATGGGAAAAATCAGACTGAAATCGAATTCAAGGAGAAGTCTACAGTCTCGGCGGTTGCCTCGCAGAGCGGGCTGCATGATATTGTCTATGGAATTGATCATAGAAATTCATTTAAGCGGTTACAAAAAGTCATTGGGTATGTCTTGCGATTTACCGGTTGTATAAGGTACTAACCCAATTGGAACTAGAGCACTCTTTGCAGCTCATTGTAAAAACTATACAGGCTTCGAACTTCGAAACAGAGATTCAGCAATTACGAAGGCATGGAGCATTAGACAAGTCAAGTTCGATACATAGTCTAACCCCGTTTCTTGATGATAAAGGAATATTGAGAGTAGGCGGCAGATTGGAAGAGGCAATATTGGCGTATGATGCAAAGCACCAAAGGTTGCTACCATACAACGATCCATTAGTGAAACTGATCCTAGGAAGGATTCATACAGACAAAAACCACTGTGGCTCACAATTATTGCTGACAACATCACGACAAAGATTTTGGATTATAAAAGGAAAGGCGATGGCGGGAAATATTGTACAGAATTGCGTCAGGTGTACGCCTGCGAAACCAAAATTATATCAGCAAATCATGGAAAATCTCCAGTCCAGAGACCATTTGTGGTATCCGGTGTCGACTATTGTGGATTTTTGTGGGTTCATTACAAAGTTCGAGGCAAAAGGCCGCACAAAGTGTACATTGCTGTATTCTGTTGTTTTGCAACAAAGGCTGTGCATCTCGAGGTTGTAACGGATCTTACAACAGAAGCGTTTATTGGCGCTTTGAAGAGATTTATTGCTCGACGTGGGAAATGTCGAACTTTATATTCAGACAACGCGAATTTCGTGGGAGCTAAGTACCAACTAGAAGACCTGAATAATGCTGTTTTTGGAGAGAAGGGCAAAGAGTTAATAACAGAAACATGTTCGAGAGAAGTTATCGATTTCCAGTTTATTCCACCGCGGGCCCCACATTTCGGTGGCATCAGGGAAGCAGCAGTAAAATCAGATTGCCATTATCGAAATTGAACTGAAGACCGCTAACACTTTTATCCAATTATACAAATGATTTAGCATATTTAACCCCTGGTCATTTTCTTGTAGGCGAATCACTTCTCAAGTAGATCCAACATCCAGTCAACACTCGACATCTTTGAAGAATAGATGGAAAATAGTATCTCAAATACGGCAGAAGTTTTGGAAACGCTGGTTCAACGAATACTTTAGTACCCTCCAAGTAAGAAGGAAATGGAATGCAGCGTCTCCGAACTTTAATCATGGACAATTAGTCATCATTAAGGAAGACAACACTCCGGTAAATCAGTGGGCGCTAGGTAGAATAACCCGGACGTACAAAGGAAACGATGGAATCGTTCGTGTGGTTGACGTCAAAACTATGAACGCTGAAGTTGAGCTAGCTATCCACAGATTAGCTCCGTTGATTGAAGCTGAACCATAAGATACTCCGGTACCACCTAAGGATAAAGAAGATAGTGGTGAAGGGCCATCATCGTCAAAACGGTTCAAACCATCAACAAGCACGATGCTTTCAACAATATTTATGACATTATTCTTTCTACCATTATGCCTATCCCAGTCCTTTAAGATACAGAATTTTGAAAATGATCCAGGGATTTATTTCGAAGGAATGGGAGTTACAAAAGTCATAACGCAGAATGGAAACTAATCACATATTATGATCAGTCTCCATTTTGGTCAGACGTGGATGCCTTATCCACGGGGTTGAAACTCTCCAACAATTATGCAAGGTATCAAACGAAAGTAGGAGTTTTGAAATTGTCGCAGAGAACCTGTTTCAAGTACAAGCCCAATTAGAGGCTGACAGCAACAAAATCTTTTCTCAACGCAGTCGACGTGGAGTCTTGAACATTGTTATAATCTCGCTCACACGTTATTTGGCGTTTTGGATTCTGATTACGTCGAGCAAATGGCAAACACTAGAGAACAGGCAAATCAAGACAAACAACATGTGTTGGAGTTGCTCAAAAACCAGACATCCAGTATAGATTCTACCCTTAATATAATCAGGAAAGACGAAAATTCGAATCAAAGAAAATTTTGGAGTTATTCAAACCGAGATGCTACATATAGCGAATAAGGTGAAGAAAGAAGACGATGTTGAAGAAGAACTTGTGATCCTATCATCCAGATTGACGTGATAACAGATGCACATCACGGCAGTATAAGTCCTTTATTAGTTACTCCCCACCAACTTTTGGATGAACTTCAAACAATCAAGGCACACATCCCACCACTTCGTGTTTTTTCTTACCCATTTCAGAAGATAATTTGGTTGAGTTCTTAAAATTAATGGAAGGCAAGGGTACTGTTATGAAAGACAGCGTCATATTTGAGATTCATCTTCCATTGGTGGATCTCCAAAAATTTAATCTCTTCAACATGATCCCCATACCTATACTACGATCTGGCCACTTCATCTAAATATCACTAAACAATGCTAGAAGCAAACGCTCATCGGGATGAGTTCATATACCTGTCGGCGGACGAGATGAATAAATGTATTCATACAACAAACGACATCTATATTTGCCATAAACAGTCAAAATTCAGCAAAAACAACCAGACACACCTATGCGAAATCAACTTCTTAATGAACAGATCTTCAGAAACTTGTAATTTGATTTCAACTCCACATCATGAAAGTTTGACTCAAATGGTTCAGATGAATCGGTGGATATTCGCGGTAGCAAACAAAACAGAATGGTCATTCGCTTGCGGAAAAGAAATGACACATCTCGAGATACAAGGGTCTGGGATACTCCAACTTGAATCGGATTGTATAATGAAAGATAGCGCCATAACATTATATGGTCAATACGAAAATAAAACAGTCACTCACACTTCATATGTCAGATTTAAGTTCAAAAAGTAAAATTGCCATGCTACAGACCACTTTGAACAGCACATACGACATGCATACAGCTGAGCTCATCACTTTGCACAATCAGCTCAAGTCTATAGATATTGGGGGCCTACCACGGCTAATGAAGTCAACAGCCATTCACCATCACACCATAAGGTATTTGGCTCTTTGCATTGGAATTGGAGTAGCTATATACGTCACGTGCACATTCCGCTCATCGAATACCTACAGCAGCAACAACATTCCTCTACCAATCCCCAGACAATCTCTATCGTCCTCATACGTCATTGATACTAAAGCGTCATGAACGGGACCGTTCAACTTGGCGGAGAATGTTCAAATATAACATAAGTATATGCATGTTTGTATGTAGTCTGTATTTTAGTCGCAAAAAATTAATATTAATAAGTAAGTTAATATGACAATCACTGACCTACATTTAATTAATAATTGTTTATGCAAGTCAGTAACCCCAATAAAGAAACTGCACGATTGGTTTCACAAATGCATGGGTTACTGACTGAAGAAAAGATGCATGATCAGCATATTTAGTTTAAGTTATTAATTGGTAATGTTAATCAATTAGTGTAAATAGAATTAAATTAATAAAGAATCTTGGTAGTTCATAAAAAATTGTAAAACTATCAAGATTACGTAATTCAAGTGTTGCGTATATCAATAAACATAAAATCAATATTAACAGAGGTTTTGCGACGAAATCACTCCTATGACAAACTTGAGACGAATTTCAAGAACAACGATAGATCAGTAGTGGGAGGAACTATATGTGTGTGTTCACGTAGTGGCCGGTGTTGGCGATGCAGTAATTCAAAGGAAAAATAGAAAGAGAAAATAAATAAAACACAATAGTTTTGTATTTTCAATGTTTATAATGGCAGAGCTTTATTTAGTTTTAATGGTAACGAAGATTAACTTTTGTTTACAATAGATAGATAGATAGATTTTATTTTAATAATTCATTTACAAAATCATAATTTTTTCAAATAATTAAAAAAAATCTAGTTTGACATAACATATTTTGTTGTGTGTCAGATTGGCTTTATATTATTAAATTGACTAGGTTGAATTTACATCAAGATCATTTAATTGCATTACGTATTCAAAGATTAAATTCATTTTGTATCAAATTTCAAACAATTTATTAAATATTTATATAGTTGTAAAAAGTCTTTACCGCTTAAAATTTCATAACATTCGTTTATTGTGAGTACTCTTTTTCCGAAACGAATGTTTCTTTCGTGGGCGAAAATTGGACAGGCGGCTAGAAAATGATACGTGTTTTCGGATTCGTCTAAGTTACATATTGTGCAAATGCCACATGTATTATTTCTAAAAGCTTGGCATTAATATAAAGTAGTCCACCTATGGCACGAAAGATTAAACTTATCATTTTATATGAGTTTGTATCCACAAAATATGATGGTATGTCATATAGGAGATTTGGATATATCTCATGGAATTGGGATGCAACAGCCCTCTCAGCGTATAACGTCCGTTCACGAGAGATTAACTTCTCTAATATGGATTCGTGCAATGCTCTTAGCTCCCGGCCCCATAGGCTGATGTCTACAACAATCCCCAGTTCAGAGCATAAGTCCCTCCGTTTTCCTGCCCACAAGGTACAAGTACCAATCACCGTCTCGGCCACTTTGCGGGGGAGCCTATCCGGCGGCATCGAGAGTACCTTCTCCATATAATTAAAGTGTAGTCTGAGTGTTTCAGACTACATGCTGGGAAGACCCGTCTCAAGGTGTAGCATATAATTTGGGGTATTACTAGGTAGGTATAGAATCTTTTTAATAAAGTATCTAAGAAGTTGCTCCACCTGGATTCAAGGATTAAATTCATTTTGTATCAAATTTCTGTATTTCAAACAATTTATTAAATATTTATATAGTTGTAAAAAGTCTTTACCGTTTAAAATTTCATAACATTCGTTTATTGTGAGTACTCTTTTTCCGAAACGAATGTTTCTTTCGTGGGCGAAAATTGGACAGGCGGCTAGAAAATGATACGTGTTTTCGGATTCGTCTAAGTTACATATTGTGCAAATGCCACATGTATTATTTCTAAAAGCTTGGCATTAATATAAAGTAGTCCACCTATGTCACGAAAGATTAAACTTATCATTTTATATGAGTTTGTATCCACAAAATATGATGGTATGTCATATAGGAGATTTGGATATATCTCATGGAATTGGGATGCAACAGCCCTCTCAGCGTATAACGTCCGTTCACGAGAGATTAACTTCTCTAATATGGATTCGTGCAATGCTCTTAGCTCCCGGCCCCATAGGCTGATGTCTACAACAATCCCCAGTTCAGAGCATAAGTCCCTCCGTTTTCCTGCCCACAAGGTACAAGTACCAATCACCGTCTCGGCCACTTTGCGGGGGAGCCTATCCGGCGGCATCGAGAGTACCTTCTCCATATAATTAAAGTGTAGTCTGAGTGTTTCAGACTACATGCTGGGAAGACCCGTCTCAAGGTGTAGCATATAATTTGGGGTATTACTAGGTAGGTATAGAATCTTTTTAATAAAGTATCTAAGAAGTTGCTCCACCTGGTCATAACACTCAAAACCCCAGACCTGAGCACCGTAAAATAAAATTGACTTAGCAGCCGTCTCGAAAATTATCATCTTCTTCGAAAGTTTAATTCTATCATTATGTATATAGCGTGTCCATGTAGCATTTATAGCCATTTTGGATGCTTCTAATTTACTGTCAAGATGCTTCTTGAATGACATATTATAAGTGATGTTAATCCCAAGATATTTATATTCATTTACTATCTCTATGGCCTGAGACCCGTAGGACCCCGAAATTATCAGACAATAGACTGCCGTCCCATACCTGACTGATGTTGTCCCGATAAATTTGCTGAAGTATCCTTATCATTTTTGTCGAAAGGCCCATGGCAGATAACTTATAGAAAAGAGAGTTGCGAGGAATCATGTCGAAAGCGGACGAGAAATCGACAAAAAATGCATATGTTTTCTGTTTAATACTGAAGTTCATGTGTATTATATTAGTTAAAACAAAAATGTTATCTACTGTGGAATATCCTCTCCGAAACCCCGCCTGATATTCATTCATAACGCCATTATAGCTTATCCAACTATTAATTCTGCTTAGTAGAATACCTGTAAATAGTTTATATAGAGTATCCATAAGCGAAAGACCTCTATAGTTCGAAACATCATTAACGTCTCCTTTCTTGTGCAGTGGGATAATAATGGATTTACGGAAAGACAAAGGAATAGATTCACGTAGAAAAATGGAGTTGAAGAGTTGGAGAACCTCTTGCAAAAATATAGTCGGAGCATATTTATAGAACTCAAAGGGGATTCTATCAAAACCTGGAGCCTTGTTCAGTTTCGCGTCCTTCAGAATTATCAATAGTTCCCTCATTTCGAAAGGTGAATCCAAAAAGGGGTCAATACAGTTGGGTGTAGCCCAAAGTATTTCACCTGATGATACCTCCTCTGCCAAAAGTGTACAAAAATGTTCCTGAAAAGAGCCTGCATTTAAATTGCTGCCAACTCTAAGAGGTTTGTTCCTCAAAAAATTTTATAGTTTCCACCAGCCTGACGAATTTTTTACATTATTCAATTTATCAATGTCGGAATTAATTAATAATAGTTTCTTTTGCTCACATAGGTTTCTGTAGGATATTCTACTCTCTACATATTGTTTCCGGAAAACTGGAAGATTGTATCTACGATAAAAATCAAGTTTCGTAAGCATTCGTTGCCTAGCTGTTTCACACTGAGTGTCGAACCACCTGTTTTCTCGTTCAAAATATCTCCTATTGGAGCATTCACCGGCTGATTTGTATATTTTGCCTAGCAATAACTTAACCTTCTCACCTATATCAGTACCAGAAGACAAATATTCAACATCAGCCAGTTCGCTAAGCTATTTACAATATCTAGTTTCCTTATTAGTGTTCCATCTAAGTTTCTGTGGTAACGAGCAGGGTTTGTCAAAAATGCTCACAGTGATTGATAATTTCAAGACAATTGGCATATGATCTGAGTAGGTTTTGCTAGGGAGAAGTCATCCAAAAGTTCTAAAAAATCAGCGGAACAAATGCAATAGTCGATCACCGAACTTCCCATCACGCCACAGAAGGTGTACTCCCCATGACTATCACCACTAGTTCTACCATTTAAGACCACCCCACCTAAGTCACCAATTAAACCAAGGAGTTTTCTACCCTTAGTGTTCACTGTCCCATCTTTTGACTTGCGATCTGCAGTAATATTTGGGTGCAGAGTAGGCAAAATATCCGCCGTTTGTCTATCTCCAATTCGTGCATTCAAATCTCCAATAATACAAAAAGAGGTTGGCTTCAAATCTGATAAAAAGTCTTCTAAGTTCGAAAAGTTATCCTCCCAGTGGTTGCAATTCAAATAAAGCGGTATAAAAAAGAGAGATATATCACCAAATTTAGCTGATAGATATATGTTGGACGAATTGTTATGAAATTTTAGCGAATGTTGTTGCCGTATTGATTTTTTAAATCCATACAGACAACCACCACTTGCTCGACCGGCATTGTGTACCTTAATAGCATCAACCCAATACAATCATTAAAATACGGGGCAATATTACATCGTTTATCTACGGTAATATGGGTTTCGAATAAAAAGAATATTTCAAATTTGTTTATAAATGTGAAAAAATTTACAAAATTAGTTTTACTATTTAAGTTAGCTACGTTATACGATACCATCTGACACACTTCTGATTGCTAGTTTACATGATTTGTGTTGTTGTTGTTAAATGACGGTGTTCTAGTGCTGTTGTGGTAATTAGTTTTAGGTTAGGTTAGGTTAGGTTGAAGAGAGGAGACGTTTAAACGTCTCATGTCCATGGACATACACTTAAGCCAGTGGTTCGGCCTGTTGTGCGCTCCTTATTTATGATCTTTTTATACCTCACGAGTTACAGAAAATCGGTACTAGACACGAATTTTCTCAGTATCTTCCAGTCATATTCTCTGAGATGAGTCAAGTCTGGTTATATGTCGGACCCGAAATGTTGGGATCTTGCATGTGTGAAAGCCGGGCAGTGGCACAGAATATGTTCCATCGTTTCGATGTTTTCTCTGAATGCCCTGCATTCGTCGTTTCCTGCTAGTCCTATGCAATGAAGATGTGCTTGTAAGCTTGAGTGTCCCGTTAGAACACTCATCATCTTACTAATATCGATCTTGTTTAGTTTCAGAAGACTTCTTGTTTTCTTTTCATTTGGGTCACCCCACAGTATCTTTGCAGTTGCTCCTACTGTTGCGCTATTCCACACAGTTTTATGAGCCATCACTGCCCAGTGCTTCAACTCATTTTTCGTGGCTTCGAAAGGTTTCCAATTTTTCAAGTTTATTACTCGAAGTTCTCTGCCCTTTGAAGCCAAGTTGTTTGCCCGTTCATTTCCAATCACTCCGCTGTGTCCTGGTACCCAGCAAATACGCAATTGACCATGGGCTGAGTAATCATTTATCGTTCTTTTACAGTCCAACACAGTTCTGGATTTGACCCTTTCCGATGTTATTGCTTGAATCGCCATTTGACTATCTGTGAAGATGTTGGCATATTTAGGCTTTGTCGTGTTACTGAGCCAGTTCACACACTCCGTGATTGCTCGAACTTCTGCTTGAAATACCGTGTTATGGTCAGGGAGGCGGAAGTGAAGTTCGACTTCTGGTTCATCAATAAAAAGTGCCAGACCCGTCCGTCCTCCTCGCTTGGACCCATCCGTGTAGCAGCTGGTTCCCACTGGCACATGGGCCAAAGTTCCATTTTCCCAGGAGCGTCTGTCTGGCACAAACGTATCACAGGTAGCTGTAAGCCGCACTTCAGGAATGCGGTCCGAGATTTCTGCCGTTTGAATGTGACCAACTAGATATTCTAAAATCTTCTGATGGTACGACTTGTGGTCTCGATTTATCCATTCACCCATCACTTGTAGACGCCTTGCTGTGAGGGCTGCCTCATACTTTATACGGATGTCTATTGGTTGGATGTGCAGTATAGTCTCCAACGCTTTTGTTGGTGCAGTTCTAAATGCCCCGCTTATGCCTAGACAGCACATACGTTGAATTTTTTGATGTCCACCACACTACAGAGGCGTAGGTGATTATTGGTCTAATCACGCTCATGTAAAGCCAGTGAGTCATATTTGGACGTAGTCCCCATTTTAAACCTATAGCTCTTCTGCACAACGACCAACATCTGTGTGCCTTTGTAACTCTTTCTTCAAGATGATCTTTCCAGTACAGTTTCTGATCCAAGATTACTCCCAAGTATTTTACCTTTTTAGTTATATCAATTGTCTTATTCAGAAATCGAGGCGGGGTAAAACGTGGGATCTTCGTTTTCCTTGTAAATAGACATATTTCTGTTTTGTCTGGGTTAACATTTAATCCCCTTGGTTGTGCCCAGTTCTATGCTATGTTAAGTGCCTCTTCAGCTCTTCTGCATAATAGATTTGGATGAAAGCCCCTTAGAAGTATTACAACGTCGTCTGCATAACAGACTGGTTTAAGTCCTTCATTGGTGAGGGCTTTTAGGAGACTGTGTATCGTCGTGACCCATAGAATAGGCGATAAAATGCCCCCCTGAGGTATACCACGATTTACCTTGTCTCTAATTTTTACGTCATATGACCCACAAATAATCCACCTATTCCTTAGCATATTGTTGATCCAGTTTTTCAGCGCCCGGTCAACCTGAAACTCGTCTAAGGACTGGATAAGTGTATCGGTCTGTACATTGTTAAATGCGCCCTCAATGTCTATGCAAACAGCAAGTGTATACATTTCTTTACTGAAGGACTCTTCTATGTGGTGCACTACCTCATGCAGAGCTGTTTCCACTGATCTTCCTTTGACATAAGCGTGTTGTTTGAATTTTAGCCTGTCATCCGCTATTTTACCTTTGACCATGTCATCAATTATTCGCCCCATTGTTTTTAACAGGAAAGAAGTAAGGCTAATGGGTCGATAAGCCTTTGGGGTCGTGTAACTCGCATTGCCAGGCTTTGGTATGAAGACCACCCTTGATTCCTGCCAGTTTTTTGGGGTATACGAATGGGTTAGGCATGCAGTGAACACTCCAGCCAGATGAGTTGATACCAGATCCACCTCATTCTGCAGAAGTGCTGGAAATATTCCATCCGGTCCCGCAGCCTTAAAGGGAGAGAAACTTTTTATCGCTTCTTTAACCATACCATCTGTTATATCCGTAATAGGTACTTGATGCAATACATTTTCATTCTGTAACTGTTCCTCTGTTGGTCCAGCATTATCAGTCGGAAAATGAGTTTTCATCAAGAGCCTTACGGTATCCTCTATAGTTTCCATCCTTTTACCCGTTTCATCCACCAGTGTCTCGGTTTGGACATGAGTTTTTGAGAGGAACTTTTTCATTTTAGACATGCTGTTAACGCTGCCTACCTGTTCACAGAAAAGCCTCCAGGAGTTACGTTTCGCCGATCTAACGATTTTATTGTATTCTTTGAGTCTTCTGTGGTAGTCGTCCCAATATACTGATTGTTTTTTACGTCGAGCTCTGTTGTAAAGTC
Source organism: Eudasyphora cyanicolor (assembly GCA_963930755.1). Taxonomy (NCBI): domain Eukaryota; kingdom Metazoa; phylum Arthropoda; class Insecta; order Diptera; family Muscidae; genus Eudasyphora; species Eudasyphora cyanicolor. The sequence goes on from OZ005734.1 coordinate 143,888,920, forward strand.
TGCGGACATCTTTGCCAATCGAGCGAATTTGTCCTGTCATCCAGGGTTTCTCGAAGGCAGATTTCCTTTCTCGAAGTGGGCAACTATCTTCGAATGATTTTACAAGAGCCTCGGTAATCTTCTTCACATTGATATCAATGTCTTCTGCACCTAGATAATCGCGTGTGGGCTGCCCCAATCGATTTCTAAATAGATTTCCGAATTTAGTCCAGTCGGTCTTAGCCTTATTACGGAAACTTATGGGGTTTGGCGGTGGCCGTGCAATTTTAAACCTTATATAACGGTGGTCTGAATAGGAGTGTTCATCCGAAACCCTCATGAATCTCATCAATAAGATGTTCTGAACATATCGTTATATCTAATACTTCTTCCCTAATTTTGTTAACAAAGGTTGCAGTGTTTCCTATGTTAAGAGTTATGAGGTCATTTGTATTCAAAAATTCGATAAGGGCGTGTCCCCTTTTATTGGTGTTAGTACTACCCCAAGCGATATGATGGGAGTTGGCGTCATATCCAGCTAATAACTCATTACTTGTGTGTTTGGATTCCCTCACCAGACGTTGCAATTCCGACGTAGGTGGCAATGTCGGCGCATCGAATGGCAGATATATTGACGCCAGGTACATATTTCCATTACCTTGCCTCAGCACCGTTGCGTCCGATGTTGACAACTCTGGAAAGAAAATAAAGCATAAGTTTTTATGGCACAGAATACAAGTCCTTGGACGAGTACCTGTGTTAGCGTAGAAAAGGTTATAGTTCACATGGTTTAATCCAATAACCTTGTTGTTAGTTGTCCATGGTTCCTGGATCAAAGCAATATGAACCCTGCCTTTATTTATGATGTCCATGCCATGACAAGATTGTTCTTGGATTCTGGGTCTATGCCTAACACGAGGAGAGTACCCTCGGTATCATCCTTCCTATAGAAGAAAGTTTTGAATTCTGTTTGCCAATGATGTCGAGTATGTACTCTGATGAGAACTTACTGGGACATCCCTTAACATATAGGGTCGTTTTTATGAGTTCAGGAATGTCGCTTTTCCTTACCAATTTTAGCTTTGCGCCGTCCCAAGGTGAGGGGAAGCTATCCACAAGTTTTACGAGGACACCAGCGCAGCGTTGTGATGCCAGCCTTAGCATCAAAACACCCCGCTCAAACTTGCAACTCATTACTTCGATTGGTGGTTCATCCTTAGATTCGAGGACGTATTCCGCTACCCTCGTATAGACCAAATCTTCGAAGTTACTCTTTTGGTCTTCGGGGATTCTGCCAGATGCACTACTGCTATAAATTATGGCGTAGCATAGATCGTCTCGAAAATGTTGTTTAGCTATATTAGAATAAGACGGTGGCTTCTTACCCTTCGTTATGGCCAATTGATTTTTCCGTGTCTGTAGAGTCTTTTTGGTTAAAGCCTCATCCTTAACGGATGATTTGGTTGACTTGAACTGCGTTATTGGGTCAACTTTACCGCCCACAATCGAAGGACCCAGACTAGAGACCTCCTTTTGTGTGGTTACGTTAGGCTTATCCGATTTACTGGAAGACGGCGAGCCCTTTTTCTTCTTAGTCACTTTCACAGCACTATGTTCTTCGGGAGACCTGACTCTTTTAGCGGCCTCCATATTTGTAATGGAGGTAGAATTGTCAGGTTCATCCCGTAATAGGTTCTGTCGGTTCAAGTTATTCAGTTTCGTTGTTTGTGCCCCTGACAGTCTCTTTGAGTTAGCAACAATAGTGATATTGTTTTCATTTGATGATTCAGAGTCAGAGTCCCCACTGGCTTTTAAAGGCTGGGGTTGCTTAAAGCCCCGGCTGGGTTCTACTTCATCTGTCTTCATCTATTATTATTATTATTATTATTATTATTATTATTATTATTATTATTATTATTATTATTATTATTATTATTATTATTATTATTATTATTATTATTATTATTATTATTATTATTATTATTATTATTATTATTATTATTATTATTATTATTATTATTATTATTATTATTATTATTATTATTATTATTATTATTATTATTATTATTATTATTATTATTATTATTATTATTATTATTATTATTATTATTATTATTATTATTATTATTATTATTATTATTATTATTATTATTATTATTATTATTATTATTATTATTATTATTATTATTATTATTATTATTATTATTATTATTATTATTATTATTATTATTATTATTATTATTATTATTATTATTATTATTATTATTATTATTATTATTATTATTATTATTATTATTATTATTATTATTATTATTATTATTATTATTATTATTATTATTATTATTATTATTATTATTATTATTATTATTATTATTATTATTATTATTATTATTATTATTATTATTATTATTATTATTATTATTATTATTATTATTATTATTATTATTATTATTATTATTATTATTATTATTATTATTATTATTATTATTATTATTATTATTATTATTATTATTATTATTATTATTATTATTATTATTATTATTATTATTATTATTATTATTATTATTATTATTATTATTATTATTATTATTATTATTATTATTATTATTATTATTATTATTATTATTATTATTATTATTATTATTATTATTATTATTATTATTATTATTATTATTATTATTATTATTATTATTATTATTATTATTATTATTATTATTATTATTATTATTATTATTATTATTATTATTATTATTATTATTATTATTATTATTATTATTATTATTATTATTATTATTATTATTATTATTATTATTATTATTATTATTATTATTATTATTATTATTATTATTATTATTATTATTATTATTATTATTATTATTATTATTATTATTATTATTATTATTATTATTATTATTATTATTATTATTATTATTATTATTATTATTATTATTATTATTATTATTATTATTATTATTATTATTATTATTATTATTATTATTATTATTATTATTATTATTATTATTATTATTATTATTATTATTATTATTATTATTATTATTATTATTATTATTATTATTATTATTATTATTATTATTATTATTATTATTATTATTATTATTATTATTATTATTATTATTATTATTATTATTATTATTATTATTATTATTATTATTATTATTATTATTATTATTATTATTATTATTATTATTATTATTATTATTATTATTATTATTATTATTATTATTATTATTATTATTATTATTATTATTATTATTATTATTATTATTATTATTATTATTATTATTATTATTATTATTATTATTATTATTATTATTATTATTATTATTATTATTATTATTATTATTATTATTATTATTATTATTATTATTATTATTATTATTATTATTATTATTATTATTATTATTATTATTATTATTATTATTATTATTATTATTATTATTATTATTATTATTATTATTATTATTATTATTATTATTATTATTATTATTATTATTATTATTATTATTATTATTATTATTATTATTATTATTATTATTATTATTATTATTATTATTATTATTATTATTATTATTATTATTATTATTATTATTATTATTATTATTATTATTATTATTATTATTATTATTATTATTATTATTATTATTATTATTATTATTATTATTATTATTATTATTATTATTATTATTATTATTATTATTATTATTATTATTATTATTATTATTATTATTATTATTATTATTATTATTATTATTATTATTATTATTATTATTATTATTATTATTATTATTATTATTATTATTATTATTATTATTATTATTATTATTATTATTATTATTATTATTATTATTATTATTATTATTATTATTATTATTATTATTATTATTATTATTATTATTATTATTATTATTATTATTATTATTATTATTATTATTATTATTATTATTATTATTATTATTATTATTATTATTATTATTATTATTATTATTATTATTATTATTATTATTATTATTATTATTATTATTATTATTATTATTATTATTATTATTATTATTATTATTATTATTATTATTATTATTATTATTATTATTATTATTATTATTATTATTATTATTATTATTATTATTATTATTATTATTATTATTATTATTATTATTATTATTATTATTATTATTATTATTATTATTATTATTATTATTATTATTATTATTATTATTATTATTATTATTATTATTATTATTATTATTATTATTATTATTATTATTATTATTATTATTATTATTATTATTATTATTATTATTATTATTATTATTATTATTATTATTATTATTATTATTATTATTATTATTATTATTATTATTATTATTATTATTATTATTATTATTATTATTATTATTATTATTATTATTATTATTATTATTATTATTATTATTATTATTATTATTATTATTATTATTATTATTATTATTATTATTATTATTATTATTATTATTATTATTATTATTATTATTATTATTATTATTATTATTATTATTATTATTATTATTATTATTATTATTATTATTATTATTATTATTATTATTATTATTATTATTATTATTATTATTATTATTATTATTATTATTATTATTATTATTATTATTATTATTATTATTATTATTATTATTATTATTATTATTATTATTATTATTATTATTATTATTATTATTATTATTATTATTATTATTATTATTATTATTATTATTATTATTATTATTATTATTATTATTATTATTATTATTATTATTATTATTATTATTATTATTATTATTATTATTATTATTATTATTATTATTATTATTATTATTATTATTATTATTATTATTATTATTATTATTATTATTATTATTATTATTATTATTATTATTATTATTATTATTATTATTATTATTATTATTATTATTATTATTATTATTATTATTATTATTATTATTATTATTATTATTATTATTATTATTATTATTATTATTATTATTATTATTATTATTATTATTATTATTATTATTATTATTATTATTATTATTATTATTATTATTATTATTATTATTATTATTATTATTATTATTATTATTATTATTATTATTATTATTATTATTATTATTATTATTATTATTATTATTATTATTATTATTATTATTATTATTATTATTATTATTATTATTATTATTATTATTATTATTATTATTATTATTATTATTATTATTATTATTATTATTATTATTATTATTATTATTATTATTATTATTATTATTATTATTATTATTATTATTATTATTATTATTATTATTATTATTATTATTATTATTATTATTATTATTATTATTATTATTATTATTATTATTATTATTATTATTATTATTATTATTATTATTATTATTATTATTATTATTATTATTATTATTATTATTATTATTATTATTATTATTATTATTATTATTATTATTATTATTATTATTATTATTATTATTATTATTATTATTATTATTATTATTATTATTATTATTATTATTATTATTATTATTATTATTATTATTATTATTATTATTATTATTATTATTATTATTATTATTATTATTATTATTATTATTATTATTATTATTATTATTATTATTATTATTATTATTATTATTATTATTATTATTATTATTATTATTATTATTATTATTATTATTATTATTATTATTATTATTATTATTATTATTATTATTA